>CAJQZJ010000838.1:1249549-1272321 GCA_907164525.1 Lophiomys imhausi
CACACACACACACACACACACACACACACACACACACACACACACACTCTGGAAGCCCACTGATGTGCTCTGCTGGTTTCTTTTCAGGCTCCTCTCGGTGTTTTCTGAGACTGAGTGCTTTCCTGTAGTTATCATAGCCTACCTCACTGTCCCCAACCACTGACTGGGGCTCCCAGCCCTGGGACCTGTTGAAACCAAAACCACCAAAACTACCAGCAGTCCTACCCATTCCCACATGGCTCACTTGGCTATTCCTCCCTTCCTGTTCGTTCGTTCGTTCGTTCGTTCATTCATTCATTCCTTTCCTTCCTTCCCAGTCTTGCTGTATAGCCCAGACTGGCTTTGAACTCATCATCCTCTTCCTCAGCTCCCTAAATACTGGGGTTACAGGCGTGTGCTCACTTCTGGCTCTCATTTCTTGTCCCCTATCTGTGTTTCATATCCCCAGGTCTCACATCCACACCTACTTCTTGTCAGAACCCAGTGTGTGTCATCCCCATTGCCATCCCTCTTTGTACCCGTCACCTCTGTCCTTTCTACCTTTCTATCCATCTTGCCTGTCCTGTCTTCATTGCTCCTGCCTTCATTTCCACCTTTCTCCTGCCAACAGCTCAAGCATCTAGCTCATCTTCTCTCTCCTGGCTACTGAGAGCCATCAGATATGCATGATGTGTTGTTCATGGCTCTGGTGCACCTTGTTTTCCGTGTGAAACCCAGGTTGGCAGGAGCACTGAGAGTTTGTGGAAAACATGGGACACATATGGAGCTAAAGGTGGGCCTGAGCTATGTGTTTTGAGGCCTTGTCTCAAAAACAAAGAACAACAATGTTCCTGTGTTCAACTCTCCCAGGTGCATGGGAGGGCCCACCGCTTTTGAATGCCTGTACCCCCTTGTTGGAGGCCCCTGCTTATTTTGTCCACTGCTTTTCCTGTGCCCCCCTCATTGGCATTCTTGAGGTTTCTCTGCCTTGTATAGACCTTTTCCTTATTTTGTCTTACAGTTGCTTTCTCCTTGCCCATTCCTCTCCTTGTTCCCACTTGGCCTCTTCTCTGCCCTTCCTTCTAGAGTGCACAAGCCAGGCTGTCTAGAAAATCCAGCTCTCTTCTTGCTTTAGGAAACCTCTCAGGCTCAGAAGCTTCCAGCTCCACATTCTTGACATGTTTTGCCCTTGGCATCACGTACAGCTCAGATTTCGATATTTCGATATTTCCATCTCTGCCTTCCGTTTTGGTTTTCCTTCATCTGGTCTCCATGGGCTTGTACTTGAGAGTGGGAAACTGCTCCTCTCACTCTGTCATGTCCAGCTGTCCTCAGAGCCCCTCCCTCCAGGTCTCCACTGCATACAGATCTGCTGTGCAGCAGAACAGAACCACCAGACCATTGACACTGTCTCCTAGGAGTCTCTTCTGGATAGGATTTCTCTCTCCCTTTTATCAAAATAGATGAAGTCTATTTTTTCTATCATTAGTGTTTTGTGTTATATTTGCACAGCACTTCCACCATGGTTTGGGGGCAGGTGAATGTATTCGTGTGTGTGTGTGTGTGTGTGTGTGTGTGTGTGTGTGTGTGTGTGTGTACATGTGAAGGTCAGAAGACAAACCTGAGCACCTTCCATCTTCTGTTTGAGACAGTCTCTCATTGACCTGGAACTTTGCCAAGTAGGCCCGCTTAGCAAGTCAATAGGCTCCAGAGATCCACCTGTCTCTTCCTCCCATCCATTCACTGGAATTACAAGCATATCTCACCACATCCAGATCTCTATATGGGTCCTGTCGATCCAAACTCAGGACATCATGCTTGCAAGGCGAGTGGTTCACTAAATGAGCCATTTCCTCAGACCAAATACTCTTATTGATACAAAACACATCATTTTAGCCAATTGGAAGTGTACAATTCAGTAGATTTCAGTAGATTTCTAGATATACTAAATATCTATACTTTATATATAGTGTAGTGCAACCATTATCACTATCTGATACCAGAACATTTTCACTCCAAAGAGAAATACTGTGTCCAGTAAGCAACCCCTCACCTGGCTCCTGAAAGCCCCTCAGCGCTGACCATCTTTAGGCTGCTTTCTTGAACAAGCATGTGCTCAGAAAACACACGGCCCTTCACGCCTGGCTTCTTTCACTTCCCATGGTGTTTCATGGCCTCTGTTGGCCAATTAATTATTCAGCAGGAACTAGCTGCCTGTTGAGGCCAAGATGGTAAAAGATGATATACTTTCCCACATAGCACATAAACAGATTCCAGGTGTAACTAAGTAATTGAATTTCCAGAATAGAATGCTTCTTCAGTGGGAGGAAGGCAGGATTTGGAATTGGGAAGGCTATCCAACTGCTATTCCCTGAAACTTTTTTGTTTTCTCCCCACAGGCAAAGTGTCTCTGGCCCAGTTTGCCCTAGCCTTTGTGGTGGACACGTGTGTGGCAGGAGCACTGCTGTGTGGTGCTGGGTTGCTTTTCCATGGGATGCTGCTGCTGAGGGGCCAGACCACCTGGGAGTGGGCTCGGGGACACCACTCCTATGACCTGGGCACCTACCACAACCTGCAGGCAGCCCTGGGGCCCCGCTGGGCCCTCATCTGGTTCTGGCCTTTCCTAGCCTCTCCTTTGCCTGGAGATGGGATCACTTTTCAGACTCCAGCCGATGTGGGTCTTGTGAATTCCTGAGTCCAGGCAGAGCCAGAACTGAACAGGGCAGAAGGGAGCAGAAGAGGGAACTGAGAACTTGTTTTCAGTTTTATGCCAGCCACAGGAGGGAGGCCAGGTTGGCCCTTCATGCCTGTAGTGGGCAGCTCTGGCTCCTTCCCTGGACCTGCCCAGTGTTGGCCTTTCCATCTCTAGAGTTGGTCCCTGTGGTAGAGGAGGATATGGCAAGGGGGCTACTTGGCCTGACTGTCTGGTAAAGTGCCCACCCAGCTCTTGGCCTTCCCTACCTTTGCTGGGTTTCTACCCCTCACTTTGTTGTTTTGGTTGCTGTTTTCCAGTGCCTACGATTGTCAGGCCTGGAGACTACAGAAGGTCTGAGATTGCAATGGGCCAGGGCTCTGCCTCCTCTGGCCCTGGCAGGGTATGTTGGGACCCAGGCAAGAAAAACCCAACGTGCTCTAGAGGATAGCACACCATAGAAACATATCTACAGCAGGGGTTTCAAGAAAGCTCTTGCAGCTCACCTGTATGTGGGGCCACAGTTAGGATGTTTGTTCCGTAAGAAACATAAAAGCCCTGCTAGACTATGTGACAAGATTGTGGGGGAGAAATGTAGACCTGTTGGCTTCAAACTCAAGGAAATCCACCTGCTTCTCCTTTCTAAGTGCTGGGATTAAAGACATTCACCACCACATCTGACTAAGAGGTTAGTTTGAACCCAGGTCTTGAATCCTCTTTACTTTTCCACAGCTAAACTGAGTAGGAGAAACAGCAGGGCAGTTCCAGAGCCTGTGACAGATGACTTTTTTTTTTATCTTTGTGTGTGTGTGTGTGTGTGTGTGTGTGTTTGTGTTGTGGGAGAGTGTACTTGTGTGCATGCACAGGCATCTATATATGAGTGCCCACGGGGACCAGAAGAGGGCATTGAATCCCCTGTAGCTGGACTGTTGTGAGCCACCTGATTGTGGAACTAAACCTGGGTCCTCTGAGTGATATACACTCTTAGCCACTAAGCCATCTCTCCAGCCTCCTCTTTTTTGCTTTTAAAATTTATTATTACTATTATATTGAGATAGAGTCTCATTTAGTATCCTAGGCAGGCTGGCTCAGAACTTAACTGTGTAACCCAGGCTTCCCTGGAACTCACAGCAATCCTCCTGCTTCAGCTTCCCAATCACTGGGAATTACAGGTGTGGGGAACCTAATGTAAATATAGTAACCAGCTAAACATGGCAGGCTTCGGCACACCAGTTATCTCTGTTTGCCCTCAGACTCACTAAATAGAGAAGTAAAAATAAAATAAATTTATAAGGGGAAAGAAGATACATGTTTGTATACCAAAGAGCCTGATGAGATTTTGAAACATGGCAGAGGTTGGGAGCTTAGCAGAGAGTTCAAAATAAAAATTATGTGTTCCTAAAGGGAGTGTTGAATAAGCAAGGCATAACTCCCAGCTCTGTGAAAAGCGAGTGAGGCTTTGCACCAGGCTTGGATGGGGTGTTGGAGAGTCTACAGATATCAGGAGGTGTGAACTTCTCCTCCCCACAGACCTCATCCAACCTTGCAGCCACCCTTCTGGGATGGGGATGTAGTAGTTATCTGGGATGTGATGGTAAGGTGGTAAGAAGGACAGACTGGACCAGAAAACTCTGGATCTCAGGAGCAACAGAAAGGTAGAAATGGGGGTTGGATCAAAAATGGAGCGAACTAAAAGTCCACAGAAAATGTTGGCCATCATCTGCCTATGTAGAGTTTCCAGGAGCCTACCCTTCTGACAGGCTTTGCCTCTATTCCTAGAGGTCATTGTTTGCCACTCAACACACTCTGTTGCTTTAAGAAGACATTAATGGTGGCTCACACCTTTAATCTAGGATTTTTTGTTTGTTTGTTTTGTTGGTTTTTCAAGACAGGATTTCTCTGTGTAGCCTTGGCTGTCCTGGACTCACTTTGTAGACCAGGATGGCCTCAAACTCACAGTGATCCACCTGCCTCTGCCTCCCAAATGCTGGGATTAAAGGCATGCACCACCACTCCCAGCTAGATTAAAATTTTTGTGAGTTTGAGGCCAGCCTTGTCTACAAAGCGAGTTCCAGGACAGCCAAGGCTACACAGAAATCCTGTCTCATTCCCCCCCCCCAAAAGAAGACATTAGGAACACTTGATCTGTGTGTGGTGCTAGCAGATCTGGTGTCCTATGTTACCCCTCGCTCTGCAGAATATCTAATTTTCATGTGTTTTTAGTTAAGAGATATGAAAGGCTCCTTATAACCCTTACCACAGCTTGTCTGGGAAAACTACTTCCTTGAAGTCCCTGCTGTGTCCCACCCTGTCTGGTCTTAATCATCCCCTTGCTTTGCTTTAGTTGTGCTACATGTGTTTGTATTGGTTCTGCATGTTTTGGTTGTATATGACCCGAATCACCAAGTTCATTCTTCTGTGGCTTGCCTTTTCACTCATATGGTTTGAGATATGTCCAAATTACTGCATGTAGCGGCATGGTACTCTTTTTCTCTTCCACATGGAGATCTGAGTATACCATACCCAAACATTTTCTATTTTGTTCCACTGGTCATTTTCTCTACCCCTGCTTAGTGGGAACCACCCACTGGGAGCTCTTGCTCTCAGATACCCATCTGAGAATCAGCTCCTCAGAGTTCACCGATAAAGGGCCACCTTGAAATAATCAGTGGAACACAGTGGACTGTACAGTTAACTTGGAGAAAACCAGCATCTATGTGAGATTCAACTTTCCAGGTCACAAACATGGTTTATCTCAATGAATATTTTTTTTGAGACAGGGTTTCACTTTGTAGCTCTGGTTAGCATAAAAATTACTATGTAGAGCAGGCTGGCCTCAAACTCATATCTACCTGCCTCTGCCTCCTAAGTACTAGGATTAAGAGTGTGGACCTCCATGCCAGCTTTAAATATTTTCAATAAAGTTTTTTTTTCTGACAAAGATCATGTCTTTTGAGTGTATTTTTGTATTTTAATGTTATTATACATGACTTATGAAGTTGTTGATCAAATTTTGTCACTAATTTTTTAAAATTAAATTTATTTTTGTATGCATGGGAGGGGCATGCTTATGCCATGGCACATGTGTGGAGGTCTATAACCGATCTTTTAAATTATTTAACACTTATTTATTTATTTATTACTAAATTCACTTATAACAAACCCCAACAATTTCTTAACTATTAATCCTATAAATTCCTACAACCCCTTTAACCCATCCACTAAACCTATTGATAATTATAACAACTACTTTCATAACCTTTTAGAATGATACAGTCTCTGGGGCAGGTCCTCAGTCGTCAGGAACACAGTCTTTGTTGTAGATTCTTTAACGCACTTAGCAGTCCTTTTTCTGGATCTCTCAGATGCAGGTTCGTCAGGGTAGTTGGTTATTGCAGTCTCACCTTAAATAAGGCTTCATGCTTTCTTCTCTGTGGGAGACCCCAGCCATCTGCAGGCCAACTTACTTCTTTTGAATCAGGAACTCAGCTGCTCTGCCTCAGTCCTTAAAGCCAGGCACTGTTTCCTTTAGGCCACTGTTTGGACAGATCAAACCCCTCTAGGCAAAAGCTGAGCCACAGGGTCCAGTCCTTGGCCTTTTGGTGTCTTGCTCAGGCTTTCTTTGCTCACCGGCTTCTTTCTGCTTCAGGGAGAGAGCTGGCCATCAATGGCCAGCCCTTTTTTTCAGCAGGACTCTTGGAGCTCTCTAGCATCAGGGGCCTCTTCTCTTCTGGGCTCCACGCACTGTCCTCAAATAGGAGGAACTCTGTTTCAGCTTAATTTGGGCTCCGCCCACTTAGCAGCTGAAAACAATGTCAGGCCAGATACTTTGCTTCAATTCTATTGAGTCTTTCCTGTTTTCCTGACTTCAAACTTGTTTTTCAGTCTATTGAGTCTTTCCTGTTTTTGCTGACTTCATGCTGATAATGCTCTTCAGGCCCCGAATTAAGAGACAGTATCAGAAACTCCTATATATTTTCTAAATCTAATTTATCTAACCCCTACAGAGGTCAAGAGGGCCACTTGGTTCTTCCCACCACGTGGGACCTGGGATTGGACTCAAGTCACCAGGTTTGCTGTGGATGCCCTTCACTTGCTGTGTCAATTGGCCCTCATTGTAGGTTCTTCTGTTTACTGTACTTATAATCATGTCATCTTTGTTGTTCTGGGATTAGAGGTGTGAGCTGCCACATCTGGCTTCCTTTTACATTTTTATATTATTATAGTTCTTGCTTCTCTGTATGGGTGAGAAGCTGTAGAATGCATTTTTTTTTCCCCGAGACAGGGTTTCTCTGTGTAATATCCCTGGATATCTTGGATTCACTTTGTAGACCAGGTTGGCCTTGAACTCACAGAGATACACATGCCTCTGACTCCTGAGTGCTAGGATTAAAGGCGTGTGCCACCATGCCCAGTGTACCTTCATTTTTTTTTTTTTTTTTGGTTTTTCGAGACAGGGTTTCTCTGTGTATCCTTGGCTGTCCTGGACTCACTTTGTAGACCAGGCTGGCCTCGAACTCACAAAGATCCGCCTGCCTCTGCCTCCCAAGTGCTGGGATTAAAGGCGTGCGCCACCACCACCCGGCTACCTTCATTTTTTTTTAAACTTTACTTAAAACTTTTTATGTATATGAGTGCCTACATGTATGTATATGTACCATGTGGGTGCCTAGTGCCAAAAGAGGTACCCTGAAACTAGAGTTACAGGCAATTGTGAGCCATGCCATATGGGTGCTGGGAACTGAGTTCAGATACTCTGCAAAATCAGCAAGTGTTCCTAATCACTGACCCACCCCTCCAGCCCATTTCCAACTTTAAAGAGAATAGATTGTTTCATTTAATAAGTTCACTATAAATTTTTGTTTAATCAGATGCTATTAGGCTACACACATACAAACAAATAAATGCAAAAATTAAACAGAAGAAATGCAAGGACTTGACAGAGGAGCTGAGAGAGAACTAAGAAAAAGTTTGAAACTTAAAAAAAGCTGACAAAATTCTCATTCTCAGAAAACAAATCAAAAAGATGACAATGAAAGAAGAGAGAAGATGAGCCGGGCGGTGGTGGCGCACGCCTTTAATCCCAGCACTCGGGAGGCAGAGGCAGGCGGATCTTTGTGAGTTCGAGGCCAGCCTGGTCTACAAAGTGAGTCCAGGACAGCCAGGGCTACACAGAGAAACCCTGTCTCAAAAAAAAAAAAAAAAAAAAAAAAGAAAGAAGAGAGAAGAAAGTTAGAATCACTGTAGTCCTATCAGGAGTGACCATTCATCAGATGTTAGGCTTATCTGGAGTCCCAGAGAGAGAACAACCATACTGCCTTGGGAAGGAATGCCCATCTTTCCCCACTCACAGAGGACAATCAGGACTAAGGAAAGACAGCACAGAAAGTATGGCTCTGTCCATAGGAAAACTATTCCCAGCTGTGTTTTACCACTCAAACCATTATATATGTGAGCTGAATACAGCAATGTCCAGACAAGCAGCTATAAAGACTTGGGTGGGTTTCTAAATGAAGTTAGCCTTGAGTATGTTTTACCAAATGAGTGCAGAAGAAAAAAGAAGACATGAAACCTAGAAATCAGGGGTTCTAACCCTGGATAAGGGAAAAAGGGACTCTTTTATAGAGGAGTCTACGCAGAAGCAAGGTATGAAGGAAGTGTCCTGAGAAAAGAACTGGGATTGGATGGGAGAATTTTTTTTTTTTTTTTTTTGGTTTTTCGAGACAGGGTTTCTTTGTGTAACAGCTCTGGCTGTCCTGTACTCACTTTGTGGACCAGGCTGGCCTCGAACTCACAGAGATCCGCCTGCCTCTACCTCCCAAGTGCTGGGATTAAAGGCATGCGCCACCACGGCCCGGCGGATGGGAGAATTTTTAATGGTATATTAGAAAACTAAACAATGAAACAAAAAAAAATCAAAGCAAGTACTAATTCCATGAAAAATATCTAAAAGTTCAAATATAGTTTATAATTAATTCTCAGCTTTACTAAAACGTTTACACATCAATATAAACAGCAATATAAACAGTGAGTATTGATTACCTAAAGCATGGAGAGTGTGCATACGTGTGTGTCTCAAGAGCACTAAAGTCTCATCTATTACAACAAGGAGCTGAAACTGAACCTTTTTAATTATTCAATATGTATTTATTGATAACTATATTCACTTATAAACATTCACTTAACCACTAACCCTAAGAATGACTACAACCCCTATGACCTAACCACTAAACCTACTGATAACTATTACAACCTTTTTCATAACCTTTTAGAAGGATACAGTCTCTGGGGCAGGTCCTCAGTAGTCAGGAACATAGTCTCTGGGGTAGACCCTTTAATGCACTTAGCAGTCTTTCTCCTGGGATATCTCAGACGTAGTAGATCCGTGGCAGAGGGAGGGAGCAAGGGACTGTTTCAAAGAGGACCAGGGAACCTATAATCTCACTATTCTTGTTGGAGAAGTGGCCTGGGGACACTGGAAGTGGCTGGATCTGGCTGGCTCCATTCCACACTGGCCCAGGGCTCAGGCAGCTGCCAGGCCCTCACTCACAGGCATGTTGATGTGGGCACTCAGCAGGGGCGCAATCTGGCCTTCCCGGAGCACTAGTACCTAGGGAGGAGAAGACATGGCAGAGGGGGAACACACACACTTTGACCTCTCCTCTGTGTTAACACCAAATCTGTCCATGCTGGTTCAAGTGATAGGCTCCAGCCTGTCTGCCAAAGGGGTGGGAAGGCTGGGAGCCCTCTGCTGTGCTGACATACCCCAGCACAACCCAGAGCCCCAACTACTGTCTTCCCCAGGGTCCCACCTGCCTCTCTGAAATACCAAAGGGCAACCTACCTTGATCATGTCTGAGATGCCCTTGCTACTGAGACTTTCCACAAAGGTCTCCAGTGGGTAACTGAGTCCTGGCACCAGCAAGGGGACCTGTGTTGGGGACAGAAATAAATTAGCCCTCAAAGCTCATCTACCCAGACAGTGTTTGGTAGACTCCAAAGCATTTGTGCCTGTCCTCTCAGCTGAATCTCAGGACCCTTCATCCTGGGAAGGGATAATCCAGGGAACAAGATGAAGGGAGGGTAAGTGCAGGCCTGGGGCCCATGTGTGTCTGTGGTTAAACCTAGACCTCTTGACATCTAACCAAGGCCAGGGCTGATTCCTCCCTATTGCAGAGTCTTGGTTATTGCTTCTTCCAACTTGAGGACACCTTGGGTCCTTGGGGAAACTAGGCCTTTTGCTTCTATAGTGACTCAGGAAGAGAGTGGCTCCCTGTCTCCAGCAGGAACAGCTGGAGAGCAAGATGGGTTCTGGGGCCCTCTGCCCTCCCCAACAGCAAGAGGGGAATCAAGGAAAGAACTCACTCTGCTGTTTTCCAGCCCCTTCTGTGTGGCTCCCTGGGGTCTCTTTGGTGGGGAGAAAGGCAGTGTTGGCAGGGGCTGAGTCTGCTCTCTGGCTTGTGTTCGTCCGCTGGCTATTCCCTTACCTCAACCTAACAGTTAGGGGCACCTCATAGGTCCCAGACCTGACCGTTGGAGTCCGTGTCAACATGGAGTTCCAATACCTTGAAGAAGGCCCGGGGCAGGGCATAGAGGGCCTCATTGTACAGGAAGCAGACCTGCAGCCCCAGTACTGGCCGCACTGTTGAGGTATTCTGCAGGTGAAGTGTGAGCTTAAAGGTGGGACCCAGGCCTTGAACCTGTGGAGAGAGTAGATGAAGAGGCCCTTAGGAACCATTTGCCTTGAACACTGAATACCACCACCTTGCCTGCTGCTTCCTCATCAATGCCCTCAAATCACCCTTCTCCAGTTTCATTCACCTGCTTCTTAAAGGGACAGACGCCCAGAAGGTGTACAGATTAAGGCACAGATCAGGGGAGGTCTTGATGGATGCTACTTAGCAAGTTCCAAGTACAATTGGCTGGGGGCTGCAGCTGTGCTCATCACTGACCCCACAGTTTGACTACTCTCATCCTGGGGACTCAATGATTTAAATGCCACCCCTACCCACCCTAAGTGGCTCTATAATCCTTTCTTCTTCTGTATCTAGCCTCTCTTCAGAAAAGAAACCGAAACTGGGTGTGGTGGCACGCGCCTTTAACCTCAGCACTTGGGAGACAGAGACAGGCAGATCTCTGTGAGTTCAAGGCCAGCCTGGTCTACAGAGTGAGTTCCAGGATAGCCATGGCTACACAGAGAAACCCTGTATTGGGAGAGGGTTGGGGGAGAGAAAGGAGAAATTAGAAAACAGGTGACCACTGTGAAAACATGCTCAGGCTCACTCAGAACTGGTTGGGGCCCTGTGGGCTTTGAGGTTGCTTGTGTGTGTGTGTGTCTGTGTGTGTGTGTGTGTGTGTGTGTGTGTTTGTGTTTGTGTGTGTTTGTGTGTACACATGCCCAGGGCACCTAGGGTCAGGTCAGAGTGACCCTTCCCCATAACAGGCAGTCCTAATCCCTTAGGCTGCCATGCCAACAGATCTTACTTGATCTGTGACCAGGAGACTCCCTCCAGATTCCTGGGAAGAAATGTCCCATCGTAACTACTCTGTGCTTACACACAGCTATCCTAGGGTTTGTTTGAGGTACAGTATAGAACAAGAGTATGTTTTCCTCAGTAGCCAGCCACAAAAGAGGACAATATAGAAGGTGAGCACCCCTCCTGAGGAGCAGTGTAGGAGGTGAGAGCAGCCCTCTCAGGAAGTCAGGAACCTTAGTCTCTAGATCTTTGGGGAGGTGAGATCGGACCGCAGGACTAGTTGGCTTGGCATTGCCTCTGAGTGTTTACCTGTACAGCAGGAAGGATCCCACCCACTAATGCCCCTAATATCCCTACACCTGGTGCTTACCACAGCATGTAGCTTGAGTGGCTCCCGGGCTGTGCTTGACATGGGGCTCAGGCTGGACTCCAGGGCCTGTACATAGGCTCTGGCAGCCCTAAGACGCAGCAGGTAGAGATCTGTCTGGAAGGTCCGGTGCATGGCTGCAGAGGGAGACACAAAGACTGAAGCAGTGGAAGGGGAGAGTACTCTTGCTCAGATTATGAGAGAAAAATGGAAAAGGAAAGCTTGACAGGCAGGGGAAGGCCTATAGAAGCTGGGAATATATGGGTTGGGAGGACCATCCTGGCTGCTGTAGACCACACCCTACTTCCTCTTTCCTTTTCCTGGTCCTCCTACCACCTCACTGCTCACACAATCTGTCTCCATCCCTGTTCCTTCTGGTCAGCCCTCAAGGCTGGTGTTCCCAGTTTCAAGGGTGATGTTGGCCTTGGTCTTTTAACCCATCATTTCATTCTCTGGATAATAAAAGGACCTGCCCTGACCCTGCCACTCCAATGAACATCAGCTTCCAGCTCCTAAAGGCTTCAAACTTGTCCCCATATCTACATGCTAAGGGCCAGATGTGCAGACACTATTGTGTAGTATGTCTCCAACAGCTTGTGGGTGCTCAGGCCTGCCACTGCTCTGAACTGCCTCTCAGTCATCTGAGATCCTGTCTGCACCAAGCACAATATAATGGAAACCAGCCTCACTGCACCTGCCCTATTCACTGTGCCCCTGTCCCTAAGAACTCCCAGGTCCCCTGTCCCTTACCCTTAGCCCTTCTTCAAATCCTCCTCCAAAGTCACAGCCCCGACTCTAATTGCCTTGATGCTGTCTTCATGAGGGTATTGTATTGGTTTCTAGTCAGGGTCTCACTATGCAGCCAAAGCTGATTATTAACTTGATTCCCTACCTTCCACCTCCCGAGAGTGAGGATTATACATGTGTGCCACCACATTCACCACGAAGATAGTTTTACAATTTCCTTTACTAGACTTGTATATTTTCTCATTGTATTTATTTCTAGGGATCTCTTTGATTGTGAACAGAATTTTTCCCGTCATTTTTGCCAGTCAATTATTGGTACATATAAAATAGCTTACAAGTTGTTGTTGTTGTTGTTTTTTAATGAGTATGTGTGTGCCTGCATGTGGGTATGTACACACGAGTGCAGTGCCTGTAGAGATCAGATATGGTTGTGACCTGTCATGTGGGTACTGGATGGGGATCAAAGCCAGGTCCTCCAGAAGAGCAGCCAGTGCTCTTAACCACTGAGTCATCTCTCCAGCCCAAGATTATGAAATTTTAAGACTTTTGGGGGGGGGGTTGGGGAGTCGAGACAGGGTTTCTCTGTGTAGCCCTGGCTGTCCTAGACTCATTTTGTAGATCAGGCTAGCCTTGAAGTCACAGAGAGCCACCTACCTCTGTCTCCTGAGTGCTGGGATTAAAGGTGTACACCACTATGCCTGGATTTTTCTTTTTTAAGATTTTTTTTAATGTATATGTATGTGAGCCTCATGTATGTAGGTGCCAGATGAGGCCAGAAGAGGGTGCTATGTTTCATGGAGCTGGAGTTAACAGTCAGGTGTGAGCTCCCCAATGTGGGTACTGTGAACTAAACTTCAGTCCTCTGCCCAAGCACCAAATGTTCTTAACCATTGAGCCATCTCAACCCTGAGATTTTTAAGACATTTTTTTTTAAGATTTTAAGACTTTTATATCTGGTCATGTTATAGAACTTAACTCCCTACTAATTTTTTGACATGTTATGAATTTTTTCACTTACATGTTTTGTTGTTATTTTGTTTGATTTGCTTTTTAGTCAGGGTATCAATCACTATGTAACTCTCCCTGAACTCAGACTCATAGAGATATACTGTCTCTACCTTCCAAGGGCTGGGATTAAAGGTGTGTACCATCATCATGCCCTAGACAGTATTTTTTACTCCCTTGTATTTGCTCCAGCAGCCCTCAGAAGAAAATATTTGGCACCCAACATGAAGTTGGCCAGAAGGACTGAGCTAGGTAGAGAATGGCCCAATGCAAGATACCTTGCATGTCTAGTGTTATCATAGGTAATGAATGAATGGGTGAGCAGGAAACTTAACAAGAAGAAGAATTAATGAATTTTTACTTTTCTCTTGAGAATTTCTACATCTGGAGGTAACTGCTGGCTCTGGTGCTAAGGGCCCTGGCTCTCACCAGCAGCACCCTCTGCCCATCCCTATTGGCTAAGGTCTCACTCATGCTCAAGTTACCCAGTGGGATTTCCTGTGCTCCTCCCTAGTCGTACCTGTGCTGGCTTCCCGCTCTCGCAGGGTCTGATCCACATACAGCCGGGTCTTTCGGGGCACATTGAGTTTTGTGGTCTGTGCTAGTGGTGGGCCCACCTCACCTGTCCCTTCCACAAACACTGCTGTACGCTTCAGAATCTTGATGATCAAGCCACCACCTGAGAAGTGGGCAAACAAAAACATATCCATTCCCTGTCCTAGCCCACATTGCCATTCTTCCCAAAACAATTGCACTCTTGAACAAACATATCTGTCTAAGGAGATTCACTTTCTAGGAGGAATAAGATATCTCCAGTCTGCCTTTTTTCTCCTGAGGAAGGGATCCATGGAGCTTAGGATAGTCTTGAACTCCCTCTGTGTTGACACATGACCTTGAACTCCTGATCCACCTGCCTCCACCTTCCCAAGTGCTGCTCTCACAGTTATGTGTCAGCACACTAGACCTTCAGCAGTCTCTTATCACTCACACTCATTCATTCATTCAGTAGCTGTTTGCTGTGATGTTCTTGGCACTATGGTGGGTGCTGAGGGTGGAGGCTGGAGAGGCACAGGCTGACTGATGTTATTTCCTAGGCAGAAAAATCCAAGTGCTGATGAGCAGATCCAATCTTATACAGGACATGCCCACAGGCCTGCTTCCCACCTCTCTATCCACACCCCTCCTTCTGCACAGAATCTCACCCTCTTCACTCCAGCCCTGCTGTCCTTCCCAGATCTGAGTCCTCACCTCGAGTAGTCATGATGAGGGTGTTGTCTTCTCGCCCGTATCGGCCAAAGCAAAGGCTGGTTACTGCATCCTACATGGGGAAACCAGACGTTAGCTGGAAATACATCTTGAGAAGGAAAGCGAGATGGGCTGCAGGGGAAAGTTAAAATGGGTGTGAAGGGAAAAGCTGCAGCAACGTTGCCTTGGATGTATTTCTTGGATTATCCATCTCCCTTCCAATCTCACTGGCCTTGCTGAAGTTCTACACTAAACACCCCTAGCCCTCTTTTGGGGTGACCTTCTAATCAGTCTTTTGGGCCACCCCATCTGTGTCTCCATGTGTTGTCTCTGCTGCCTCTCAAAACCACAAACTTCCAAAGGCTTTTCCTCTTCTTGGCAAGATATCTAAGATCTCCACATCAGAGTCCAGTCTGCCTTACCTAGTTTTCTCCTCTTTACTTCTCCCAACACCCTACCCTCCCAGTACCACCGGCTCGACCACTGCTTTCAGATTTTATGTAGCGATCATCAAACCACTTAGATTTCTGTCTGTATCAAGAACTTTCACACAGGACTAGTGAGATGATTCTGAGGGTAAAGGCACTCACTTTGTGAGTCTGACAACCTGAGTTTACTCCCCAGAACCCATAGAGGAAGGTGCCCATTCCTGAAACTTGTCCTCTGATCTCCACAATCTCACCCAGGCACATGCACACATGTAAAATATATTATATATATGAAATCCCTAGAACTGGAAAGACAGATCAGCAGTTAAAGGCACTGGCTGCTTGAGCAGAGGACCCAGGTTAGATTCCCAGCATCCACATGGTGGCCTGTAACTGGGTTCCAGGAGATCCTATGTCCTCTTCTGGCCTCCATGGGAACTGTGCACACATGGTGCACAGACATGTGTGCAGGCAAAAGTCATGCACACAAAATTAATTTAATTAAAAAACAGCCCTATTGGTTATCCAATACTCAGTAGTCAGCCCTGAAATTATATACATAATAAATGGACTAATCAGACTGTAAAAATGTGTGTGTGTGTGTGTGTGTGTATGTAAACAAAGAGAGACCACAATTTTGAGAGGGAGCAAGGAGGGTGGGTCCATGCGAGAGGTTGGAGGGAGGAAAAGGAAAATGATGTAATTATATTTTAATAATAATAATTAACAATAATAAAAAGCAGGGTGTGGTGGCACATGCCTTTAATCCCAATCCCAGGACTCAGGAGGCAGAGGCAGGGGGATCTCTGTAAGTTCAAGGCTAGCCTGCCCTACAGAGTGAGTCCAGGACAGCCAGAGATACACAAAGAAATCCTGTCTTGAAAACCCAAAAGCAACAACAACAACAACAACAAAAAACCAAAACCCCATGAAAATAGAAGGAAGACCTGCTGGAGAAAGGGTATCAGAGGGAACTGGGGGGGCAGGGAATAAGAAGGGAATGTAGGGGAATGAGATCAATTAAATTATATAATGTATGGAACTGCCAAAGACTAAATAAAAAATTATATAAGAAAAAAATAAGACTTGGGTAAGTAAAGTCCAGCTGCAAATGCTGGAGCTATGCTCACAGGGGCACGAATGACATTAAGCAGGGCCTTGTCACGGTAAATTCGGACTTCCCCATTGGCCAGAGCAGCCATGACAGCTTGTAGGCTCCGGGATCGCTGCTCTAGTAGGTTCATGGTCAGGATGGCTGCAGGCATCTGTACTGTCCACAACTTCTTACCCTGATAAGAAACAGCCAGTGTCTCAGGGAGCTCAGGGCTTCACATGGAAAGAAGGGGTGGCTGGAGCAACAAGAAATGCAAAGCTTTGGGCTCACAGAGCAGATGCTGTAGAGGGGTAGGAGCTTGTCAGAGACCACACCTTGTGGGTGAAGCCATGAAGACTCTCTTGGGTGCTGCCCACCACCAGGATCTTGTGTACTCGGACCAGCCCCACAGGCTGGCAGCTCAACTCGATGCAGTACTTGGGGTGTTTGGAGTCTCTGTGGAATAAAGACACAGTCCCTTTGCCAGAGGTGCCATGCCTCTATCTCCCTGGCTGACCCAACCCTTCTAAGCCCCACCCCCAAGCCCCAGATTAACCTAAGAACAACCCTAGTCCTGAGTAGATGATGGGATTAGCTCTCCATCTACCACTTAGTAGATGTGTGACCTTAGATAACACCAGGTATGTTTTCCTACTGTACCCTCCTGCCCTTCACTATGGTGACAAGTGTACCAGCCTGGGATTTCAGGGTTGTGAATATGTTTATCTAAGAGTGCTCCAGCCAGTGCTATTGGACTTGGAGGTTTACTGGTCTATCAGAAGAGGATGGCACATTTACTGTTGACATCACCTTCAGTTGTCTGGTCTTTCCATCTTAGTTTTCCTTTCCAGAGAGTGGGAGTAATTTCTGCCTTCTGACCATAGGCTGTGACCAGCTTTCTCCAGGCCTCATAATGACTATGCATATCACTGGGTTTTGGGCTCTGGAAATTCTCCCTTCTTAGCCTTCCAAATGTTGGCACTACAGATGTCCCCCCCCTTCAAGCCACCAGCACTGATGATGCCTCTTCTCCTCCTGAGCCTCCATTTCTCCTCAATAAGTACTCATGTAACTTACAATATGTCTTATATATGAAGGCAGGAACTCCTTACAGCATTCCACTCACTAGTGAATTTCTAACAACCGGTACAATGCTGAATGTATAGTAGATACTCAATAAATGTCTTGAATTAAAAGACTGTCTAGAGGGCTGGAGAAATGGCTCGGAGGTTAAGAACACTAACTGCTCTTCCAAAAGACCCAAGTTCCATTCCCAGCACCCATATATCATGGCTCACAGTCACCTGAAAACCCAGTCCCAGAAGATGACCTCTTCTAGCCTCTGTGGTTATCACATGCATGTGGAATACAGACATGCACATGGGCAAAATACTCATAAACATAAAATAATATAGCTAGGTGTTGGTAGTGCACACCTTTAATCCCAGCACTTGGGAGGCAGAGGCAGACAGATCTCTTGAGTTTGAAGCGATCCTGGTCTATAGAGCAAGTCCCAAGACAGCCAGGGACACACAGAGAAACCCTGTCTTGAAAAAAACCAAAACCCAACCAAACAAAAACCAACAATTTCCCCCCACCAAAAAAAACCCGCCAGTTGTTGGTGGTGCACACCTTTAATTCCAGCGCTTGGGAGGCAGAAGCAGGTGGATCTCTGAGTTTGAAGCAGCCTGGTCTACAGAGTGAGTTCTAGGACAGCCAAGGATACACAGAGAAACCAAAATAAAACAAAAACAAACTAATAAACAAAAACTCCAACCCCCCAAAAAAAAAACCAAAACTGTCTGAAATGTCAAACTAATGCATGTAGCACATACCTCAGAAAACAATATGACAAATACAGGAGATTGTATCTGTCCTCCACCCTCCGACTGCACTGCTTGTGTATCACACCCATCATGCCAGGCTCTTGTTAGCTTCCTCCTTCCTTCTCCCCTCACTAGTTCAGCCTCCTTTACAAAATTTTCAATCCCAAATTCCAGCCCCCAAACCTGTTCATCTTGCAAGCCTCTGACCCCATCAGACCTCTGGGGCCACAGCTGTGGCTACCTTCTCAGGATATAGATGTTCCCATTTCGGCATGCAGCAGTCAGCCGGAACTCCACATCAAACTGGCCGGAAACCTCCAGGAAGACAGGGACACTGGGCAGGCTCATCTGCAGAGAAAAGACTCAAATCTACTGACCATAGTTGGAAGAAACTGTTAATTCTTGACTGAAATCCTCCCCTCTTCATTCACTTCCTATTGGTCACAGCTTAAATTACTACGCAGCTTTAAGTCTGTACCATTTGATCTCTGCCACCTCCAGGAAAGTATTATTTAGGTAGATATACAAAGGTGCTTGAATGAGGAAGGCCACTGTAGTGGTGTTAATAACAGTGAAAAAACATCTAAATTGCCACCAGGTAGCAAGGTAAATACATCTATATATGTATTTACATACATGTCTACATAGAGAGAGGTCAAGTGGGGCATTTAAAAGGGCTAATATGGAGCTGGGAGTGGTGGAATACACCATAATATCAGCACTTGGGAGATGGAAGCGGGAGGATCACAAGTTCAAGGTTACACTGGGCTACGCCACAAAAAAAAAAAAAAATCAAGTAACAACAACAAAAAGGATGGCATGGTTTTGTGAACACAGGAAAGACACTATGTAATAAATTAATGTGAAAAGAACAAATTGTTGGATTCTGCATGTGAGACAGTTTGTCTAAGGATAATGTACTGCTTCCACTTCACTACCAACTTAACAAAACCAAGCTTCGCCTGTAAGGAGTTTCAATTGAGGAACTATCTAGGTCAGGTTGGCCTTCGGGCAACGGTCTTGACTGTTAATTGAGGTGGCAAGGCACCTTGAGTGTGGGCAATACCAGCTCCCTGGCCCTGAACTGTGTGAGTGAAGAAAGCCAGTTGCAGATCAGCACAAGCGTGCAGACAGCGTGGGTATATTCCTTCCTCTCTGCTCTAGACTGTGGATGGGATGTGAATTCCTGCCTTGACTTCCCTGAAATGACAAACTGGAACCTGGAGTTGTGACTCAACCAAACCCTTTCCTCCTTGAGTTGCTCCTGGTCCAGGTGTTCTATCCCAGCAGCAGAAATGGAACTAGAAATATACCTCTACATGAAACGGCAATGTTGAATCAAGCTGGAAAACGATTCCACACGTGAAAACATCTAGAACTATCCATGCGAAAGCTTTCACTCTAGACTTAGTAGTGATGAGCTTTTGGGACATCTATCTTTTTCTTTATGCTTAAGCTACACTTTCTCATTTTTCTTCAGTGAATGGATACTACCTACACTGGGAGAACAAGAAGGGGAACGTGGCCTGGATGCTGTACATAGTCGGGGACAGGTCTGTACTGACCTTGGCCAGAATGGTGAAGGCCTCAGGGTCAAGCACTAGGAGTTCCTTGTTCTCGGTGCCTAGCACCAGACAGGACACAGCATCCTCATCAGCCAGGTTCTTCTTCAGGGTGGTCATGGTGGTGATGACTGTCTGCAGAAGCCGCCACAATGTCCCCAGACACCCCCAGAGCCAGAGGAGGGAAGGGAGAGGGAAAAGAGGAGCAAACATGAGAAGCATGTCTGAATGTTGATGGAAAAGGTGTTTTTGGAACAAACCTAAATTCTTAACAATAAGTATTGTCTAATCCATTTATGAGCTGTTCATATACTCAAAACCAACATGACTACACATTTAAGAGCTCGGTGTGGCTCACATGTGTAGTTTCAGCAGAGGCAAGAGGATTGCTACAAGTTCAAGGCCAGTTTGGCTTAAAAATCTAGTTCCAGGCCAGCCAGAACTACCTAGCAAGATCTTATTCCAAAAAAGCAAAAAAAAAAAAAAAAAAACAACAACCAACCAACCAAACAAACAAAAACAAAAACCAAAAAACTCTCCAAACAACAAAGAACACTTTTTTTTAAGCCAGATGTGGTGGTGCATGCCTTTAATCCAACACCCAGGAGGCAGAGGCAGGCAGATCTCTGTGAGTTCGAGGCCAGCCTGGTCTACAGAGTGAGTTCCAGGACAGCCAGGGCTGTTACACAGAGAAACTCTATCTCAAAAAATACAAAACAACAACAACAACAAAAAAAAAACCCAAAACATGTTTTAAAAGATGTAATGAGCCGGGCGGTGGTGGCGCACGCCTTTAATCCCAGCACTTGGGAGGCAGAGGCAGGCGGATCTTTGCGAGTTCGAGGCCAGCCTGGTCTACAAAGCGAGTCCAGGACAGCCAGAGCTGTTAAACAGAGAAACCCTGTCTCGAAAAACCAAAAAAAAAAAAAAAAAAAAAGATGTAATGACTGGGGATCTGCAGGCACACATGCAGTACACCTATATACATGCAAGCAAAACATTCATACACTTAAAAAATTATATCTTTTTACAATATCTATAATCTAGGAGTGGTGGTATGTACTTTAATCCCAGCGCTCAGAGACAGGTGAATTCAAGGCCAGCATGGTCTACATAGCAAGCTCCAAGTCCATATAGCCAGACCCTGTCTCAAAAACAAACAAACAAACAAAATAAAATAACATATGTGAACACAGAAGATGAACAAAGACTAGAAGCTAAAGCCTCAAACACAAACACTGGTTCTCTCTGAGCAATAAGACCAGAGCTTTTCTGAAGCATCTACAATAGGCATGGGTTCACTTTGTAATTAAAACTGGACATCAAAAAGGGGTGCTTCAGCCGGGCGGTGGTGGCGCACGCCTTTAATCCCAGCACTCGGGAGGCAGAGGCAGGCGGATCTCTGTGAGTTCGAGGCCAGCCTGGTCTACAAAGCGAGTCCAGGACAGCCAGGGCTGTTACACAGAGAAACCCTGTCTCAAAAAACCAAAAAAAAAAAGGGGGTGCTTCATTTTTAAATGGCTTCCCTATGGAGACTAGCAGGGCCAATCTGCTGTCTGCTGTACAAGCATCGTTAAGATTGCACACAGGCGTGCTGGAGGGATGGTGGACACACATGGTGAAGCCAGCCATTGAGTGTAGTGCTGCAGGTCTCTACCTGCAAGAGGATCAGGAGAGCAAAGCCAAACTTAGCTAATGAGATGCTGTCACAAAACGAAACCAGCCACCAGCGGTGGTGACACACGCCTTTAATCCCAGCACTCAGGGAACAGAGGCAGGTGGATCTCTGCCAGTTTGAGGCCAGCCTGGTCTAAAGATCACTTTAAAAAAAAAACAATCATCAAGATGAAAGAAGTCACAAATAATGAATTAAATAATTAATGGGCTACTAAAATTTAGAGTTCTCGAAGGCTGTTTAAATAAAGTGTTCTCAAAGGAAGCAGCACAAAAAACATAGGTGAAGGGAATGTACAAAAATGGTAAGAAGTGGGTCTCTCTAGGTCGTGCAACCATCTTTATATTTCTATTTTTTTAATATTCTGTAATAAGAATGTAATTCTTGGGCTGGAGAGATGGCTCAGCTGTTAAAGGCTAGGCTCACAACCAAAAATATAAGAATATAAACCTCTTTACCCTCAAGAAAATAAGCTTGATAATATCATGTCCTAGCTGTTTTACAGCCATCCCTGTCAACTAGAAATGTAGAAGGCACCCTGCATTGAGACCCTAGACATGTAGTGTGTGGCTGGAAGGACAACTGCACAGTGCCACTGGCCAGGTTCAGGGCTAGAATCCCTGCTGATTACATAGCCTTTTCTTCACATAAGTGTGTAGAGCTGGGTATATATATCATACTTGGGTTACAGCTCTGTTGCCTGGCAAATAGGAGCTGAGTTAGATCCCTAGACGCCATGCAAGCAATGGTAGGCATGGTGACACGTCACTTCACTGTAATACCACTGCTGGGGAGGCCAAAAAGACAGATTCCTGGGCTTCCTGGGCTGCTAGTACAGCCTAACTGGCGAGCTACATGCCAGGAGAGACCTTATCTCAAAGGAGATGGATGGCATTTCCAAGGATGACACTTGAGGTCACCCTCTGGCCTCCACACCCATGCACATGCGCACCTGTCCACACATGAACATATGCACTTTTAAAATGTAAGCACCTTTACAGGGCACTAAAGAGGGGAAGGGCTTTACCTGCCGCTTGATAGCCTTGGACTTGTGCTGGCTCACAAACGCCTCCATTTCGCTCAGCTCCAGCTGCAGAAACCTGCACACACTCAGAATTAGCATGCCATGGCCAGCTGCCCCTGGTGCAGTCCACAGACACCCCCTTTGCCGGCCTCCACAGGACTCCTACCTGAGGGACTGTACAGACAAAGGCACCTCTGCCTTTTCCCTGTTAACGAGAGTGGCCAACACGGTGGGTTTAGTGAGGGTTCACAGTAGAGTTCTGGGACAAAGGAGTGGAATGTGGGGAAGTGGATTCTCACCTGATGCCTTCCAGCATCTCTTTCAGGGTTAAGGGGTCAATCCGGTCCTGTGTCAGCATGGGGAGAAGGGGGAGCCTGTGAGCTCTGGTAGCCATGTTCTCAGCCAGCTCACTATGTCTATACTTAGGGATGAGGGACAGGTCTTCCTGCCCAATGGCCTGGCATTGAGCCGCAAGTCCAAGACCTTGATTTCAATCCATCTCAGTTGATGCCCATCATGATCTTTACTGTTGTCTCCCCAAGGTGTCCCTACTCTCCAGGGTCATCCTGCACTCGCTCTGGTGACCCTCTCCCTTCTTCTTCTTCTTCTTCTTCTTCTTCTTCTTCTTCTTCTTCTTCTTCTTCTTCTTCTT
>CAJQZJ010000838.1:1272331-1319599 GCA_907164525.1 Lophiomys imhausi
TTCTTCTTCTTCTTCTTCTTCTTCTTCTTCTTCTTCTTCTTCTTCTTTTTTTTAACGTTTTTTGAGACAGGGTTTCTCTGTGTAACAGCCTGGCTGTCCTGGACTCACTCTGTAGACCAGGCTGGCCCCGAACTCACAGAGATCCACCTGCCTCTGCCTCCCGAGTGCTGGGATTAAAGGCATGAGCCACCACACCCGGCCCCGCCTCTCCCTTCTTTGGCTCTCCTTACCCCACAGGAAGGGATGTGGCTAGTGCAGAGGGGTCCTCTGGCTTTTGTTCTCAGTAGCTGTGTTCTTTGAGTGCTTGTTCCCTATGAAACTTACCTCTTTGGCTTGGTTCCAAAGGTCTTGTTCCAAAGGGTTTGGAGGTAACTGGGGCAGGCTGAACTTGAAATAGGGTCTAAGGTTCTTATATATATAGACACAAGGTCCTGAAGCGAGTGCCAGGGCGGGTGTCCTGGGCTCATGCTGCTCCATGAGGAAGCTAGCAGCAGAGGCTGGCAGGGCAGGCAGTGGGCTTTCTGTCAGCACTGTTGGTCCCTTGAGCACCTTCATGCGGGGCTGCTGCCCACCTAGGCCAAGGTCTCCCACCACCAGCTGCAGGGAGAGGAGACCATTCAGTATAACGGTCATCTTTAATGACCTTCTTCTTAGGCTCAGCCTTTGTGTTGGTGCTTCCTAATCCATCCTCATGTTTACAAAGGATTTGCTTTGATGGGGTCTCCCCTTAGGAGAGTCACTTAACCATTCTCAACTCGGGCTTCTCTCCTGCAAAGTGGGAATGCCTACCTCATGACACCTGGAGAAAATCACGTAACATCCTCAATTACAGAGCCTAGTGAGCACTCAGGCAGATGAGGGGTTTAGCCTCATTCCCCCCCCCCCTTTTTTTTTTCCTGTGGTGGAGATTGCACCCAGGACTTTGAACACAGTTGCATTATTCTTCTCTGTTATAAGGCTAAGATATTTACTTATTCATTTTATTTTATTTTATTTTTCAACAGGATTTCTCTGTGAAACAGCCCTGGCTGTCCTGGAACTCACTCTGTAGACCAGGGTCGCCTTGAACTCACAGAGATCCACCTGCCTCTGCCTCCCAAGTGCTGGGATTAAAGGTGTGTGCCATCATGCCCAGGTGGCTAAGATATTTATATTTGTTGGAGATTAAGTTTAGGGAGCTGGCTCTCTCCTTTTACCCCAAGGGATTTAACTTAGGTCATTAGGCCTAGCAGCAAGCACCTTTAACCCACTAGCTCTAGTGCCCACTCCCAATCAAGGCACTTTCCCTTGCACCAAAGAATCATGTCACAGGATTTAAACTAAGAGGCTGTAAACTCACCTCAGTGGCACATTCGCTAAAATTTGGATGATATAGAAAAGATTATCACGATCTCTATTCAAAGATAAGACACAGAAACTGGGCGTGGTGGGACACACCTTTAATCCCAGCACTTGGGAAGCAGAGACAGGTGGAGCTCTGCGAGTTTGAAGCCAGCCTGGAGCCTGGACTACATAGTGAGTTCCAGAACAGCCAGGAATATTACATGGAGACTTTGTCTAAAAAAAAAAAAAAAAGACACACAGCTTTGTGAATTATTTCACATTTTACAGCCCATTATTTTGTATGATAAGCTAAGTGACAACAATCAGACATAAAGAATCAGGGTCTACAGTGGGCAAAGGTGCTTACTGACATGCCTGGTGACCTGAGTTCAATCTCTGGAATCTACACGGGAGAGACCTGACTCTCAGAAGTTGTCGCCTGACCTTCACACTTTATGTGTCCTCTCACAAATGAAAATAAGTAAATAAAAACTCCAAAATTAATTTTGTTGCTAAAACTAATTAATTTGTTGTTTTGGGATGGGGATTGTTTTGTTAGTTTGTTTGTTTTTTGATGCAGGGTTTCACTATGTAGCCCTGGTTGGCCAAGGCCAACAACCTTGGCAGGCCAGCCTCAAACTCAGAGATCTGCCTGTTTCTTTTGTTCAAGTGCTTCGATTAAATGCATACACCACCACTCCTGGCCCCCACATTAACTTTTAGAGAATCATATGCCTTGGTATTATAAATCCACAACATTTTGTTATTTATTTTTGCAGAGCATGTTACAAAATCAATGTTCACTTTCCAAATTAAAAAGAAATTCTGGGATTGGGAGAGAGAGCTCAGCGGTGAAGAGCACTGGTTGCCCTTCAAGAGGACCCTGGTTCAATTCCCAGCACCCACTGGACAGTTCTCAACTGTCTGTAACTCCAGTTCTAAAGAATCTGACACCCTCACACAAGCATATATACAAGCAAAACACCAATGCACATAAGATAAAAATAAATAAATCATTAAAAGAAAGAAAGAAGTTCCAACTAAATGTGCCTTTTCAATGCTAGTGAGTTCCAGAGTATGTTGAGGCTCTTTGCAAATCTCGCTTCTGAGTTTTCCCATTCAGCTTTCTGATTGCATACCTTGTACTCTCCGTCGCCATGCAAATCTGCTAGAGCTAGAAAACACAAGAGAGTCATAAATGAATCTCAGAATTCCAAAGGTTTCTCCATGGAATCGTTAGCTGATTCTCCCATGCTCCTAGAATCAGGGCGTTCCAAGGTCTGGAGACTCACCCAGGCAGGAGGAGAAGGTGTGGATGTTGGCCATGGGGTCATAGTGTGCGTCCAGCCATTTCGAATTGGCCTCGTTGCTGGGAGGGAAAGAAGATAGTTGGAAAGTGAGTCCCACAGAAAAGGAAGAAAGCTCTGAATGAGATGATGCCAAGGACTGAGAGCATGGAATTCCGAAAGGATAATACAGTAAAGTCTGAATCTGGGCTCAGTTGGAGCCTGGAGTGACCAGCCAATCACATACACAGACACTTCTTGGCCATCGGCTTCCGTATCTGACTTCTAAAGGACCATTCCAGAACTTCCAGCGCGGTCCGAAAACAAGAGCCCAGGACCCAGCACCAAGACATCATTTATTCATCTGCGGGAAAGGAAGCGGTGAGGACCCGGGACTTCACCTCTCAGCTCGCCCGCTGTCGGAATCCGAGGGAGACATCGCAGCCATGTTCCCCGGCGTCACCTTGGTAACCAGCTCAGCCGTTGCGCAACACTCAATAGAATCCGAGCATCCGAAAACACAGTAACAAACGTTCCGGAATGAAATTGTCCCGGGTCGGACCAAACAAGACAAGCACCCATTTCCTTGCCCTATGCAACGTTGATTTATGCTTTCTGTTTCAAAAACAGGAGCCGTGGCTTCGAGGCCTGGGGAGGAACCCTTTTTAGGTGATAAGACCAGCAAAATGAACTGCCTCATTTTCGTGGCATGTCCTTTCTGACTTTGTTACTGTAGAGGGCCAGGCTGTGAAGCAAATTAAAGGGCGCGATTTCTCGCTCTGAAGCTCCTGAAAAATTCTAAAGTACAAGGGTGCTTGCTGCTCTTGTAGAGAGGGCTCCGGATCGCTTCCCACATGGCAGGTCACAATTCTGTAACTCTAGTTCCAGGGGATCTGATGCCGTCTTCTAGCCTCCGCTGATACCAGCACACACGTGGAGAAAATGCATACACATACAGGTAAATCTTTAAAAATATGTCACAAAGGACAGCTTCAGAACTCACGTTGTGACATTGTGCCCTCCTTTGGAAATGATATCAAAATCCTATTGTGAGCTGGGCAGTGGTGGCGCACGCCTTTAATCCCAGCACTTGGGAGGCAGAGGCAGGCGGATCTTTGCGAGTTCGAGGCCAGCCTGGTCTACAAATTGAGTCCAGGACAGCCAGGGCTATACAGAGAAACCCTGTCTCGAAAAAAAAAAAAAAAATCCTATTGTGGAGTGGGAGCCAAAAGTCATGTACTGTGCCCTCCCCAGACTCTGAACCCAAAGAGGAAGAATTACACACACTGCAAAGATGGTAGTGGATTGTGGTGTTTATTTTTCTGGCTATAAAAGTAACACACGAAGAGCACTGGATTTGGTGAGAATGCTTTGAGCCCTGCCTCTGTCACATGCCACCTGCCGGATCAAGACCAGTCACTTCTCAAAACTGCCACTTTCCCATGTGGAAAACAGGACTAGGCACCCTGTGGAGCTCCCTCCACAGATGGCAGTGCAGACCAGGGAACTGAGGAAGTACTTAGTAAACTGGAAAGTGCTGACAAATGGAAGAGGTTAGTATCACCACCCTCAGCTGAGGTAGCACCAAAGTCCGAGCTCCTGCCACTCTGCAACTCCTAATCACACACACACAATTCAGGGCCACTGACAGCCCTGGTTTGATGGAGTAGGGAGAGACCACAAAGATCTTCTCAAGCATGGCCAGATGGGGCCTCCTTGACCTGGTCCCTCCAGAATTGGGCATCTGCTGTGGCGAGCTGGGTAAGGACCTCCTCCAGTTCAGGCCCATCCTCAGGAAAACGCTCACAGAAGGATTGGATGAGGCCAGCGGCTGAGGCCTCGTACTCCACAAGCTGTACTTCTGAGCCTGGGAGGAGATGGAGAGAGAACAGTAGCACAGAAAGATGTGACTAGGGACGCAGAGTCATGGCAACAGTGACAGGACGACGAGTTCTGGCTGAGCTATACAGCACAAACTATTCAATGTTCAGGCTAGTTATCTAATTTAGGAATTAGAATAACCCTGTAAGGAAGAAAGAATTACAAGGGGAGACTTAAATGGACTGCTATGTGCTTTCATGTTTCCCTTGCTCAGCTGCTCTACCTTTGCACACTGTGTGGCGTGCGGCCCTGAGAGCATACAGTAACTAAGAGTGCTACAAGCATAGCTAAGTTCAGGCTCACATGGTCCAAGGTCAAGCCCTGACTCCGCCCACTTAGCTGAGAGGGCAGAAGCAAATATGAAGACCATTTGTGTATTTCAGTTCCCACATGCAACCTGGTCAGGGGACAGTAACCATTCTTCACTGTGCTTGGGGAGATGATTCTTGAAAATTCTTTTCTTTTTTTTTTTTTTTTTTTTTCAGTAGTTGGGCTGGGAGCTAGGGCCTTATATGGCAGTGCAAAGCATGGTACCAGTGAGCTACAACTCCAGCCTACTGTGAAAACATTTCACCCAGTACCTGGGACCTGCAAATCCTCCAACACTATGACCCCTACTACTAATTACCAAAGTGGTGGGGGCAGAACACACAGCATATTACACATTGGGCAAATGTTCTACCCCAGCTCAGCACTACCTTTGAAAATGCCAACCTGTTCCTCAAGTCCGGTTTAAGCACCACCACTTCCTCCCAAAACCTTTCCTGGACACTCTGAAGCTACAGATGGGATCATTATCCAAGTGTTCAGAGCACTGTTAGTATCCCTTAAACATTCATTAAAGCTCCCCATGATTAATATCTCCGTGCGTTGACATTACTAGGAGGCTCCTAATTGTTTCAGGTAATGTTCTTGATTCCATCCCTCGGCAGCCTCCCTAGACTAGATGTATCAAAGCACAAAGAAAATGAAACTGACAGAGAAAAGACTGAAGGGGTTACTTTGTGTTGTGACAGCATGTCTCAGGAAAGTGCCATTTAACAGGAACCTGACCAACAAGTAGAACCAGACAGGCACAGATTTGAGGAACACCGTGCCGTGCCAAGCAGAGGGAACAACGTGTACAAAGGTTATCAAGTAGAGTGGACTCTGTGCACTGGAGAGCTAAAGGGGCACACAAGGTACCAGCACCAGGGTCAGGGATTCTGGAAATGGAAGTGTTACTTGAGAAGGGGGGACGACTGAGGAGATTTCCATCCTGAATGCTGCTGAATCAAATTCTCTTAGGTCCTACTTGGACTGTGCAGTCCCAGCCCACTGCTGGATTTCCTCCTGCTAGGACCTTCCACAGCCAGGATCCTCCAGGTCCTGGCCTGGCCTCCACAAGCTCCTACTCTATTGGCCTTCCTGAGGCCTCTTGCTGCTGTTTGACAACCAGTGTTCCTGTGTATGTGAGATGGAAAATGCCAAGGTTCTGGGCGTGAGGTCTGTCAGAAAGGGCATGGCAGAGAAGTAGCCCTCCCTGAACCAAGGGCATCATCCACTCTCTGGAGAGACCTCAGGCAGCTCTATCCAATGGTATAACATCCATTACCTTCCAGGCGAGTGTTGGGTTGAACAATAAGCTTCCGGGATTCCTTGCGTAGCAGAACTGTGTCCCTGAGGGTGAGGAAGCATTCTGGGGGGGGCATCAGTGACTGCTGCGTACCCCTCATACAAGGCCCGCCCTGCGACCACATCCCCTGTGGACTTCAGCACCTGCAGGAAGGAGGGATTAAGTGCCTAGGATGCGAACTTACCTGCATCAACAGTACTCTGCCAGTGGCCATGGCCAGTTGTGCCCAGCTCTGGATAGAGTGTGCTATGGTTTCTCTTCTGTAAAATTGCAGTGCTCAAACTTAATGCTAAGCTGGGTATAGTGGCACACACCTATAATCCCAGCACTTGGAAAGCGGAGACGGGAAGATCAACAGTTCAAGGCCATCCCTGGCAACATAGGGAGTACAGCCTGAGCCACATAAGACCCGTCTCAAAAACAAATATCCTAGATGGCTTTTTTTTTTTTTTTTTTTAAAGACAAGAGTCTCACTATGTAGACCAGGCTGGCCTTGAACTCACAAGAGAACTGCCTGCTTCTGTCTTCTGAGTGCTGAGATTGAAGGTATGCAACAGAATGTCTGACAGCTAAATTTTTTAAAGAGCTGGTTCAGTGGGTAAGAACCACACGCATAAGTTCAAATTCCCAACACCCATGTAAAGGCTAGGCACTGACACATGGACCTGTAACCCCAATGCTGTGGGGCTGGGGAACAGGAGGGTCACCGGGGCTTGCTAGGTCCCAGCCTTGTTGCGGGTTCAGTGACCGACCCTGTTTCAAGGGGACACAGCAGAGAGTGATAGAACAGGACACACACACATGCATATACCACACATACACCATACTCAAAACACACACAAATTTAATTTCAATGAAAAATAAGAGGTGGGGCTATACTTTGTTACCTATCAATGGGACAATTTGCCCTAGGGGTGCCACCATGTAGGCCCCAGTGCAAGAGGACGCTCTTAGCCTCATACGATTATTGAACTGATTTGTAGGGACACTCCACATTGGAGGAGCGGGATGGGTGGGAGAGGGAGGAGAGGGTGGGAGGGTGGAACCGGAAGGGGTGGAAAGAGGGCACTGTGATGGAGATGTAACTTGAAGTAATAAATAAACATTAAAAAAAGAAAAAAGAAAAAAAAAAGAGGTGGGGCTTTTTGTTTTGTTGTTTGTTTGTTTGTTCTTTAAGAAAGGGCTTAACAGCTCTGGCTGTCCCTGGACTTGCTTTGTAAACCAGGATGGCCTTGAACTCACAGAGATCTAAAAGTGTGCAGCACCATGCCTGGCTTAAGAGGTAGGTAGGGCTTTTAAAAGCATTCGGGCTCCTCCTTGTAGGAGGAATTAAGGCCCACACAGAGGCAACTATGGACCCTTCCACCAATATAGGCTCTATTCTTTTCGAGACAGGGTTTCTCTGTGTATCCCTGGCTGTCCTAGGCTCACTTTGTACACCAGGCTGACCTTGAACTGAGAGAAATCTGCCTGCCCCTGCTTCCGGAGTTCTGGGAATTACAGACAGCTGTGAACTGCCATGTGGGTGCTGGGATTTGAACCCAGGTCCTTTGGAAGAGCAGTCAGTGCTCTTAACTGGTGAGCCATCTCTCCAGCTCTTTAGGTTCTACTCTTACACTGTTTCTTTTCATATTCTTTCTTGCATGCTCTTGAACTTTGGTTATATTACGCTTTCTCACTCTCAAGAACATTGCTCACCTTTTAAACTTTCTTAAGCTTTCTCTTAGATATAACTTATGTTATAGGACTCGCCTCGTATGATTGAAGCCTGAGGCTCAATCTCTAGTCTTGCCTTCTCAATGTTTTTTTCTACTCCTTTTTTTTTTTAAAGGCATTTCTTTTTTTTTTTTTTTTAAAGATTTATTTATTATGTATACAGTGTTCTGTCTGCAGGTATATCTACAGGCCAGAAGAGGGCACCAGATTTCATTATGGATGGTTGTGAGCCACCATGTGGTTGCTGGGAATTGAACTCATGACCTCTGGAAGAGCAGCCAGTGCTCTTAACCGCTGAGCCATCTCTCCAGCCCTACTCCTTTTTTTTTTTTTGGTTTTTGGAGACATGGTTTCTCTGTGTAGCCCTGCCTGTCCAGGACTCACTTCTTTGTAGACCAGGCTACCCTTGAACTCACAGAGATCTGCTTCCCTAGTGCTGGGATTAAAGACATGCACCACCACACCTGGCTCCATGTTTTAATTCTTCTTATCTTCTGTTAGATCTACACTCTGTCCTTCCTATGAGACTTCCTTCATCTCACTGGATACCAGTTTATTTCAAGGAGATTTACTCAGTTATTTATCAAAATTTATTTTTGTGTTTACTTGGTTTTGTGTGTGTGTGGGTGTATACACAACTGGTAGGAATCTGTTCTCTCCTCCCACCATGTGGGCTCTGAGGTTGACTCAGATCATCTCTCTCACTTCTTGGTAATATGTAATCACTTCATACATAATCATCAAGCCAACAAGCTAACCTGGGGAGCTCAAACTGGAGTTAGCAACATGGATGCCAAAGGAGCCAGTAGTATCAGGAGCGATTCAGGCAGGTACAGTCTACAGGGAATGGGTGTCAGTACCCTCAGTGGGTAACAAAATCTGAACGTTCAAGTCCCTAATCCTAATCCAATATGGTATGCTATACACATATAATCATGCATTCTCTCCAGTAGCATATTTTAAACTATATTTAAATTTCTTGCAAATTGTAAAGATATATTTGTGTATGTCTGGTCTTTATGCACATGTGTGATTGGTGTGTGCAGAGGAAATCAGAGACAGACACTGGGTGTCCTATTCTAAGGCTCTCTACCTTGTTCCCTTGAAATGGAGTTCTCACTAACCCTGGGGCCAGCGAGCCCCAGTGATGCCCTATATCTCTGCCCGTCACAGTGCTGGGGTTACAGGTGGGTGCAACCAGCCTGGCTTTTTACATAGTGCTGGGGATTCGAACTCAGGTCCTTATGCTTATGCAACAAGCATTATTACCCAGTGAGCCATCTCTCAGCCCTACTTTTTTTCCTTTTTGAGACAGAGCCTTATGTAGCCCACCTAGGTTGGCCTCAAACTCATGTAGTGAAGGGTAACCCTAACCTCCTGATCCTCCACCCTCCACTCCTGAGTTCCGGGATCACAGGTATGAGCTTTTTACACAGTGCTGAGGATGGGATCCAGGGCTTCATGTGCACTAGGCAAGCACTCTACCAACTGCCCAACAGCCTAGGCCCTGGACAATGCAACGCTATGTAATTAGTTCTTACTCCAAACTGTTCAGGGAATGATGACAAGAGAAACTATTATGGATATCTAGTGCATAAAAGATTATTCTCCTGAATATTTTGTCTGTGTGTAGTTGGTTGAATTTATGGCTGTGGAACTAGCGGATTCAGAAAGCAGACTACAGGAGTAACAGGAACCAGTGAGTCCTTGGGCAAAATGAAGAGCCCATTCCATGTCTGAATGTGGGGCCGCTACTCAGTTCCAGCCAGTCCATCACATAGGAATTGAGCCCACTGTTGTCAGACCTTCCCAGGAGCCACTAATACAGATTTATATCTCACTTTGTTAACACCAGTAAGACAAAAAGACATGGCTGACACCATAAACAACTGGATCAAAGATGACTTCATATTCTGGTTCTATAAGACACTGCTGAGGAGACTGAACATGATGCTGCAAGATTCCCCTTGTACAAGGACCAAACTAAGCCACTCAGGGTAGCTACACCTTTATACCAACACTAGGGAGACAGAAGCAAGTCAGTCTCTGAGTTTGAGGCCATTCTGGTCTATAAAGCTAGCCAAGGTTACATAGTGAGACACTGCTCCAATTAAAACAAAAACAAAAAAACCACAGCTGGCTCAGTCTCTAGAATGGGCTGATTCAAAACTGCCTAGGAGCTGGTATATTTGATTCTTTTTTTTTTTTTTAAAGATCATTTTTTTTTAAGATTTTATTTATTATGTATACAGTGTTCTGTCTGCAGGTATATCTGCAGGCCAGAAGAGGGCACCAGATTTCATTATGGATGGTTGTGAGCCACCATGTGGTTGCTGGGAATTGAACTCATGACCTCTGGAAGAGCAGCCAGTGCTCTTAACCGCTGAGCCATCTCTCCAGCCCTATTTGATTCTTATACCTCCTTTGTTTTTGTCATTTGCAACAAAAATCTTTGATTTCTAGAAAAGTTGCAAAGATGGTACAGGGAGCTTCCAGAAGCAGTCAGCATAGCTTTCCCTCTTGTCAACATCTTCAGAATTGGACCATTACTACCTACTAAATTCCAGACCCCACCTGGGTCTCATTAGCTTTGCCAATAGTGACCCTTCCTATCCCAGAATCCACCAAAGATATTGTGTTTCTCATCCTAATTTATTTTTTGGAAGTAAAGGGATGGAACCCAGGGTATCACATATATTAAACACATATTCTACCTCTAGCCCCTAAGTTAATTTTATTTAACTTTACAATTTTCATTTTATTTAACCATACAATTTTAGTCCACACTTAAAATCTCAGCCTTTGGAAGTCAGAAGCAGAAGGACACAAGTCCAAGGGTAGTCTGCTCTACATAGTGAGTTCTAGGCCATTGAGACTCTGTCTCAAAATAGGAAAAAGAATTTTTAAAAGAAAGAAAAAATAAGGAAAATGAAACACTAAAATCAACAAGCAGGGCTGGTGGGGTAGCTCAGCAGATAAACACATTTGTCACACAAGCCTGATAACCTGAATTTGATCCCAAAATCTACATAAAAGCATGAGAAAATCAACTCCGCAAGTGATCTTTGACCTCCATACACATACTGTGACATGTGAACCCCTCAATATCTCTCTCTCTCTCTCTCACACACACACACACACACACACACACACACACACACACACACACACACACACACACACAATTCTAAAAACAAAAACACCCCAAACTCCCTCATGTTTTATGGAAAGATGCTTTAGTCCTTCCTGGAAACAGATGAGCACACAATAACAGACATGCTTTGGCTGGGTGTGGTGGCGCACGCTTTTAATCCCAGCACTCAGGAGGCAGAGGCAGGCAGATCTCTGTGAGTTCAAGACCAGCCTGGTCTACAAATCTTTTTTTTTTTTTTTGGTTTTTTGGTTTTTCAAGACAGGGTGTCTCTGGCTACCCTGGAACTCACTCTGTAGACCAGGCTGGCCTTGACTCACAGAGATCCACCTGCCTTTTTTGCCTCCCAAGTGCTGGCTTTAAAGGCGTGTGCTACCATGCCCAGCCTGGTCTACAAATCTTAAGTGTAGGACAGCCAGGACTATGTAGAGAAACCCTGTCTCGAAAACAAACAAACAAACAAACAAAAAAAAACAAACAGAACCAAAGACATATTGGTTCAAACAATTATAACTTTATGATTTATGATATGTGAATAGTTGAAAACACCCAATAGACCCTATTCTTGTACAAAGTACTATACCACAAAGACAGGTTTCTCAAGGGGCTGTAGAGATGACTCAGTAGTTAAGATCACTGGCTGCTCTTCCAGAGAACCCCAGTTTAATTCCTAGCACCCACATGGCAGCTCACAACCACCTATAACTGCAGTTCCAAGGGAATCAAAGCCCTCTTCTGGCCTCTGCGAGCACCAGGCCTTTCCTTTCCAATCTTGTTTGCCATCACACCTAACACTGTTACTGCCATACAGCTCTCGGCATGATCTCAAGGTATCCTGTTCCCTTACTGTTTCCGTTTGCTGTCTGCATTCTTTCATGACCATGTGAGAAACTGCTCATAGGTTACTCCCAATCACTAGAAAGACTTGCTGAATGAAGGAACTGGCCAGGAGGTTAAGAGGTATTCACAGGACGGGAGGTCACTTACTTGGAGTCTTCGTAGGAACCGCTCCAAGGCAGGTCTGCCCACTGACCGGATCTTGCTGCGGTCCAGGTGGACTCGGGCATCTGGACGCCCATCAGAGCCTGTGGTGGGAGTGACCACAACCAGTCCTTCACCAGCCTCCAGCAAAACCCTCAGGATCACAAACCGGGCCTGCATGTGAGCCTGCCAGGGCCAGGGGAAAGAGGTCATATGTAGCCGACACTGAGTGCTTGGTGCGAAGCTTGTTAACCCACTCAACGTGCTGACTGTAACCTGTCCTTGTCCATTTGCTGTCACCCTGTGGGTCCTTCTTGCCCATTTCTCTCCCCTCAACTCCTCCTTTCTCCAGTGTTCGCTGAGGCAGGCCGTGTGTGCCACAGCTCTTAATGCTCCAGACAGCAGCTACTCATGAGGTCCCCTCAGTAAAGACCTTGAGGACTCTTTCCCAATCGCTTTTTGTGCTCAACAACAGAACCAAGTGGGCATTGTTATCCCTACTCTTACATATAACAAAACACTGAGGCCCAGATAAGTAAAGTGACTGGTTCAAGGTCACACAGCTGCTAAAAGAGTCAAGAGTCACACCTCAGTCCAGACTCCAAAATGTGTATTTTCTTTTATGTGTGTGCATGCGCGCACATAATTTTCTTTCTTTTTTTTCTTTTAAGTTTTAAAAAAACTTATTTCATTTTTATTTTATATGTACAGGTGTTTTGCTTACATGTATGCAGTGCCTATGGAATCCAGGTGTTGGATTCCTTGAAATTGGAATTACAGGCGATTTTCTTAGCTGTCATGTAGGTGCTGGATTTGAACCCAGGTCCTCTGGAAGAGAAGCCAGTGCTCTTAACCACTAAGCCAACTCTCCAGCCCTCTCTTCTGAGATGGGATCTTGTTATGCTGCCCAGGCTTCTCAGAAGCTTCTGGGTTCAAGTAAACCTCCTGTCTCAGCTCCCCAGTAACAGCAAGGTTTAATGGCGTGTACTCTTTGATGACATACACTGACACCTCAAATTGTGTTTACTTGATTTTGTTAAAAAAAATTTTAGAAAGGGCCAGCAAGGTGGCTTGACAAGTAAACACTTGCCCTGCAAATCTGACAACCCTGGAGTGTGACTCTCAGGACTCGTGAGACGGAAGGAGAAAACTGGCTCTACAAAATTGTGCATACACACACACAAATAATAAATTTAAAAAAAAAATTAAATCACTGTTGGTTACCATAGTTTCACACTATATATTGGCCAGGTGTGGTGGCGCACACCTTTAATCCCAATGCTTGGGAGGCAGAGGCAGGCAGATCTCTGGGAGTTTGAGGCTAGCTTGGTCTACAGAGTGAGTTCCAGGACAGCCATATCTACTCAGAGAAACTCTGCCTCGAAAAACACAAAGCAAAACAACAACAAAAAAACTATTTTCTGTAACTGAATAGCTGAGTCCAATGGCCAAGAAGAAAGACTACATGAATTTGAATCCTGGCTCTCTTTTGACTCAGAAATGTGACATGGCCTTTCCCACGTTATAGCCTGGGGTCCAATTTATCTGCTTTAGAGGGTGCACTTGTCCCATCACTTCACCCAGAATCCTGACTGTGGCCACATGGCAGTCCCACCTGTCGCCAGTTGGCCGTCTCTGGGGTGTAGAACTCCAAAGCCAACAGCCCAGCCCGAACCATGTTGAGCCAGTTCACGTAAATTACGTCTTCTGCATCAGCTCCCTCAAAGCCAAAGATCCTGATGGAGGGGGGACAGGGGTGATCAGATTAGTTCTGTGCTCCAACACCTTCAGAGATGCCCGTGTGGGGACTCAGCCCACCCCCCGGGCAGCCCACCCCTGGGCAGCCCACTGTTCCTACTCCAGCACTTGGGGGTTGAGGCAGAGGTAGAGGCCCACACTCTCGGCCCGGCACTCTTCGTAGCTGGAAGCAATGGTGCTGAATTTGCTATCCCATGTCTCTCCACTCCGGTACCAGCTCTGAATCTAGAAGGATGACCCAAGACAGAGGAGTCAGGGTCTGCCTGTGCCCCTGTCCCAGCAGCCTGGCTCCACAGAGGCTCTCACCTGCTCCCCAGTCTCTGGGTTGATCACTGTGTCCTGGTCAAAGTTGAATGCACCCTTCTCATCCTGTAGAAGAAAGGTCATGAATGTTGGGTGGGCTAGGGGACAGTGACCCTGGGAAGAATCTAACTGATTCAGAAAGATAAAGAAGGGGAACAGGCAGTCAACCCTCAGAGCTCTGTGATGCCAACCATTTTCTCAAATCCCTCGGCAGTTAGGAACCACCCACTCACTTTACTGTACAGAGAGAGAAACGGGTCCAGACAAGGGAGGGTCCATCTGAAATTGTAAATGAACTCAGACTCTGTGTAGGAGAATCCCAATATGGGGGCCAAGAGCCTGGCTGCTCCCTGGGCCCGCCACTCGTGCTGCCAACATGACCCTCCCCACCCCGCAATATGCCAAGCATCTTTCACACAGCACACATTTAATTTAAAGCCATCTCCCGAGGAAGGCTCTATCATCACCACACATCACAGGTGGGAAAACTGAGGTTCAGGGACCAAGAGCCCCAAAATGGAATCAGGCCACATAACCTCTAAGCTAAAACCCCACTGCACCAGGGCTTACACTTCACCTTGCCTTTTTTTATTCTTCACAATAGTTCTTATGTTGGCATCAGAAAACCCACTGTACAGATGCGTCCACTGGGTCTTGGCCAGAAGAAAAGACTTATTGAAGGCCATGGCCTCAGTAAAGACTAGATGAGACACCGTACTGGGATGCTGCCCCTTTGGCTGCTCTCTGAATTCTCTTGACTTACCAGGCCCAGCTCCAGCCCTCCCTCATCCAGGGAGGCAGTCCCCCCAGTGGGAGCAAGCTCAGCTAGAACCCCATTCTCACTGATGATCCTTACCCTCCTCTGGTTAGTTCAGCCATGTGGCTCCACACTGGGAGCCCACAAGTCTGCTTAGCCTGCTGGAAAGACTGTCAGCCTTTCCATGTTTCCCAAGTGCAAGCCAAGGGCTGCAGGCTCTATGGTCAATGGGGAAGAAGAGCTCTGGAGAAACAGCCCCTTAAGAAGGAAAGACTTGACTTGACCTCCCCCCCAAAATGCTCCAGGAGCCCAGATGGATGAATGGGTAAAGAGGGCTCTTCAAGACAGCTCCATTGGTGGCTGCTGACCAAGAGGGATTGCTGGGCTCAAGCCCGGGAAACTCCCCTTGAAGCTCAGGGGACTTCAAGCAGCCACCTTGGACTTCACCACTCAGGCGGGAGGGGCCTGTGGAAGGCTGCAGCACTGGCCCTGCACCTTGAGCCCGTACTTTTCCAGATCTTGAAGGCAGCAGCTTCACTCATGGGTAGGACAGGTCACAGGCTCCCTGCTGGCCCTTCTCACCTGTACAAAGAGCTTGCCGCTGCCATGGCCCAACAGCTCGTGTAACCCCACCTGCACATCAAAGGACGGCCCCTTCCAGCGGATATACAGGTCCTGTCAAGACAAACAAGGACCCCACTGACCACCACCTCACCGTGGGCACACAGCACACCAGTGCTTGCAGCAAGGCCTACGTGGGGTATGTGCTTTCTGAAAGTCAGCTTACTCCATTCCACACATGTGGAGCAACCCACCTTGCTCTCACAATGACCCAGGGGGAGGGACTGCCTCCACTCTGCACCCTGTGAGGAAATGGAAGCTCCCCAGGGACAAAGGGTCACATGGCAGGAAAGTGGCTAAGCCAAAACCAAAGCTGGACTCTGACCTCTCCACAGCGTTGGTCCATATGGCTTCCCAAACTCAAGGATGCCAAGTATAGCCCAGCCCCAAGCCTCAGGCAGCCAGTGCCTACTTTGTCATCTTCCTCCAAGAAAGTGAGTTTCTCCCGCTTCGTGGCATAGGCCACAGCCAGCACATTCCCCAGGGACACATTCTTAAAGCCTTCTGTCTGCCTCAAGTCATCATCTAGAAGACAGGAAAGAGGGAAAGGCAGAGGTCAAGGAGCAGTGACAGAAGGTCAGGGGCAAAGGGCAGTTTGTGGCAAGAAACGTGTGGAGGGGGAGAAAGATATGGGGGCTTCCTTGAATTGGGAACATATGAAGGGAGCTCACAGTTGGGGATGTTGATGCCCGCAGGGATGCCAGAGCCAGCAAAGGTGAGGACATCCAGGGAAGTGAAGTCAGGGGTGAGGAACTTGTCCTTCTCAAAGGCGGGAGGCCAAGGCAGCTCCTTCAGCAGCTGCTCAGCATTTGCCACCAGCCGCTCAAACTTGGCACTCATGGCTTTATTCACCATGGCCACAAAGCCTGTGGGGAGGTGGGGCTGTGATTTGGCAGCACCCTGGGATCCCACTGCACCCTACCCAGTTCCTCCAGCCATCACATTTACAGGAAAAGCTGCTGTGTACAGCAGCCCGGGGAGCGCAAGGTCCCAGGTCCCAGGCAGGAAAACAGCAGGCGTGAGAATCCCTTCATGCTCGTATCACCCTACATACTGCTGGCACTTTCATCCCTCCTGCCAGGCTAATCTCTGGCTTGAGCAACTCAATAATCAGCCTCTCTTATCAGAATGGGGAGAATGAGAGTAGGCAGGGACCAGTCTGAATCCTCTGGTAATGACATGCCTGCGGGATGAGGACTGAGGCAGTCTGCCATTGGCTGGGAATGACAGCTGCCACATCAGTCGCACAGGCCTGGCATAGCAACTCCTGGCTGCTGAGCACATCATCCCATACAAGACTACGATGCTCAGGTCTGACTACTTAGCTTATGGTCACAGTTGTCTGTATACTGAGTGCCTTGTTGGGTCAGGCACAAAAGGCAAAACAGCTAAATGGCTCAGAGTCAGGGTAACTGGGCTCAGCTACCACTATGGTAAAAGTCTCAGGTTAACTTTGTACCACACAATGCCTGGGACATTGAAAGTAGACTGCCCCAGGGGTGCTGTTATTACTTCTAGGATGGAAGGACAGAACTGTCAAGGGAGAACGGGTGAACTTGGACCTGTGCAAAAGGGATATCCACCCAACCTCCCCCCTCCACAAGAAGTTACCTTCGAACTCTCCTCGGGAGCCAAAGGGGTCGCGGTAGCTCTCAATGAAGCCAATGTAACTAGAGGAGAGAAGGGCAGAGATGGAGGCGATCTGGCAGAAGGCATGGAGGGAGAGCAGAGGCTGGCACCTCACCTCTCTACAATGGGGCCTTTGTCCTGAATCCAGAAGCGGGAGCCCCTCTTATGGGCCTCAATGGAGCCCTGGGTGAAGCTCTCTATGTACTGGACCAACATCTGCTCCTGGTGGCTATTGGCTGCATATGCCTAGGAGTAAAAAGGGCTCCGGTCAGCCTTGGACCATCTACCTTTGCTTCCCAGAGGGGTTGAGTGGTCCCTCAGGCCCCAGCCAGCCCTACCTTGGCTTTCTCCAAGTGTTCTACCACCTTCTGGAGGATGGGTGCGTAGTCTCCCCGGGTGACCTGGAAATGGCTCCCTTGAAACTCACAGTTCTTCAGCTTGGATGTCAATTCAGAGTCGAGAGCAGGGTCTAAGGAATGAGAAAACACTCAGGGAAAAAGCCAGTATAGGACACCTTAGCAGGCTTTTCACTCTGGCCCACTAACAACTTCAATGGCTCCCCATTGCCAAAAGAAACTAGGATGAATTCTCTTCTTCAAACATGTATACACAGGGGCTAGAAATGTGGCTAGAAATGTTGACAAAGTGCCTGCCTAGAAGCACAAAGCCCCAGGTTTGATACCCAGGCATGGTGTGCACATCTGTAATCCTGGCACTTGGGAGATGGAGACAGGAGGATCATACTGAGTTTGAGGCCAGCCTGAGCAAGAGTAACACCTTGTCTCACAACACAAGGGTACTGGAGATATGGTTCAGAGGGTAGAGGTTCTATCCATCAAGCCCGAGGACCTGAGTTTAATCCCTAGCTCCTGCATGTGGTGAAAGGACACAACCAACTCTTGTGGATCATTCCCTGACTTCTTTCTATTTCAGGACATGTATGCACATGTTAAGTAAATGAAGGAAGGAAGGAAGGAAGGAAGGAAGGAAGGGACAAGCAGCAGGATATGGTACTGCACACCTGCAACACCATCAGCTGAGACGTAGATGTAGGAAGATAAGATGTACCGGGTCATCTCAGATGCATACTGAGTTTAGAGACACTATCTCAAAAAAAACAAAATAAGGGCTGGAGAGATGGCTCAGCAGTTAAGAGCACTGGCTGCTCTTCCAAAGGACCTGAGTTCAAATCCAAGCACCCACATGGCAGTTCACAGCTATCTGTAATTGCCAGGTGTGGTGGCTCACGCCTTTAATCCCAGCACTGGGGAAGCAGAGGCAGGTGGAGCTCTGTGAGTTCAAGGCCAGCCTGGTCTACAGAGTGAGTCCATGACAGCCAGGGCTACAGAGAAACCTTGTCTTCAAAAAACCTAAAACAAAACAAAAAAAAATTAACCTCCACAAAATCCCAATACTCCAGTTGGGCAGTGGTGGGGCACACCTTTAATCCCAGCACTCGGGAGGCAAAGGCAAGCAGATCTCTGTGAGTTCAAGGCCAGAGTTCCAGAGAGACTATGTCTCGGAGAAAAAAAGAAAAAAAAGAGTACATATTGCTCTTGCAATAGACCCAGGTTAAGTTCCCAGCACCCATATCAGGTGTGGCGTATCTACCTGTAACTCCAGTTACACAGGATCTGACACCTTTCCTGGCCTCCTCGAGCACCTGCACATACATGGTGCACATATACTCACAGAGGCACACACACTGTATACATAAAAATAAATCTTCAAAAAGAAAAAAATACATACCTTTGGGGGGAGAAAAAAAGAATAAAAAGAGGAACATCTCAAAAAGTATGAGAGCTGAGTGTAACTGAGGAACAGGAGCTGATGACAGGAGTTTGTGTGGAATGGACCACTAGCCACAGAAAAAGGCAAGCTCTTCAGTATATGGAATAGAATCCAGGGCCCTGAGTATGCCAGGTCAGTGTTCTGCCCTTGATTCATATCCCCAGTCCCAAAGCCACACTCGGCCACTCTCCTACCCTGCAACCTGCACTGTTAGTATGGGATCTACTCCAGTTTCTATTCCAACATGATCTCCTTCTGTTTCCTGGACCTGTGCCCCCTTTCTTTGTTTGTTTTTCTAAAGATTTATTTTTTTTATTCTGTGTACATGTATGAATGGCTGCATACATACATGTGCACCACATTCATGTCTGGTACCTGAGGAAGACAGAAGAGAGTGTTGAGTGCTCTGAAACTGGAGTTACAGTTAGCCTGATGTGGGTGCTGGGAACCTAACCCAAGTCCTCTAGAAAAGCAAGAAGTGCTCTTAACCTTTGAGTCATCTCTCTAGTTGATGTGTCTCCTTTTTTTTTTTAAGTCAAAACAGACTTTGTGCTATCCCCTAAGCTTTTCCATCACCCTGTGTGGTTCATACAGTCCCTCTATCTGGAGTGCATATGGCACATCCATTCACCATATTGCCCTCACATTTCCATATTGAGTACGTGAGTACTACCAAGCACTAGGCACTGGGAAAGACAATGACAGAAACACACAGTCCATCCTAGCAGAGGGCTTGTCATCAAGACACACAAGGCCAACTAGGAAACTACTGGAATGCTGGGAAAGGTCCCTGAAATGGATATGGCCATCCATCTCCAGCCAAGGAATGAAGAGGAGCTGGTTGGGTAATCACTAATGGGCTAGAAGCTATTCCCAACAGGAAGTAGGCAACAAACTGTTGGTCATGAGATGTCGGAGCCAGAAGCTGCAGAACATGGCTAAAACGTAGATCCCAGCACTCGGAGGCAGAGGAGGCCGATCTCTGTGAGTTCAAGGCCAGCCTGGTCTACAAAGTGAGTCCAGGACAGCCAGGGCTACACAGAGAAATCCTGTCTCAAAAAAAAAAAAAAATGTGGCTAGAGCAGAGTGCTAGAGGTTGGGGACTGGCTGGAGATGTGGATGGGGAAAACAGAGCTAGCAAAGGGCAGCACAAGGGTCTAAATATATTCACTATCCTGCTTCATAACAGGTCCCTACTGCTGCCACTCTCTGCCTGAGTGATTGAGGAGAGGCTAAGTTTGCTCTGGGGTGGGTGTACTGGTCCCTTGTCCACCCACAAGCATTGGTTCACATTAATAAAGGACTCCAGAGAGTCAAGAGCCACACTTTTGCTGTAATGTCAGCTGAGAGCAAAGGACTCTTTCTGCTGGGACAGCTGGGTTGCTGCCCTAAGCCACTTGGGTCATTAGGTGGCTGACATTAGACTTCAGGGCCTGGGCGCACCTGTGTTGAGGACTGAAGCCAGTCGCACCTCATAGTGGGACTTCCCTTCCTGGTCGACCACCTTGAAGAGCCGTGTGTTGTATGCACTGAGGTTCTGGAAAAAAACAGAGCAGGGTTTGGAGGGTGGTGAGATCAAGGAGACTGGGGAGAGTGGAGGAGTGGCCATCCCACTGGACACTGAAGCAAAGTAGGCTGGGGCCTCTATGAGGAACCTTCCCAAACCCATAGTGGGAAGGTAAGCAGGCCAGGGATGACTGTCATGCAGTGCTCCACACAGTGAATGCTAACTTAGAAGAAAAAAAATTGGGTGGCACTTGCCTTTAATCCCAGCACTCAAGAGGCAGAGCAGGCAGACTCTGTGTGTTCGAGACCAGTCTGGTCAACATAGTGAGATCTTAGCTCAAAAAAATCAAACACCTACACAATGGCTCACAGACATCTCTAATTCCAGTCCCAGGATAACCACGGGCTCCTTCATACAGGTGGTGCAGATTACTTCAGGCACACACACACTAAAATAAACAGATTTTTTTTTAATAAAAAAAAATATATATATATGGGCTGGAGAGATGGCTTAGCGGTTAAGAGCACTGGCTGTTCTTCCAAAGGACCCAGGTTTAAATCCCAGCACCCACATGGCAGTTCAAAACTGTCTGAAATGGCCAGGTGTGGTGGTGCATGCCTTTAATCCCAGCACTTCGGAGGCAGAGGTAGGCGGATCTCTGTGAGTTCAAGACCAGCCTGGTCTACAAAGTGAATCAAGGATAGCTACCGATATACAGAGAAACCTTGTCCCGAAAATCAAAATCAAAACCAAAATAAAATGTGTTCCACAGTGCTTGTGTGGAAGTCTCAATAATTTGGGGGTTCAGTTCTCTCTTTCCACAATGTAGATCCCAGAGGACCAAATTCATGTCATTGGGCTTATTGGCAAGTACCTTCGCCCACTGAGTCATTCACCAGCCCAACTGTGTGTGGCACAGAGCCACCTCAGCTCACTCGTAGCTATGTGAGGTGGACTTGGGGAATGGCCACACAGGTGGCAAGTGGCTGAGGAACACAAGCTCCAGGAGCCCCATCTTGAAGGTGTAGGAAGGGCAGGGGTGGATGCACCCTGGCACGTGTGTGACATCTCTGTCAATCTGATTGCTGCAGGCTTACCTCAAACACAAAGAATCTTTAAGTCTTTCCATCTCAGGGACCCAAGGTACCCATGTCTTTGAATTCAAGCTGAGACCCAAGAGCGGGTGGCAGTGGAGCAAGGTGAGGACAAGGAGCCCCATCAAACTAGTGTCCCAAAATTGCCAATTCCCAAACCTGAGAGTCCAGAAAGTCCTGGGCCAGCTTGGCATCTTCCATGGTACAATCCCCAGAGAAATAGGTAGTGACTCCCTGTTGGGGAAGAGACAGTGAGAGAAAAGGTGAGTGGACAGGAAAAAAAAACAGATTTATGAGGGTGCAGGTTGGGCCTGTGAGGCAGCCAATAGCTTCCTTTCTCAGCTCTTTGTATGTCCTCCCAGTCCCATCTACTTCCGGGAGGAAAAGCTGTAAAACAGATTCATCTTGGACATTTTTTGCTGGGAGCCAAGGCCCATGGAAAATCACTAACCTTCCATACGTGCACCTAGGCCTGAGAAACAGGTCTACAGACAGTTCTCAACTTCCCCCTGCTAAGTTTCTGCTATAGGAGTTAGGGTCTGGTTTCCTGATTCCAAGAACAATTCCCAGAAGTCTCCTGATCAGTCTGAGACCTGCCAGCTGCAACCATAAGATATCCCAGATCGTTAATCTTCCAGTAACCCATGATGTCTAGCTGACTTCCTTGCCTTCCGCCCCCTACCCCTTACCAAACCTATAACTGACCCTGTTTTCAATAAAAAATTGAGAGCTTGATCACTGGACTTGCTCTCCGTCTCCGTGTCTTTTGTCCCTTCTTTCATTCAGGTCTTTGTCTCTCCTCTCGAGTTCCCCGAACCCTGCAGGCCGGGGTAATTTTTGACATTTTTCCTTTGAGATAGGGTCTCACTATGCAGCCTACCCTGGTCTCAAACTCACAACCATCATGACTCAACCTCCTGAGGGCCGGGTTTACAGGTTTGCACCACCATGCCTAACTCAGTCCCTCTTCCAGCTCTGTCCCCGTCTATCCTCTCTTGCTGGCCTAGCCCTAAGGCTTGTCACATCCTCTTCCCATGCAGCCCCAGCAACCTCTAGAGGCAGGGACTCTTGAGCCCTACATCATTCTCTCCAGACTCCCTTCTCCTTCCAGTTTGTCTCTCCTTCCCTCTTTGTGCACCCACACCCTGGCAGGACAGACCTGGAATAACATTCCGGAAACATCCCATCCAGTTCTCTTCTGATTTTATGGATGACAAGCAGGCCTGTGGCGCCAAGTGGCTTTACCTCAAGTGTAGGGGACAGAGCCTTCTGCCTCCCAGCAGCAGCCTAAAGGCTGCCCTCCACTTTACCAAGCTCTTGGAGGGTGGGGCTCACCTCCTTCCCCAGCCCAAGGTGTCGAAGCCTCAGCTCCAGGGAGAACATAAGCTCCCCACAGGTCTGCCAGAGGTCCCTGACTTCTTCTGGATGCTGTTGGGCAGCCTTACTCCCCAGGATCACACGTTCTAGCTTTTCCTGCAAGGAGAAAGGAAGTCATTGGTCTGGACACTTGCCTTTCAAATTTCTAGAACTTCCCTCTACTTGAACCTAAGACCTCAAAGTAACCAGGGAACAGTAGCATCAGCAGATCCTGAGAAGAGCTGAACCCCAGGTTACCACAGACCTTCTCAATTAGACATTACAGTCAACATTACCAGGCCACTGCACAGGTATTAACTTTGAGGAGCCCTAGAGTTTGGGTTTCACCTATCCCCAGTGATGACAGTTCACATTTTCACAGTCTGCACTTGCCTGACTGTCAGATAAGCTGTCTGGAAGGGTCGTGCTTTTCTTTTGTGGATGCTGAGTGACACCCACGACCATACCCATGTCCCAGTGACAGAGCCATAGCTCAGTTCTGCACCTTTGACTCCAACCAGGGTCCCCTCTTCATTCTCCAATGTTGGGGTGCACTGTGTGACAGCTGTCTCTGTGAATTCAATTGTTGACTGATGTACCAGCAGAGAGCTGAGTACTGGCTGGACTTTGGTATTGTTCTTATGGCTCATCACCTGCCTCATGTTTTGTAAACATACACCTTCCTCACTCGCTGACTGGCTTAATAAAGAGCTGATGGTCAATATCTAGGCGGGAAAGGGAAGGCGAGACTTCCAGGCTAAGAGAGGGTCTCTGGGAAAACAATGAGATGCAGGGGATTCACCACCACCATGACACAAGAAAGGACAGACACATGGAGGCTGTGAAAGAGAGGTAAACAACAGGCCACATGGCAGGCCACAGGACAGAATTATTTGGGTTAATTTATGAGTTAGGTGAAAGTCTGCCCAGCTAAAGGGCTAAGCTTTTATAAATATTAATAAGTCTCTGTATCTTTATTTAACCGTTCACAGGTCCAAAAAGCAAGTCCCACTATACTCCAACCACAGCCCACCGCTGCCTCCTTGCCACCCTCCCCAACTCACCTTGGGCAGGTTAGGAACAAACTTGGTATCACCAAAGGACTTATAGTTGCCCATGTTGGAGTAGACCCCTGCAGCATAGACCAGGAACGCCTGTGGAGTGGAGGCAACATAATATCAGCACATGAAAAGTACCGCTCCCTTTCCATATCGGGAAAAGGTCTACCTGAGGCCAGAACACCAGGGCATACCAGTGTGGAAGACACTGGGAAATCACAGAGCAAAAAGAGGACCCAGTCTGGCCCAATTTGTTGTCACAGATCAATTTTTACTGGCACCCCAGTGGATGGCCAAACTGGTTTCAGCAGCTACCCAAAACACCTAGGGCAGTGACAGCAGGACGCTGCCTCCCACAGCTCCAAGAGCAGACATGGAAGCTGACCAGGCCCTTCTTTTGCGATAGGCTGAACTTAGCAATCAAGCTGGCCAGTGTCACCAAGTCTGCGTCCTCGATTACATGAATAGTAAGAGAAAACTGAAGATGAAGACCCCACCTCAAGAGAGCATTGAACTGAATCCAACTGCACTGGATCTTATAATTATGTGAGCTAATAATTCTCTCTCTCTCTTTTATTTACTTTTTGAGACAAGGTCTTACTGTGTAGTCCTGGCTGTTCTGGAACTCACTATGTAGACCAGACTGGCCTGGAACTCAGAGATCTGCTTGTGTCTGCCTTCCAAGTACTACAATCACAGGCATATGCCACCACACTAGGTTCATAATTCTCTTTCTTTAAGTCACTTTGTGTTGGGTTCCTGCTACATACGAACCAAGGAATCCCACTGAAAATAGTTAACACTTGGGTAGTATTTCCAGCTTACAGATGTTTCCACAGATATTCACTCCTTTTAACAGTAGACCAGGGCCCAGAGACAGGAAGCAATTAGCCAAATTTCAAAAGAAGTGGAAGAAACAGTAACCTTGGCTCACAAATAAATAACCTGATCATTTTCTTTCCCTAATAGAAAACCAGATCACATTCTCATACTCTCCTGTTGGAAGTATAACGTGAAGAAGCACTTTTTTTTTTTGGTTTTTCAAGACAGGGTTTTTCTGTGTAACAGCTCTAGATGTCCTGGACGCGTTTTGTAGACCAGGCTGGCCTTGAACTCACAGTGATCTGCCTGCCTCTGCCTCCTGAATGCTGGGATTAAAGACATGCGCCACCATACCCGGTGAAGAAGCACTTTTTTAAAAAAAAAAAAAAACATTTATTTCTTTATTTATTATGTATACAGTATTTGCTCTACATATATGCCCGGGCAGATCTCAGTGTAGATGGCTGTAAGCCACCATGTGGTTGCTGGGAATTGAACTCAGGACCTTGGGAAGAACAGCCAGTGCTCTTAACCTCTGAGCCACCTCTCCAGCCCGAAGAAGCACTTTTTAAAGACTGTTTTTTGTTTTGTTTTGAGAAAGGGTCTCACTATATAGCCCTGGCTGGTCTTGAACAATGTAGATCAGACCTGGAACTCACAAAGATCCTCCTACCTCTGACTTCTGAGTGTTAATATTAAAGGTGTGCACCCCCACACATGGCCTTAGAAGAGAATTTAACAAAATCAGATCATTACAAATATTCAGAGCCTTCAACCAGCATTTCTATTTCTACAAACAGTTCCTATTCACATCCTCATACAAGAATGAGCATTGTGGCATTGCAAGAAAAACTAGAAATTATCTAAAATGTCCCATATTTACAAAAAAAAAAAAAGAAAGAAAAGAAAAGAAGGAAGGAAGGAAGGAAAAGGAGGCAGAGGTAGGTGGATCTCTGTGACTTCGAGACCAGCCTAGTCTAAAAAAGCAAGTCCAGGACACCCAAGGCTACACAGAGAAACCCTGTCTTGAAAAACAACAACAACAAAAAGAAACTAATTTGATTACAGTGTACACTACTATATAGTGCTTCACAGCCAATAAAAGGAAATGGATTAATATAAATTCTGTAGAAATTCTCCAGGACACAGAGATCTGAAGAATGGGCAGTATACAGAGCACCAAGAACATGATGAATAAGATTAGACAGGGTTGAGGAGACGGCTCAGTGGGTAAGAGCGCGTGCTGTGCAAGCATTGGGTCTAAATATACAGCACTGGCATCAAGAAGTCAGGCATGGGAAAGGGGAGTCTCTTTGGACTGAAAAACAAGGTTGAAGCCAGGTGAAACAAGCAAAGACTTCATGACCTGGCATTGTTTTCAGCTGCTAAGTGGGCAGAGACCAAATTAAGCTGAAGCAGGTGGAACAAGGAGCGATCCTATTTAAGGACAAGTGGATGAGCCCGGAGAGCTGCGTGCTAAGGGCCCCAATACTAGAGAGCTCTGATGCTAGCGAGTCCTGCTGAACAAAGTGCTGGTGAACTGATGGCCGGATTTCCCTGAGGCAGAAAGAAGCTGGTGAGCAGAGAAAGCCTCAGCAAGACAGCAAAAAAGGCCAAGAACTAAACCCCGTGGCTCAGCTTTTGCTTAGAGGGGTTTGACCTGTCCGAACAGCGGCCTGAACGGATCTGTGGCCAGCTTTAAAGACTGAGGCAGAGCGGCAGAGTTGCTGATACGAAGGAAGTAAGTTGGCCTACAGACACTGAGGTCTCCCAGAGAGAAGAAAGCCTCAAGCCTATTTAAGGTGAGACTGCCATAGCTAATTTACCCTGACGTACCTGCATCTGAGATATTCCAGAATAAAGACTGCTAAGTGCATTAAAGGAACTATCCCCAAGACTGGTTTCCTGGGGACTGAAGACCTGCCCCAGAGACTGTATCCTAAACGGTTATGAAAATAGTTGTAATAGTTATCAATAGGTTTAGTGGTAGGTCTTAGGGGTTGTAGGAATTTATAGGGGTTGTAGGCATTCATAGGGGTTGTAGGAATTTGTAGGAATAGTAGTTAAGTGTATTTGTTATAAGTGAATAGTTATTAATAAATAACTGTATAATAATTAAAAAGTACGGTTTCATTCAAGGGTCTCTGTGTGTATGTGCATGCATGTGTGTGTGCCTGTGTGTGTGTGTGTGAGCTAGCAACCTTTAGTCTAATCAATCTTCTTAGTTGGAGAAAGAGATCTGTGCCCCTTGATCCTGGTCCTTCATAGCCTTCTAGAAGCTCCTCAGGAAACTAGGCTGGCCTGTGAGAACTGACCTGATACTCGTCTTCAGTAAGGCCCTCAGCCAGGGCATGTTGGCGCAGTTGGTCAGGGTCCTGGGCACGGAAGAGGCGGCTAAGCAGGGCATAGATGTAGGGGGCTTCAGGGGATGTCTGGAGCAGCACAGCCAGGCCTCCATACCAAGCAGCCCTAGACAGGTGATGGGCATAGAGGCGCTCTGTGGGTGACAGCAGGCGGAAGGCCTCACGGCAGTCCAGGCTAGACACACCAATGTCATTAGGCAGGATGTACTGAGTGTCTGCCATGAGCCCTGCAAAGATACATCACAGACAACTGTGAGAACACACCATCTGAAGATGTTCACATCTGCTCTGAACTCCCATGAGCTAACTTCTTCTACCCAAAAGCTCAGGAGGGAGTAATCCAGTAGCATTCATTTGCCTGAAATGCTGAAATTCAAAGCCCCAAATACTTACTGGGCCAGTTTGGGACTGTGGCCTGTTGGACTTCAAGTCTGAATCCAACCACCTCATATTACAGATGGGGAAACTAACCTTCAAAGATGTCAAGACTTTTTTTTTTTCCTTCTTGGTTTTTCAAGACAGTGTTTCTCTGTGTAGCCCTAGCTGTCCTGGAACTCACTTTGTGGACTAGGTTGGCCTTGAACCTACAGAAATCTGCCAGCCTCTGCCTCCCTGAGTCCTAGGATTAAAGGTGTGCACCACCTTGCCCAGCTCCCCAGCCTTTTTCTAAGCATATGAAGGAAGAACCAAGCAGAACAGAGCCTCATTACAAGACTCCCAGCTCAGGCCACTCACTCCCTGTCTCACCTCCACCTTCTCTGACTTCCTAGCCTCTTCAGAATTCAGCACCTCTAGCCCATCACAACTGCTGACAAAGGCAGGTGTCTGGTTCCTGATAAATACCCACACTCCTGTTCCAAACCTGCTCCATCAAAGAATTCTAAAACTCAAGCTAGCCGCTCCACTTTCCTGCATCTTTCTTTCCTCTGTAAAACTGATTGTGGCCAGGCAAGGTAGCACTCGGCAGGCAGATCTCTGTGAGTTCAATCAAGGCCAGCCTGGTCTACAAAGTGAGTCCAGGACAGCCAGGGCTCTGTTACACAGAGAAACCCTGTCTCGAAAAACCAAACCAAGCAAATTCGATTGTGAAAATGACATCAAACTCAACAGCTGGGTATGCAAATTAGAAGAGGCCATTTTCCAGGGCAGGGAACTCAGTTAATAGAGTGTTTGTCTAGCCAACAACCAGGCCCTAGGTTGGATTCCAAGGCCAGTCTGGAGTACACGAAACCCTGCCAAAAAACAAGTAAATCGAAGCCAATAGTGATGTTTCTTGTATGCTTTTCCTTCCCACCATCCGCCCTAGTTTCATCCCTCTCTTTTCCTCAGCCCTCCTTCTTCTGTTGCTCCACCTGGAAAGCCATATAAGACCACAACCCATTTTCCAGGTAGGAAAAATGACACTTGGAAGCCACTGGATAAACCAGCCCAGTTGGGACCCAGGGAATTCTGAACCCACCACATTCTCCATGCCCCGCCCCTGACTAAGCACACATTTCCATCCTCCCCACTCCCCATTCGCGCAGCTCTACCCCAACTACCCCCCAGGTCGCCCGGGCTCGGAAAGGGGTGTTAACTCTTTACTGCCCGGAAATCCTCCTTGGCCGGAAAGCCGAGAGAGATTTGGAAGAGGCACTGAAGAGTGGACAGAAAAAAGATGATCTTGCGTGCACAGCCAGGCCTCGCTCTGATCCCCTAAAAATGGCACACCATGACCCCAAAACCAGGGCACCTTACCTCACCTGCTACAGCTGCTCCGTTCGCAAACTCACTTCCTGCTTCCGGCTCCCCCTCATTCATTGGGACTTCACTAGCCCTGCCCCCACCAGCCAATAGTCTGGCTTCAGGGACCAGATGGGCGGCTGCTCCAGCCAGTAGAGGAACTAAGGACAGCACCTCCCCCCCCCCCCCCCATCTACTCCCCGTCTCGAGGCGCTATGGGCGGTGCTAGCTTGGAAGGGCCCTGAGGCTTTGGCCTTTTGTCCGCTGGCCTTGCTCAGGTTGAGGAGTTGCCAGGGGGGAAGGGTGGGGGAAGCAGTGTAAGTATCTCCGTATCCCCCACCCCACCCCATGACTGCTGCCAGGTGCAGACCGAGGAGACTGACAGAGGTCCCCAAGCACAGGGTCCCTACACATCAGGAGCCTCCACACACGTAGCTGGGACCCTGCTCTCTTTGGGGTTTCACCTTCAGTGCCCCTCCCCTGGGTTTGGCTGTTAGCAACCTGCCCTTAGAGAAGAGTATACCAATCTGGGTCCCCCTCCTGTCTGGATTTGGGGTTTGGGGATGCTATTTGGAAACTTCACAGAGCGGAGGCTAAGTGCAAGGAAGCTCCCAGCAGAGCAGAAGTAGTCCCACGCATCCAGGGGTGCAGAAAACGCTACAGGCGCTTCCCGGGCTCGCTGTGGGCCTGGAAGCAGTCCTTAAAACATTGGGAGACCCAGTTTCCTCAACACACGCAAAGGCGAGGCCAGCAAAGAGTTGGCATTTTCTTGGCAGGCACAGCCATTTGCCAGACAAAGTAGAAAAGCAGCCTCCAGTGACTCAGGGGCAGCCCAGGATGCAGGCAAACATACTGTACACTCTTAGTGGTCAGGGTGACCCTGCTGACTGACAAGGTAAGCATTGCAGAGTTTGGGTTAGACTGGGGGCTGACTCGGGTTGCCTAAGGTCAAATCAGATGTTTGTCACGGGCAACCAGCAAGGGGTAGTGTTGCCCCCTAGGGTTGTGTAGGAGGTAGTGTCTTGGGACTGAAGTCCTATACAAGGTATGTATAGGGCCCAGTGCAAACAATGCCCAACACAGGCACTGCTTTCTCATTCACAAAGGTGCCTGAGGCCAGGCTTATCACCTCAGCACTGATAGCTGTTGGTGCTGATTGGTGAGTATCATTAGAGTGTAATTATAAGGGGGTTTTTTGAAAATGTCTGTGTCCTGAGGCAAGTCCCCTTCTTTCCTTTTACCTGTTTTCAGACTAGGTATAAAGTTGACTGATTCAGATTTAAGTTAAAATGTAATCATAACTGGGTGGGAGAGATAGAGTCATCCACAGCCAGCAGGGGGTAGCTTAGGCAAGTGGAGGATCCTAGTACCAAGACCCATAACCAAGCCGCAGGGTGCCATTTTATAATCTCAATTATACTTATTCCATGAAGTCCTTTAACAGCAGCTTGCCATATAGAATCTCATTTAATTCTTGCAAAAACCCTGAGATAGCATATCACTGTTGTACCAATTGCACAGGTGAGAGGGCCTTTGATTTTTCCAAGACCTTACACTACACTGTTTCTCCTCCTGACCCAACACACACACTCTCTCTTTCTATCACTGTGGCACATTCTATTTTAATAGGTCATGGCTTTTCATCGACCTGGTAAGAAAAGTACTCTTTGTTTGAGACAGAGTCTTGATGTAGCCCAGCTAGCACTGGACACACAATCCTTCCCTAGCCTACCAAATGCTGGGATTACAAGAACATGCCACCATGGCTGGCCTTAGAGACTGTCATTCCTTTTAACAATTGTAGAATCCGAAGCTCCAAGAGCTGGCTCCCACCACCAACCTGAGTCCTTTCCAGAGCCCAGTCAAGTACCTTTGTTTGTCCTTCCCAGAGTCTGAGACTCAACACTAGAAATGAGATTAGAATGTGTTCCCCTGCCTGGTCCCCCCCCACACACAGGGTCATTAGCAAGAACTGGATAGAGTTTCATTCCTGGTGTTTTGAGTGAAGGTTGAGATGTTTCCCCCATGCTCTGATATCCCCATGTACCTATGTGATGCTCAGTATGTCTATGATGGCTGCCTTCTGTCCTATCAAGGTCCAGTCTTTCTGGCCTTAACCAGATGGGGTGGGACACACAGTGAATAACCAGCTGTGTGGCCTTGGGCAGGTTCCTGTGGGATCTGTGTGCACACACTAAGGCTCTGGCTTCTGTCTTGCCCTGAGAACAAGGTCAGTCCTAGACTCAGAGCCACCTTCCTTTTATTTCCCTAGTCTGTCTACCTGTTTTCCTGGTTCACTTTCCCTTGAATGATGGGGGGAAACCCCAGCTCACCCCTTGGTTCACAGGAAGACTTGGCTCACAAACAGGAGGAACAGGGAGGGTTCAGCACTGAGCTGACTTCCATAGTCACCAAGGCCCACCAGGTCCCAGCCTACAACCCTAGTCCCATCTCCTTTTTCTGTTGCCCTGCATATGGGTTGTTAGGCATTTCCCCTGCCCATCACTCAAGGCTACCCTCCAGTCTCCATCCTGCCTCTACAGTGTCTGCCGTCCAAGATGTGGCTCTGGCTTTAGGGCATCCAAGTTCTCAGAACAACCCCATCATGTACAGGTAGCCAACAAGATGTGGTGGTCAGCTCCTGGCATGAGTCCCACAGGCCTCTCCTCTAACCTGGAGCCCTCACTCATTGCTGGGGCCCTGCATGGGGCTGGGCACTAAGCAGGTAGATATCCAACTATCTGTCCTCAGCTTCTCCATGACACAGACTGTCACCTGACTTGCCTCAGTCCTGCCCAGCGTTAGTAAGATCTGAGAGGGGCAGTTGTGGCTTCCAATAATGGCTCACAACTAGATTGTAACTTTCTCTCTCTGAGCCCTAGTGGATACATCTCCCTTACTGGATCACTGTGAGGATTAAATAGCAAGATCTCCAAGAAGCAGAGCCCTGGTACCCAATGAATGCAGCTGTAATTACTGTTAGGATGGGGTGGGACACACAGTGAATATTCAGCAATGTGTCTCAGAAGCGGTGCTATGGGGCAGTGAGTCCTCCCCAAGCTTTGACTTTTGACTGTCCAAAAATGAGGATCTGAATTCTCCACCAAGCATAGCATCCCCTTAATCTGTTTCTCTACCCCTGCACCTGTGCTAAGAGGATACAGAGCCCTTACCTTGTGGGCCTGGAAGATTCCAAGCCACCATGGAGGCTGAGTTTGTGTGATATTTCCCCCATGAAGCCTCTTACTCTCCCAAATCCAGCAGGGACTGCCCTCCAGCTCTAGAAGTCTCTGGTCCTCACACACATGAAGCTGTTCACCCTCCACTAGGCTGTGAACTCCACCAGGTGGAGAACCTGACTGTCCATGTGTCCCCCATTCAGCTCTATTCTGCCTAGTATGGAAGTCAGCAAATGCTGATCTCAGCCTGCCTGCCCACTTGTCACTCACTGAGGACTGGAGGTATTTACATGCATTTGGGACACGTGGGTCTGTAAGGGCAGCTGAGCAGCAAGGTTTATAGAGTAACCCAGGGCAGGAGCAGGAGCAGGAGGAATAGCTGTTACTGGATTGGCAGGTCCAGAGCACAACCAGCCTAAGCTGGAAGTCAGGGGCCATGGCCCCTTCACCCCACCCCCAGGGGCACAGTGTAGGCAGCATGATGTAGGATACCCCAGGAAGGACAGGGGCATGGGGCACCCTCCATCAGCCTGGGTCAGAGCTGGTGCTAAAGTCTCCATCAGTATGACTGGGATAAAGATCTCAGGGACCCTCTTAGAGGCCAGAGTTGAAGGGAGGGCCACAGCCCATCCAATGTGTCCAACTGGTATGGCTATTGCCAGCAGGCAGAGTCCCACATGCAGAGCTCCCTCTGAACAGCAGGAAATGGGGGACCTGGGTGGACAGGCAGGCGTGGCAGCAAGGACCCTGGAGAGCCTAGTCTAGTGGCCCCTGGAAAATTAGGCGGACACAACCATGCTCACCAGTGAGCCAAGCCCCACAAAAGGGGCAGGCTGCGTGGAAAGCGTGGGTGCCATGTGGCAGTGGTGTCTGGGCCCAATAGCGGGCAGTCTTCTCAGAACAGACGTGGCCACAGGGTGCAAAAGCATGGCTGGGTGGCCCAGGGTCCAGGCAGAGACCGGCCTCCTGGCCGAGCCACAGGGGCACATAGGGTCCCACAAGGCGACAGAGAGGACATTCGCGCTCTTGGGGGCCTCGCTCCCTCCGGCAGCCCCAACCATGGTAACCATGGACATGGCCACAACGGACGTAGACCCAGGGTTGTTGCTTTTCGGGTGCTGTGCGGCCACGGGCTGGACTGGGGAAGGCCAAGGTGCTGAGGCCCACAGGACACTGGGGCCGTGCTGCGTTGGCCTCCTGTCGCTGGGCCTCCAGTTGTTTCAGTGTGGGTGCCCTCAGCAACCCTGCCGGAGTGCGCCACAGCAGCGTGGCCCCACACAAGTCGATGAGCGAACCATCTTGCAAGACGTTGGACTCGTTTTCCACCTGCCGGAGGCAGCAGAAGGCCTTAGCCCAAGAGCTCTCTGGCCCTGCCATCAGGCAGCCTCACCCCAGAGAAGCCACCTGTCTGGCCAGTGACATTCCCTGGAGAGAACACCCCAGGCCAGCAGGCTAGCCAAGACAAGTAAGACAGATGCCCCCAAATATACACAGCCCCTTCACTCTCAGCAGGACCCAGGCCTTTGGTATCTTCACAGGTCAAAACAGGAGGTCTGGCCCAAAGCAAGGTTTTTCTGAAATGTTTTTCAAAGCACTCCCATAATGGCAGAAGTTGAATATGGCAGAGAAAACAAATACCTCCCATGGGGAATACTGCCCCATGGGTCATGTATCACAGCAAGAGGTCTAGAGCTAAAGAGCCCGGGTTTGAATCTTGGTCTTGCCATTCTCTTACTCAGTGTTGCTAAGAAAATGATTTAACTTCTGTGTTTCGGTCTCCTGGACCTCAAAATGGATTTCATAGCAATTGCAGTCTGTGTTACATTCATGTGCATAGCTTTTTTGTTTTGTTTTTTTAATTTTATGGGTGTTTTACCTGGATGTATGTCTATGCACTACATGGGTGCCTGGCACCCATGGAAGCCACAAGAGAGTGCTGGTTCCCCTGGAACTAGAGTTATGAGTGGTTGTGAGGCACCATGTGGGTGCTGGGAATCAAACCTGGGTCTTTTGGAAGAACAGCCAGTGTTCTTACTGCTGAGCCATCTCTCTAGCTCCTGGTTTGATTTTGAGACAGGCTCTTGCTATGTGCCCAGGCTCGCCTAGAACTCATGTGCTGACACCTGGGGAGAATTCTGTGTAGTGCAGTCAAGGAATAGATACATGGCCCTATTTTTTTTTTCCCCCAGAACTTACTCCCAGCTCCCAGCATTAGTGTTCCAAATAGCACTAAAGGGATACTTCTGGACCAGCAGTATAAGAACTACTCCAAAGCCCCCTTCCTGCTGCGAGAGAATAATAACACTAAACCTCCCTGAACGTGACAGACACATTATATACGCTGCCAACACTCTGGGCTATAAACGGCTCACACAGGCCAAGTGTCACCCTTGGAAGACGGTGTGATTTTCTAAGTTGCTGGCAGCCTCCAAGTCATTTGGTTCCACACAGTGCACTTGTGAGGCTCTGTTTCCTATCACCTGCTTGGTCCCCAGCAGTATCTACACTTAGGGATCTTGTTCTGGTCCTGTCTGTGGGGTAAGTGACAAGTGTCGAGACCTCCCTGAGCCTGAGGCTCACTAAATAAAGCCTAGTGGGACTCTGCTGGAGAGAAGTACTGTAGATCATCTCCAAGCTTGGAAAGGCAATGGACTGATTATGGGGCCTGGGAAGGGTGGGGAGGATCAGAGGAGGCCACCTACCAGCTTCCCCCGCTGCTGGGCTGAGCGGCTATCCCTCAGTGTGTACACATTGCCGCAGACAGAAATCTCCCTCCAGACACCTGGGGCAGAGTCCTCAGAGAAACCACCAGCCGGGTGCATCACCAGGACCCCGTTGGTTGTCAGGCCATCCATCAGACCATCAGGAATCCTCCATTTAGCTGCCCGTTCCTAGGATCACATGAAGGATAAGCTCCACAAAGCCTCCATCCCAGAGGTGGTGGCCCACCACCTTAAAGATCTGGGGTTTCCCAGAAAGGACTTCAGGTCTTTGGCACCACCTGACTGACCTCTTTTTTTTTTTTTTTTTTTGGTTTTTCGAGACAGGGTTTCTCTGAATATCTCTGGCTGTCCTGGACTCGCTTTGTAGACCAGGCTGGCCTCGAACTCACAAAGATCCGCCTGCCTCTGCCTCCCAAGTGCTGGGATTAAAGGCGTGCGCCACCATCGCCTGGCTTGACTGACTGACCTCTTTGTACTTCATTTTGCTTCTTCAAGAAGTGGGCTCCTAACCCATATGAGAGTCATTACTATAGGCTGCAGCATCTCCCCAGCCTCCCTCCCTCCCTCCCCTCAACTCTCTCTGTTGAAGGGTTAGCCCTGCCTGGGGGCTTACTCACTCCAAGAAAGATGTTGCTAGAGGCATCGAAGCCAGCGGCATAGATGCGGGCAGTATAAGGTGGCCGGCGGTCACAGAGGATGCGACAGGCATATCGAGAGATGGTACTCTGGGCAGAAGGGCCCTCTGTGGCCCCTCCGCCGGGAGATGTGTCTGTTACCACAAAGTCAATCATGTTTTCGGTAGAGCGACCAATCTATAAGGAGAGGAAGAGAAGAACACATGCACAGGCAAGTTTCACAGTTTTCTCACCCAGTGTCTCAGCAGCCACCAAACAATGAAGAGGCTAGACATAAAGACGACAGCACACCACAACTCTCTGGAGTCTAGACCTTTTGGGTTTGCATGCAGGTTCTCTACCTTTGATCAGTTGTGGCATGAAGCAACTTCTGCTCTGTGGACCCACAGCTCTGAGAAACACCCCAGTCAATAAAAACTGCTTAGCTGCTGATAGAACAATTAAAAGGTGACACCCTATCATAGGATAAAGTTTTTCTTTAAAGAATTGTGTTGATGCCGGGCGGTGGTGGCGCACGCCTTTAATCCCAGCACTTGGGAAGCAGAGGCAGGCGGATCTTTGTGAGTTCGAGGCCAGCCTGGTCTACAAAGCGAGTCCAGGACAGCCAGAGATAGTCAGAGAAACCCTGTCTCGAAAAACCAAAACCAAAAAAAAAAAAAAAAAAAAGAATTGTGTTGTTTTGTTTTGGAGACAGGGTTTCTCTGTGTAGCCCTAGCTGTCCTGAAACTATGTAGACCAGGCTGGCCTCAAAACTCAGAGATCCTCCTGCCTCTGCCTCCAGAGTGCTGAGATTACAGGTGTGCGCCACCACTGCCTGTCTCTTGTTGTTTTGTAAAACACAGTCTCACTATATAGCCTGCCTTGGCCTAGAACTTGCTCTGTAAACCAGGCTGGCCTCAAATTCATTTATCTTTACCTCCCAAGTTGCTTGGATTGAAAGTGTAAGCTACCATGCTGTACTTATTATTTTTGTACATGTATGTGAGCCTGAGTTACTTTACTGAACAACATGTGTGCAAGTGCCCACAGAGGCCAGAGGGGAACAACTGCCCTGGAACTGAGTTACAAGCAGTTGTAAGCCTGTAAACATATGTGAGTGCTGAGAACTGAACCTTAGCCCTTTGCAAAAGCAAGAAGTGCTCTTAACCTCGAACCTCTCTCTAGACCTAAGCTAAGCATTTTATGTACAAGATCTCAGGCACTCCTCTCATGGGGGGGAAGGCTACTATGGCCTCATTTTACAAATGAGGAAAACAAGACTCAGAGATGTTAAATGACTTTTGCCCAAAGTTACCCAACGGTAAGTTCACAGAGTTGGTACTTGAACCCAGGCATGAAGAGGCTTAACCCTATGCTCTGAACTTCAAAGCTGTATAGCCTCCCACCCTCTAGGTATCTTGACTTCTGAGGGCTGCTGACTTGTTATTGACTGCAATGTCGGCAACCCAATCTCAGACATCCTCTTTTCCCATCTGAAAGGCAGCCCATTACAATGAGGCACTTTCCCAGGCCCTCTGGGCCTGTGGCCTAGAACATACAGGCTGGGAGGCTTACATACCTGGAACATATCTGTGTCACTGTCATGTGTGTACTCCACTATGACTGAGTGGCTCCGGGACAGTGTGTATGAGATGCTGTGCTGGCCTCGGTTACTCAGGGCCTGGTGGAGAGAAGGCAGTCACTTCCCAGGGTACAGGAGAGGTGTAAACTTCTGAGCCAGGAGTCAGTTCAAGGCCCAATAACCACTCTCAGGAAGGGGCGACCCCATCCTGTGCAGAGGAGACTGTATACAAGGAACTCTTAGCTGGTTCTCTTGTTTAATCCTCCAGCTATGTGCTTACTGTTCCATTTTTACAGTTAGAAACTTCAGGTCAGAGATAAGAACTGGCCTACAGCCACAAACCTGGAAACAGAAGACTCAGCTTCTACACCAACCCTCTGAAGCCAAAGGTTCCTCTTTGGTATTGTTGTGTGTTAGGGCTCTTCTTGGTTGGTGACTTGACCACATCTGGAATGAACTAAAACTCACTGACTGGGCACACCTTTGCGGGATTTTTGCTTAATGAAATCACTTGAAGTGGGAAGACCCACTTTTAATCTGGATATTTGAGGCAGGAAGATAAACCAGATCTTTTCTTTTCTTTTTTTTTTTTTTTTGGTTTTTCGAGACAGGGTTTCTCTGAATATCTCTGGCTGTCCTGGACTCGCTTTGTAGACCAGGCTGGCCTCGAACTCACAAAGATCCGCCTGCCTCTGGCTCCCAAGTGCTGGGATTAAAGGCGTGCGCCACCACCGCCCGGCTAAACCAGATCTTTTCAAATGAAGATCCATCTTTAATCTGGGCCACACCTGCTGGCAGCCTGTATATAAAGGACAGGGAAGAAGAAAGCTCTCTCTTCACCTGCTTGTTCTCCCTCTCACTGGCAAGTCCGTTCCTTCACTGGTATTAGGGCCTACTTCTTTGAGATTCCAGTGTATACTAAAGACCAGCTGAGACCCCCAGCCTCATGGACCTTCCATTAGTAGGTAGCCATTGTTGGAGTAGCTGGACTATAGCCTGTAAGCCATTCTAATAAATCCCCCATTGGTAGACAGACAGACAGATAGATGACAGATAGATAAATAGATAGATACTCATTCTATAAATTCTATTTCTCTAGGGAACCCTGACTAATACACTATGTGAACATCACATCCCACTCTTGGAGACTTGGCTACCTCTAAAATAATGTTGATAGGTGCTAGAGAGATGACTCAGTGATTAAGATCACTTGTTGCATAGGAAGGCAGATCTCTGTGAGTTCGAGGCCAGCCTGGTCTACAAAGAGAGTCCAGGACAGCCAGGATTAAACAGAGAAACCCTGTTTCGAAAAACCAAAAAAAAAAAAAAAAGATCACTTGCTGCTCTTGCAGTAGACTCATGTTTGATTCCTAGTACCCATATAGCAGCTTACAAAGGTCTGTAACTTCAGTCCCAGGGGATCCAATACCTTCTTCTGGCCTCCATAGGAATTGCATGCTTATGGTACATAGACATTCATGCAGACAAAACATCTATACACATAAAAATAAATTTAAGAAACTTTAAATAAGTCAAATTCCTAATCAATGAATGGGGTATGGCAGTCAAGAAAACATTTTAAAGGCTATCAAGGGTTGGGCACATGCAAAGGATGTCTATTATCACCACTTTGGGGTGTGTCTGTAGTGTGGTATATATGCATGTGTGTACACAGATTGTGTGCCCACAAGGGCCACTGGGTGTCCTCTATCATTCTGATTTACGTCTCTCACTGAACTTGGAGCTTGTGTTTTTTGGTTAAGATGATGGCCAGAAAGCCCCAGAAAAACTCCTGTCTTTGTCCTCCACAGTGCTGGGGTTATAGACACACGTGCTTTTATCACAGGAGTGCTGGGGATCCTCAGGCTTGCCCAGCAAGCTTTCCCATCCTATTGAGCCATCATGTCTCCAGATCCATCATCACCATCTCTTTGCTGAGCTGATGGGTACTGGGGTCCCCTCTCCAGAAAGGCCATGGCAGGTAGATCGAGGAAGGCTGGAGACCTGGGCCTGGGCACACAGGACAGGATGGCATTCAGTCCACTGGTAGAAGTGGCTTGCCTTGGAGACGAGTGGTGTGGAAATATGGTGCATGATGTCTGGCTTCACTCCATTGGCATGTGGCCGGCGGCTCAGTGCCAGGCGGCTTCGGCGGCGGCCCTTGTCCCCACTTGCTAGACACCCATTGTAGCTGTGGATATGGTGGTGGGGAGAGATAGCAAGAGGAGAGAAAGGAGGAGAAAGTGAGCCCTTAGGAGACCTGGAGGAAACAGCCAACTCAGAGCAGAGTCTACCTGATAAACAAGTGCTAGAACCACCCAAAGCTAGGAAAGCCTGGAATTGCAAACAGATACACTGAGGGGTAGGGTCCCTCCTTCAGTGAGGCAAGTGTTCCTTGGAGCCTCAGCTGTAACTCAAGGAACCCCGCACCACCCACCATAACCTAGGCACAAGTCAAGTACATTCAAGGCCCAGCAGGAGAAGGTGGGAATGACCCTAGTATCAGGATTCTGGGAGAGAAAACACCTGTATTGGGCCTTGAACTGGAAAGACTTCATCTGCAGCAAAGGATCGTTCATCACACAACACCCATAACTGACCAAAGAAGGAAAACACGGTTTCTGATTCCACTCCCTCTGTTATCTCTACACACGTCTAATTTCTACCTTCCTTTTCAGCTTTTATTCAGGGGGAATGACCATGCGAAGCAAAGATGAGATGAGTCATTGCCTTGATTGTTGCCTCTGCTGCCCCTGTTCCTGGTCCTTCATGTTTTAATTACCTAATGGAATCTGTTAAATGTCCTGCCAGGCAAGTGTCTTTCTTCCTCTTTTATAAATCAGACAAATTAGACAAGCCAAGGCCCAGGGAGAGAAAATGATTTGCTTCAAGCTAAGAACCTAAACAAAAAAAGGCCAGACTGTAGTCATGCTCACCTACATTTGCCAAAGCTGTAAAAGTTAGAGGGCTCTGTGTCAGTGCCCAAGATGGGCAGGGTTTAATGAGATTTGGATTGAGTGAGTCGAGTGGAAAAGTATAGTGTAGAAATATGAGCACCAAGCTAAGAACGTTTTTTTGTAAGTAGCAGGGAATTGTAGAAAGCTTTGGAGAAGGAAATAAGTAGCTGGGGATGTAACTCAGTGGGCAGAATGCTTACCTAGCACGTACTATGCACTGGGTTCATTCCTAGCACCACATATGTGCAGTCTCATGGCACATGCCTGTAATCCCAGCACTTGGGAGAAATGAAGATCAGGAGCTCAAGGTCACCCTCAGCTACACAGGGAGATAGATAGAGGCCAGCCTGAGCTATGTGAGACCCTGTCTCAAAAAAATAAATAAATAAAGATGTCATACAAGGACCAATTAGAATTTCCTAGTGAGTTTGTTCAAATCCATATTCTTTAGACCCATCCAGAGATTCTGCCTCTGTAGGTGTGGGGTTCCTCTCAATAGCTCATATTTTCTTTTCTCTCTTCTCCCTCTTCCGTTACCTTCTTCCTTCCCTCTCCTTTTTGTTGATTTTGGGGACAAAGTCTCATGAAACCTGGGTTGGCCCCCATCCTGAGCGCTGGGATTATAGGTGTGTGCACTACACCTGGCTCAATGTGTGATTTCCATGTGTTCCTCATAGCTCTGATACACAGTGAGGCTTCCTTGCTCTCCTTAGGACAGAGGGCTGTCAACAGGCCTATATCCACTTAGTCTGCAATCTCCTTCATCCCTGCCTTGCACCAAGATAGAAACACAGCCCTTTCCTATGTTGGGACACTAAGCAGATGCTTCTCAGTTGTAAGTACCCCTGTGAGGAACATGTCTTTTATCCTTCTGAGCACTTCTCCTGTATGGGCAGGGGCAGGCCTGGAGGAAGACAGGTTAGGATGCAGGACTCACAGGAACCTAGTTTACATCCTGGCTTTTCCAGTCATCACACAACCTCTATAAAGTGGAACTCATTTCTCAGGACCTACCTGGAAGGTTGATTTTGAGAACTAAATAAGATAAAGCACTTTAAAATGTTTGACAGAGTTTGTCAGGGTTATAGCAAGCTCTTGATGTGAGTTAGCTATTATTGTTATTTTTTTAAAAAGGCAAAGTGGCACATGCAAGTCCCCAAATGACAGCCATTGTTATGTATTGTTAATTTCCGCCATGATCCTACAGCAGATCAAGTAGTGTCTTCAGGGCAGAGATGAGGCCAAAAGGAGACATGGAGGGAGAAGGAGAAGGCTCTGTGTCTGGGGGAAGAGTTTCACAGGAGATGCATGTGTCCAAGCAGGCAAAGACCAGAAAGGGACAGGGCCTGTCTAGCCATAAAGTCCCATTAATTTCTCTCTCATAGCCTCTACTTTCTCATCTGTAGCATGAGCGTGAACTGTAGCTTAGTGATAGTGTGCTAGATCTACAGTTAGAAAGACCTAGGTTCAAATGCCAGCCCTGCCACTTACCAGCTGTGTGCCCTTGGGCCAGTCACTTCCCCTCTCTGAGCCTCAGTTTCCTCACCTCTTTCCTCACAGCATCTTTGTGAAGATTGAAATTAAATAATGTCCATGAAAAGGCTTGGCAACACCTGCCTCCCAGATGCTTGATACATGCTGGGTACCGGTCTATGAACTTTACAGAAATCCCTTCTCCCTTTCCTTCTTTCAGATAACTTTTGGGAGTATGGCTTAGTGCCAACTCTATCTTCAAAATGGAAAAATAGAGGCACAGGAAAGTTCAGCAACTTGCAGAAGCAGTATTGGAACCAAGGAGTTCTGTGTAGAGCTAGAGTTCTTTACTCCACACCTACACACAGTAGGTGATTTACATACTCTTTCTGCTACTCCTTTTCTCATTTGATTAGAAACTGTGGTGAGCAGTTAAGAATTGTCTCAGGACCCGCAGCGGTGGTGAGGTACACCTTTAATCCCAGGCAGAAGCAGGTAGATCTCTGAATTCAAGGTCAGCCTGGTCTACAGCTCGAGTTCCAGGACAGCCAAGACTACACAGAGAAACCCTGTGTCAAAAGCAAAACAAAAAAGGGAAATGGGTTTGGTCAATGTTGTCATTAATTTGGGAAAGTGACAAGAAGCAGAGTCCTGGGGAGGGCAGCTGGTGCCCACAGTTGGCTTAGCTGACCTGAGGAGGGAGTTACCCAAGGCCCATCATTCCTAGATTGGGGAGGCTCACCCCAGGACGATGAGTTCACCATACTTGATGGGTTCTTCACCTGGCAGTGCTTCTTCACCAGGAGAAGAGAGGATGCAAGAGCCCTTGGTCCCTGGGTGCTGGAGGTCCGAGGTTCGAGGGGATCCCACTTCAGGGTTTCCTTCCAGCACCATTCTGAGCAGAGTGGGAGAGGTGAAAAGAACTTTGCAGCTTCCCATCCCTCAAGCTCCTCTCAAGCTCTGATTAGCTGCAAGACCCCTTAGGCCAAGAAGAGTGACTCTTCAAAACTTGTTATTATGGCTACTTCTGCCTCCCCTAAATGTTGAGGTTGCTGGGATACCAAGGAGGGAGATTGATAAGACAGGACCAAAAAAGAAATGGCAAAGTCAGAGGGTCATGATATTTGGTGGGGCCAGTGGCATATACCAACTTTAGATAGAACGTGTTTGGCAGAGGAGCAGCCAGGACTTAAAGGACCTTATCTCTGGAGTCAGACTTAATTCTTTACTTAAGTTCTTAACCCCAAGACCTCAGTTAGCACCTCTGTCAGGTTCTTGGATCTATGTGTCCACTCTAATCTTAATTCCCTTTTGCTGGTCTAGGCCTCTGTCCGTCTGTCTGTTCTCAATGACTCTCTGTCCTCCCAGCACGTCCTTTTCTGTTTTTTTTTTTTCGTCACACACTCCATTCGCCACCTGCCTTCCTCTATCCGACTGGTTTTCTCTCGCCATCCACCTGACTCAGTCTCCCCATCTTGGCCTGGCACTGCAGGCAGGCCTCCAGACCCCTCCGGGGAGTGCGCCCCCTCCCTCCTTCAGGTGTCTGCCTGCGGTCCTCAGGCCGCTCTGGTCTCTCTGGTCTCCGGAGGCCTGTGGGGGTGGCGTTCCCCAGTTGGGCTCCCCCTGCAGCAGAGCCGGTCCCCTGCAGGCTGCCTATTTAACAACCCCAACGCTGGAGGGTCTGCGCTGAGGCTCGGGACGGGCACAATGACGGCCACAATGACGGCCCAACGTATTCGCAGATACACACCCAGCGGCCCCTCGCAAACACGCGCGCACACGCAGACAGTCCCGCACACCACTAGCACCGCCGGCAATGCCCAGATGGGCGCAGCACATCCAGGACCTGCTACCGCAGGGACGCGCCCACGCGCTAACTGCCACAGGCGCCAGCTCTCAGACGCGCTCCCCTAACCCCGCCACCCCCAGATTCGCAAACACGCCCCCCGCGCACGCCCAGCGCAGCCCCCGCCCCTCCACTTCGCAGGCCTCACCTGGCGGCGTTCCCGGGCTCTCTGTGCGCTGCTCACCCCCACCAGCCTCACTCTACTGCGTCCCGGTACTGCAGCGGCGGGATGGGCAGGGCCCGCGGCTGCTCGGTGCAGCCTCGTCACAGGGACACCGGAGCCCGGAGCAGGGAGGTCTGTGCACACAAACCTCCACGCTCCACCCCCTACTCTACGCCCCGCCTCTAGACCCACCCCTACAGGACCCCGCCTTGCCCCGAGGCTCCGCCTCCTGCAGTATAGCCTAGTTGCAGTAAGTAACGCTAAAGTGATTTTCAGGAGTCGGCGCCGCTTTCTTGAGCCCCGTCCCTGCAACCAATGAAGTCTCGCCCGCGAGACCCTCTAAGGGACTCCCTATCCCCTCCTGGCTGGTTGAGGGACTCTCCTTGGTCTACAAGACCCCTCTTCTATTCCAGGCTCCGGATATTTCAGCCTCCTGGATCTTCTGGGTTCTCCCCAAGACCGGATCCTCCTCCTCACAGTAAACAGGAGTCTCCTTTCCCAGCCGTAGTCTGGGACCTCCCCAACTCCTGCTCCAAGACCCCGCCTCCCATTTGGGGAAATCTCGGAACTAGAAAGAAGCCGGAGGCGAACTACTAGGGAGAAGGAAACTACTACAGGAAGGTGCATCACCCGCGGTGGCTGAGGAGAGCCACTGGGATTTCTTGAGTGAAGATCTGTCTTCCAGTTCAGCTCGACCACTTTCTTTCTGTGCACCCTCCGGTAAGCTCTGGCCTTCTTGCTGCCCTCCCCTCCCACTAGCGCGCATCTATCCTTTGTAAGCCTCAAAGGAAAGCCAACTTTTGGGTGCTCAATCTCTCTGGGCCACAGGCTTACAAAATTTTTTTCTGTCTGTATCTGGCTCTCTGGGTTGAATTTGAGCATATTAAGCCTTTTAATCCCCGGGACGTGGGTACAATAATTGTGTTTTCGTCGTCGTCATGCTACCACGGAACAGATTTACAGAAATGGCTTGAAATGGCTTGCTAAAGAGAGACCAAGAAAGGATTTGCCCCATGGCTACACACAGCTTGGCAAGCATTTTATAACTGACCAACATCTCCAGTCCTTGAACTCCTGATTTTATTTTTGTTGTCTGTTTTGTTTTAAAACTTTAAATCTGGGGCTGAAGAGATGGCTCAGCGGTTAAGAGCACTGACTGCTCTTCCAAAGGACCTGGGTTCAAATCCCAGCACCCACATGACAGTTCACAGCTGTCTGTAATTGCTGGGTGTGGTGGTGCACGCCTTTAATCCCAGCACTTGGGAGGCAGAGGCAGGTGGATCTCTGCGAGTTCAAGGCCAGCCTGGTCTACAGAGGGAGTCCAGGACAGTCAAGGATACACAGAGAAACCCTGTCTCCAAAAACCTAAAAACAAAAAACAAAAAAACCAAAACTTTAAATCTCTTTCATTTTTATGTATATGAGTGTTTTGCCTCCATGTATGTCTGTGTACTACTTGTATGCCTGGTGCCAGCAGAGGCCAGAAACTTGGATTCCCTGGGACTGAAGTTACAAATGGTTGTGAGCTGCCATGTCAAGCCCTCTGAAAGAGCAACCATTGCTCTTACCCACTGAGCCATCTCTCCAGCCCACAAGCCCAACTTTGAAGTGTGTTTTATGAGGAAATTGAGGACCTATGTACACAGGAGGTGGCCTGTGACTTCTGCCACAAAGGATGAGTGGGAGTTTGCCCACTCGTTCCAAATGGAAGCAAATGGACTCTCCCTCCCAACTTCCCAGGGTCTCAAAGCCTCACACCCACTCCACTCACTCCCTACCTAAAACCAGGTGAAAATATCCACTGCTTTGCCAGCTGTCTGAGGCCAAAGAAACGCATTCATTGGTCATGCAAGAACCTCCCAGAAGCCACCATCCAGGAGGCCACACAAATCCCTCATGGGAGGATGGTGTCAATTCTGAAGGCCTATATTATGGAGGTTTTCCTACTCTTGTATTCCAACATTCTGTCTTCCGGAAAAGGCCCTCATGAACATGTACTGAACTGTTATTGGAGACTTCAGTTTACATATGAGGAAATGGAGGCCCAGAGAGGGAGGGAAGCTTGTTCCAGGTTTCATAAGTGTGGAGCCATCAACTGGCCAGCCTGGTATAGAGCAAGTTTCAGGTAAAGAAAAGATTAGGTCCAGACATGGTGGTACACACCTTTAATCCCAGCTCTTAGGAGACAAAGTCATGCAGATCTCAGAGTTCTGTTCAGTCAGTGAGTTGTTGAGTTCGTGGCAGTTCAGTTTGTAGAATTCAGAGACAGTTTTACTGGGAGAGTTTTAAAGAGACAAGTCAAAGAGAGAGCAAGCTAGCACAGGTAGATAGAACAAGCCAGAGAAAGAGAAGGAGCCAGAAGATTAAAGCAGTTTTCTATAGTTAGTTTGAGGCCAAGAGAGAAGCCATATTGAATCAGTCAGTTTGGAGAGGAGTTTGAGCCCTCAGAGCAGCTGAGTTGAATGAGCCAGTCAGAGTTCAGAAAGAACAAGAAAGGCTGAGCTTATTCAGCAGTAAGTTTCAGAGGCTGAAAACATTCTAGGCCTAGATAAGATTGTACAGAGGCTAGAAGCTTCAAGGACTAGGCTTAGGTAAGCAGACAGAGGCAGTAAGCCTCAGAGACAACTATTATTTCAGGTGAATAAAAGATACTTTAACGGCCGGGCAGTGGTGGCACACGCCTTTAATCCCAGCACTTGGGAGGCAGAGGCAGGCGGATCTTTGTGAGTTCGAGGCCAGCCTGGTCTACAAAGCGAGTCCAGGAAAGCCAGAGATATTCAGAGAAACCCTGTCTCGAAAAACCAAAAAAAAAAAAAAAGATATTTTAACAAGAGAGGTTAGTAGGACCACAGGGGACTCACAGCTGAAATGAAGGCAGCACAGGGCACCTGGATTTGACAAGCACAACAGCAAAATGCAAGTATCTCTGTAGAATCTAACATGGAAGACAGCTAGTGTTCTGCCCAGTTCTCAAGACCCCAAAGACCACCTAGGAGCCAACTCTGATGTAAATACATGAGATTTGTTTATTCAAACTCAGAGCTTGGATTCTCAATACTCACTGACACAGCAATTCGAGTTGAGAGCCCCCAGACCCAAAAGTACAAAGTTTATATAGAGACTCAGAAAAGGAGCAGGTTCTTTTTTTTTTTTTTTTTGGTTTTTCGAGACAAGGTTCCTCTGTGTAGCCCTGGCTGTCCTGGACTCACTTTATAGACCAGGCTGGCCTCGAACTCACAAAGATCTGCCTGCCTCTGCCTCCCAAGTGCTGGGATTAAAGGCGTGTGCCACCACCACCCGGCAAGGAGCAGGTTCTTTACCATATGATTGGATGACATTTGGGTAGCTAGTCATGTCCATTTCTGATTGGCTCGTTGTTACTGACTAACCAGCTGAGGTCAGCTTGACCACCAGAAAGTTTGTTTAGACTTTTTGGGTGCTTTCTCAGAGTGAGCTGTCTGGTGATGACGAGGGAACACCCCTGGAATACAAGGTCATGTACATTTTGTTGTTGTTCTGGAACTGGAAGTCAGCTCTGAGTCAAACTTAATACAAAATGGAATCTTTTTTCAAGATGGAATCAGTCAGGCTCCACATTAGGCTCCTTGTCTCTGGACTTCTAGCTCACCCCAGTGCTATGACTCTAGGGAAATGTCTTCAGATCAGCGAGGTCATCACAAGTATGAGAGAAGTGAGGAGGATGGACTCAAGACTAAGCTGAGGGACTGCAGAGATGGTTCACAGTTAAGAATACTTGCTGCTTTTGCACAGGATCTATGTTCAGTTCCCAGCATCTATATGGTGGCTCACAACCATCTGTAACTCCAGTTCCAGGGGATCCAATGCCCTCTTCAGATCCTCACAGGCACCAGATGTGTTTGTGGTGCTCATACATACATGCAAGCAAAACACTCATACACATAAAAATAAATAAACCAAGAAGAAGAAGAAGAAGAAGAAGAAGAAGAAGAAGAAGAAGAAGAAGAAGAAGAAGAAG
>CAJQZJ010000838.1:1319609-1351107 GCA_907164525.1 Lophiomys imhausi
AGAAGAAGAAGAAGAAGAAGAAGAAGAAGAAGAAGAAGAAGAAGAAGGAGGTGGCTGGATAGATAGCTCAGTGGTTAAGAGCACTGGCTGCTCTTCCAAAGGTCTTGAGTTCAATTCCCAGCAACCACATTGTGGCTCACAACCATCTGTAATGTGATCTGATGCCCTCTTCTGGAATGCATGTGTACAGGCAGATAGAGCATTCATATACATAAAAATAAATAAATCTTTAAAAAATATTTAAAGCCGGGCGTAGTGGCGCATGCCTTTAATCCCAGCACTCGGGAGGTAGAGGCAGGCGGATCTCTATGAGTTTGAGGCCAGCCTGGTCTACAAAGTGAGTCCAGGACAGCCAGGGCTACACAGAGAAACCCTGTCTCGAAAAACCAAAAAAATAAATAAATAAAATAAAAAATATTTAAAGGCTGGGGAAATGGCTTAGAGGTTAAGAGCACTGGCTGCTCTTCCAGAGGTCCTGAGTTCAATTTCCAGCTAGCACATGGTGGCTCATAACCATCTATCATGACTTGAGATCTGGTGCCCTCTTCTGGCCTGCAGGCATGCATGCAGACAGAACACTGTATACATAATAAATAAAATCTTTTAAAAATATATTTAAAGAAAAGAAGAAGACCCAGTTGAAATCTGAAATGACCTGGAAAATCAAACAACCTGAGCTACACTGCCTCCCAAGAGGCACTGAGGGGATGAAAAGAGAGGGTGTCCTGTGGTAGGAGATTATTAAAACCAATTGTGAAAATCTTTTTGTTTAATCCCGTGTGTGTCACGTCAACCTCGACCAGCAAGAACGACGCAACTTGCAAAAGCTCTTCCCAAGCAGTTTATTCAGGTCTCTTGAAAACAGTCTTCCAAATCCTCGGGGCAGACCCAACCCACAGGCTAAATACTATATGAACAGCCAATCAAGTAAAGCCACGTGGTGCTATCTTACAGGCCCACGTATGCGGAAGCAAGCCAGATCAGCAGTCTTAACCAAATATGGACTTGTTTACCACCGAAAGCGCTCACCATCGGGCTGGTGGAAGGCGGAAACCGGCGCCATCTTTAGGGTGCAGCACGTCGCAGCTCTTTACAGTTCCCCCTTTTTTGTTTTTGAAAGCGTTGGTAGAAGTCCCTGGAAAGGCTTCATAATCCCCATATCTGGGGATCTCACGGTGGGCCTGAGCCTGTAGGAGGGCGGTGCTCAAACTCTTACCCGTCTCTGGGTCAGCCTCCCCACTCGGGGCTGCCCTGTCTTAGGTGGCCGAGACTTACCCGTCTACTCGTCATTGACTTGCCAGACCCTAATATCCGTGGAACGAATACCTCAGTGGGCAGGGACTATGCTCAGTGAAGATTTAAGGTTTCATGGCAGCGAGCCATGCCTGAGGGGACTGACCCGCCTCAATGGCGACAAGGGCCTGTATAATCATGGCTACATTACGCTTCTGTGTGGCTCTCATATTGTAGATGCACCATAGGCAAACCAGAGAGGCTAGTATCATCAGTATCGCCAAAGAGCCTACGCCCGCCCACTCCTTAAGATGATCCATAGCCGCCTGTATCCAGGAAGTCAAACCATTAGCCAGACTCAGATCCACCCAGGTGGAGTTGATGTGGACGATTGTCGCTCTCAGCACTCTCATCTTATTTTCAAAATCAGCCGACCAATCCTGTAAGAGGAATTCTGACAATTGCTTAGACAGATTAGCAGCCTTTGTTAAATTTTGATACTGCACCGAAGTAACACACAAACCCTGCATTTTCCACTCACACCCCAACTGTGCTAGTTGCCAAAGAGAACCAATCTGTTCTTGTATTAAATCTATGCATTGATTAACTATCATAAGGCCTCCTTTGAGATGAGAATTCATAGAGGTCTGAGTATCCAATGCCTGTGCTACATTGGCTGAGATGTCATTCAGGGCTTTGGCAGCTGTATAGAACTAGACAAGGCAATAGCTGAGGCAGTAGCCCCCACAGCAGCAACAGTGATGACAGTAACAATAGCTGCAGTGATGCCAAAATCTCTTTTAAGCCTGAATAGCATCATGGTATTAGGGGCCTCTACAGGAACTGGTACATATCGAGGCATTCTAGTCACCACAGCCACAGGAAAGGCTGTGGCATTCCAGCACAGGGCATAAAAGCATGTGTCCGGAGTGCATACTAATTTTTCTTCACCCAAGGATGCACTCCCATTACTTACAATCCATAGAAAAGGAGGCCAGAGACACACTGGCGAGGCTGAAAAGGTCTTATTGCGGTAAGAATGAAACGAAGAATTCCAAGTACCAGAGCCACTACCACTAGAAAAATCCATATTGGTAGCGGACCCTAGGGAAAAACTACCTCTTTGATAAATTCCTCCCCCAAGCATAAGTATAGGTCCCAAATCCATACAGCTACCATTTGCTCCACACAAAAGCCATAAATCAAAAGGATTGGTGGCAGTCTGCTGAGGATCCCTAGTAGATATATCAAGCATTCCTGTACAAGACTTATTCACTATATTACTAATCATGGGGCTAAAGGAAAAATAATCTTGTTGAACCCAAACTGCTCTGTGCCCCTGACATCCAGTCCAGGGAAAAGGTCCTTCCTCTCCTGCAGATCCTCTACAAAAAGGTGCCCAGCGTGGGTGTCTGGGGGGGTCCCGGTCAGAGACTCGTGTGGGCCACCACCCCACAAGACGAGAACCATTGCTCGAAAACAAATCACCACCCCTACCCCCAAACCTCAGTTGTGGTAAAAATTCTGCTAACTGCTGAGACAATTTAATGCATTCTGTATCATCTGACCTATTGAAGCTCATTAAAAAGCAGACTACCCTTCAAGCTGACATTTCTATTACCCTCTATAGGGCTTTTCTGATCATCAAAGGGAAGGTAGGGTAAGCCTAAGCTTCTATTACTGCTAAATAAGCGTGGAAACACAGTTGCATCATGTCTGACCGACGTCGGCTTTGGAAATATCGACAGGATCCCCCATCTCATCTCGGTCATTCCTGACATCATCACTGCTACTATCACCAGGATCCCTAGGAAGGTCTTTATGACGAATCTTCATCACAAGGCATTCAGGCACCCACACTGGATCTTGTTGATCCTGAGGAAAAACACAAACAGATCCTCTCGCCCATGTTAGCACGGGGTCAGGCCCTCGCCAAGAGCCTGTCAAAATATCCTTCCACTTCACCATGCCTTTAGGTGGACCATGGGAATCCTGATGTCTGTCCGCTGCTGAGCGGCCTTGAGCATCCAAATTTAAAAAATTTAAAGTAAGCCGGGCGGTGGTGGCGCACGCCTTTAATCCCAGCACTTGGGAGGCAGAGGCAGGCGGATCTTTGTGAGTTTGAGGCCAGCCTGGTCTACAAAGTGAGTCCAGGACAGCCAGGGCTACACAGAGAAACCCTGTCTCAAAAAAAAAAAAAACCAAAAAAAAAAAATTTAAAGTAAATAAGGCTAAAAACATTCTCTCCTTGGGGGTATGGCCTTGGCCTATTCCCCCTTTCTGTTTTTGCAAACATTCTTTCAAGGTGCGATGAGCACACTCCACAATTCCTTGTCCTTGAAGATTGTATGGTAATCCATGATTAAGTTGTACCTCCATCTGGTTGCAGAAGGAGACAAAGGACTGAGCCGTATAGGCTGGTTCATTGTCCGTTTTCAGTTGTTGTGGTTTTCCCCATGCAGCCCAGGCTTCTAAGCAATGTCCTATGACATTGCGAGCCTTTTCTCCACTCATAGGTGTAGCATGTATGATACCTGAGCAGGTATCCACAGATACATGAATATATTTTAAGGTTCCAAACTCTGAAATGTGGGTAACGTCCATTTGTCAGATTTTGAGTGGCATCAACCCTCTAGGGTTCACTCCCACACTGGGAGGATGATGATGAATCACACACTGAGGACAGTCCAAAACCACTTGTCTAGCATCTGTTCTAGACAAATGGAATTTCTGTTGTAGAGTTCTTGCATTTACATGAAATAATTGGTGAAACTGTCTGGCTTGGTCCAGGAATGAGCTCCAAAAAATGCATTTCATCCTAGTTCATTGATCAACTTTATCATTACCCTCACTTAATGGTCCAGGTAATCCTGTATGTGCTCTGAGATGTTGAATATAAAAACATCTTTTTCTTTGTCAGATTAAAACTTGTAACTCTTGTAATAAGGCACATACAGTACTACTATTTTTAATAGGACCTGCTAATTCTAATATTTTTACTGTGTTGACCACATAGACTGAATCTGAGATCAAATTGAATGCAAATTGACATCTTTTAAACACCTCAATTACTATTTTCAACTCTACTATTTGGGGGGAGCCCGGTTGAAATTGGCATAGCACGGGCTCTTGTCTTTCTATCAAATAGGCTCCGCAGCCTGTCTTTGAGCCATCAGTAAACACATTTGGTGACCCTTGAAGTGGTACTGCTGAAGTAACCTTAGGGAATATCACTGGGTGCTCCTTAAAAAAATGATAGCAATGGATGCTTAGGATAATGGTTATCAATCACTCCTTCAAAGCTACATTGCAATATTGCCCAATCATCTACAGTGCCACACAAAATCTTAATTTGATAACTGGAATAGGGTACTATTATACTGGCAGGAGCAACTCCAAAAGACTGCAAACATTGTTGGATACCATTCAAGGCTAAAGCAGCAACTGCAATGGAATAATGTTTTATGGATTTTTTTGGAGAAATCTTTGAATAAGTCCATAATAATGGTCTGTCCTGCCATAACAATCCTGTAGGTTGACCATAGGTGACAAATATACACAATGCAATGGGCTGTCCTTTCTGTCATCTCTTTAGGAAGGCACTCTGTAACCTTTCTTCCACTTTACATAAAGCTTTTTTTGCTTTTTCTGTTAATTGTCTAGGAGAATTAAGTATTGAATCACCTTTTAAAATATCATATAGGGGTCTTATTTCATAATTTGGTAGCTTCAAATAGCCTCTTACCCAATTGATATCTCCTAACAACCTTTGAAAACCATTTAGAGTCTTTAAATTATCTTTTCTTATCTCAATCTTTTGAGGTATTATCGTTTCAGGTCCAATCTTCACTCCTAAATAATTAACCACATTTTCCTTTTGAACCTTATCAGGAGCAATAAACAACCTTTTCTTTTTTAATAATTGAACTAATTCTTCATAGGCCTGATCTAACATTTGTTTACTCTTAGCTGCCAGTAAGATATCATCCATATAATGAGCACATCTCAAATCTGGAAAATTCTTTCTCAAGGGAGCAATGGCTTCCCCCACATACAGTTGGCACATAGTGGGGCTGTTCGCCATGCCCTGAGGTAATACTACCCATTCAAACCGCTGATCAGGTTCTTCATGGTTACAGGATGGAACAGTAAATGCAAATCTCTCACTATCTTTGGCACACAAAGGGATGGAGAAAAAACAATCCCTTATATCTATAACTATTATGGGCCATGAGGCTGGCAAAGATGATAAAAGCGGCAAGCCACTTTGCACTGGGCCCATGATCTGCACTTGTTGATTTATGGCACGCAGGTCATGCAACAATCTCCATTTTCCAGATTTCTTTTTAATGACAAAGATAGGTGTATTCCAGGGAGATACAGATGGCTTTATATGCTTTAAAGACATCTGTTCATCCACCAACTCTTTGGCTGTATTCAATTTTACAGAGGAAAGTGGCCACTGAGGAACCCATACTGGGTCCTCCGTCTTCCAAGTTACGGGAATGCCCTCCTCAGTGGCCCCTAGGAAAAACCCAGGCCCTGTCTCTTTTGTCTTTGTTGCATAGATATGGGACTCTTCCGCCCCTGTAAATATCTTTCTATTCCAAAGCCTGGAGCATATCCCATATCTTGCATCATACGTTGGGCTGAATCAGAATAGTCATTACTCAATTTAAATCCCATATCCTTTAAAAGGTCTCTTCCCCAAAGGGAGATAGGGAGCTCAAGTACATATGGCTGCATTTCTCCTGAGTGCCCTTCTTGGTCCTGCCACTTTAATAAACTTGTACTCATATCTGGAGTCTTAGCATAACCCAGGCCTTGAAGTGTTTGAGAAGAGGCTTGTACGGGCCAACCTGAAGGCCAGTCTTTCTTTGCTATGATACTCCTATCAGCCCCAGTATCCAAAAGGCCCAGGATCCTTTTACCATCAACTTTTAACTCCAAGATGGGGCGTTGGTCCAAATTCAAGGAGAGAAAAGTCAGATCCGTGCCCGTGGACCCAAAACCATCTTTTCCTCTCTCTCGATCCCTTGCTGCATAGCGATCATGTAAGCTTGGCAAAATGACCAACTGAGCAATTCTATCTCCAGGAGAGATAGCTGTTATACCACGGGGGGAGGCTACCATGATCTTAACCACTCCTGTATAATCTGGATCTATAACCCCAGGATGGACAATAAGTCCTCTCAAGGCTGATGATGACCTCCCTAACAGCAAACCAACTGTACCAGGTTCAAGGGGTTCTTTAAAATCTGTTTCAATTAACTGGACCCCCATTTGGGGCGTTAATACGAGTCTGGTGGTGGAGCAGAGGTCCAATCCTGCTGAGCCTGTAGTGGCTCTCCGCGGTCTCTCGGATGGCGTAGGGTTGGCCATCTCTCTTGATTTTGTTCTTTGTCCTGATTCTCTACTGTCCCATATATTTGTGGGCCCTGGGGTCGTGGGCCCCGCTGTCCGTTTTTTGGACGAGCGCCACCATAACCTTGAGTCAAAGGCTGGCCATGGATGTCTGTCACTGAACGGCACTCATTAGCCCAATGGTTCCCTTTCTTACATTTTGGGCATAACCTCGGCTGCCTGGGGCGTTGTGCACTTCCTGTACTTTCTGTACTCCTTCCCTCGGGGCATTGTCTTTTAAAGTGTCCCATCTTGCCGCACTTAAAACAAACTCCTGGACTTCCTCCACCTTTTTTGGTCAACTGTACTACCGCGGCAGCAAGACCAGCATTAGTTAACGGCCCTCCAAGTTCTCTACACACTTTCATCCAGGCTTCTAGCCCTTTGTTCTTGTAAGGGGTGATAGCGGCTCTACACTCTTTGGTGCATTGCTCATAGACCAACTGTTTTATTAGTGGCATAGCAGCATCTGGGTCACCAAAAATCTTCCCTGCCGCTTTCACCAATCGTGCCACAAAGTCTGAAAAGGGCTCCATGGGGCCCTGTAGAATCTTAGTTAAGTTCCCACTCACCTCCCCTTTGTTAGGAAGGGATTTCCAAGCCTTGATAGCTGTCTGGTTTATTTGTTCATAAACCTGATTGGGATATCCTGTCTGCTGGTTGGCAAATCTCCCCTGCCCAAGCAGCATATCTCTATCCCAGGCTGGATTTCCATTTCTCTGATTAATGGCTGCTTGCTCAGTGGCATACTCAATCAAGAAAGCTTTCCAGTCTAAGTATTGCCCTGGACTTAAGCAGGCACGGGCCAGGCCACTCCAATCACTCGGGGTCATACAATGTCTGCTTAATGCTTCTACTTGAGCCAATGTAAAAGAAGTGGTAATGCCATAGGTACGAACTGATTCTGCAAGGGATTTAATTACTTTAAAATCAAGTGGTTCCTCGTACCTGTTCCCTTGTGGATCTTGGTATACCGGATAGGCAAACTGTAATTCTGTTCTTACTTGTGTCCACATCCCCGGGCAGAAAGATCTCCCTACTTTCAGGGACTGAACAGGCTGATCTATCTGAACGGCTTCTGGGTATGGAGGGGGAGTTGAAGGCGCCGCGGCAACGGCTTCACTTACACTGACTGCCGCCAACGTGTCATTCTCTTTTACCCTTTTCTTTTCCCTTTTTCTAATAGCAGTCCTCTCCAACTGTTCTATTAGAGCGTGTAGCTCCCCTTCAGAATCTGTGCCCTCTGAGTCCTCAAAATCTCTAAAATCTCTAAGATCTGGATAGAGAGGGACCTTCTTTTTGCTTCCCTTTTCACTGTCTGCCTGCTCAGATCTTTCCCCTTGCAGCAGTTCCAAGGCTGATTCTCCCTCCTTGATTGCTTTACAGCATCTCTGATCTTCTAAACAACTCCTCACCATCTTCCAAACCGGTCTTACTCCATGCTTCAGAGCACCTTGCTCCCAAGCAAAATCCAAGTCCCTGCCTAATTTGTCCCAGCAGGATACTGTAAGATTTCCGGACACCGCAAACCACGGAGCCACAGAGTCGTATTCATTCAAAAATCTTTCTAGGGTTGACTTCTTAAGTTTCAAATTCCTAGCTAAAAGTAGCTCCTGAAGAGCCAGAAACATTGGATGTGACTGAGATGATCCCATGATTAAAAATTTACTTTCAGTTCGCAGTTTCCCACGAAACTTTACCTTTAGTTCGCAATTTCCACGAAACTTTATTGTCCCAATTTATCCTGGGAACTTACCAGTGCACTGCCCCTGACTGCAGGAGTTCTGAGTCTTTTCTGGGTCCCCGTATGGGCCACCACTTGTCGCGTCGACCTCGACCAGCAAGAACGACGCAACTCGCAAAAGCTCTTCTCAAGCAGTTTATTCAGGTCCCTTGAAAACAGTCTTCTGAATCCTCGGGGCAGACCCAACCCACAGGCTAAATACTATATGAACAGCCAATCAAGTAAAGCCATGTGGTGCTATCTTACAGGCCCACGTATGCGGAAGCAAGCAAGATCAGCGGTCTTAACCAAATATGGACTTGTTTACCACCGAGAGTGCTCACCATCGGGCTGCTGGAAGGCGGAAACTGGCGCCATCTTTAGGGCACGGCACGTTGCAGCTCTCTATACATGTGGGCTGTTTAAGACACTGGAATAAAGTATTAAAGGTCTCGTGAGCTAGCAGGGGCGTGACTTAACCAGCTGAGCAAGTTTAACTCTGAAGACTTGGGAGAGAGCCAGAGACCTGGGAAGAAAAGGGGGCTCTACAAAGGAGGGAATAAAAAGTCAGAGCCCCGGGGCTGGAGAGATGGCTCAGCGGTTAAGAGCATTGGCTGCTCTTCCAGAGGTCATGAGTTCAATTCCCAGCAACCACATGGTGGCTCACAACCATCCATAATGAAATCTGGTGCCCTCTTCTGGCCTGCAGATATACCCGCAGACAGAACACTGTATACATAATAAATAAATCTTTAAAAAAAAAAAAGTCAGAGCCCCAAAGAGAACGAGACTGGTATTACCCCCAAAGAATCCAATGACCCTAATCAGCAGGAAGTAGCCTAAAGAGAACTACGCCCCCTTTCACCTTTAACCTTCTTTCTCTCCTGCATAGTGTTGGGAGGAACAAGGGGTGGAAGGGCAGTAGAGGTATTAAGTACAGTAAAATAAATTAGAATGTATAATTAATATAATACAAAGTAGTAAAAGCCGCCTTGCTTCAGTGTCCCATTGCAGAACAGGCTTGAGGAACTACAGCATGTAAAGCAAATCCAGCTTGCTACTTGCTTTTGTAGATAATACTTTAAAAATATTTTTATTATTTTTAATTATGTGTACATACATGTGTGGATATGTGCACATGAGTGCAGCTACCTCAGAGGCCAGAGGAGCTGGATTCCCTGGAGTTGCACATGATTGTGATCTGCCTGATGTGGTGCTGGGGACTGAACTCTGGTCCTCTGGGAGAATGGTGAGTGCTCATTAACTGCTGAACCGTCTCTCTAGTCCCCATTGATAATGCTTCTGTTCAGATGTAGCCATGCCCCTTTACTTGTGACTGTTGTCACAGTTACTCCACAAAACTGGGTAGTTGTGAGATGTAGTGAATATGTAAGGGCTTCTGAAATGCAGACTATTAAAAGGGGCATATGAAGTCAGCCTCAAACCTTCTGCCTGTGGGAAACAACAGGAAGTAAGTGCATGTGGTTCTGGTCAATAGGTGTACCTTGGGAGTAGGGCATACGGCTGGCCAATGAGAAAACAGCCTGATGCATAATTAGAGACAGTGATATAGAGGAAGGCTCAGAAACTTGGGAGAGGGGGCTTTTTGCTTGACCTTGCTTCTGAACACTGCTCAGCTGTTCGTTGCTGCCTAACTTAGAAAGACTCTAGCTACTGAGACTTGCTGAAGATTTTGGCCTTGGTGGGCAGTCCAGGAAGGCCAAGAAAAGCCAAGGAAACCAGCACCTGGAAAAGAGACAGAACCCTGCTGAAGGGCGTGGCTGAAAAAGCCTGAGACCTGCTAGAGACATCAGTGCCAAGTGGAAGTGGGTCAACTGCTGGTGGCAAAGAAATGTGGACAGAAAAGGCCTGACCCCAAGCGGAGGTTCATCAGAGGCCTGTGACTAAGCCAGCAGATGGTGAGTAGATGGTGGCCTCGTGTGGGACCAGCCCCGAGGTGGCAAGTTCAGGCTAGCAGAAGAGGTGTGGCATAGGACCTGCACAGAGAAGGTTCATAAGAACTGGGCAGGCTGAGGAGAGCCCCGGAAGGCTGGCCAAGTGGGCCAGCAGGCAGTGGCAGTCCTAGGCATGAGCAGACAGAGGAGTCGACCCCAAGCGGAAGTGAGGGTGCCATAGCAACACTAGAGCTAGGTGACCACTGAATGACTGATGATTGCCATATTCCTGCAGGCAGACTGCTAATCAGTTGCCCTCAAAGCACCTGCCCCTGAGGATGTCTTGATCTGGGTATCCTTTCTAAAGTGCTTGGGTTGGTGGGTTGGTGGGTTGGTAGGTGTTTATAGATATTAATAAATATAGTTTAAAAGTTACACTACAGCAAAATGTAGACAAGTTCTCCAGTCTAAACTTGTTGATGATTAGACCCTTAAAATTATTGCTGTCTTCTGTTTTTATAAGGTGGTGAATGGTCCAGGCATGGTGGCTTTAATTCCGGCACTTGGGAGGCAGAGGCGGTCGAATCTCTGTGAGTTCAAGGCCAGGCTGGTCTACAGAGTGAGTTCCAGGACAACCAGGGCTACAAAGAGAAACCCTGTCTTGAAAGAAAAAAAAAAGATGGTGAGTGTTATCATTTGTATCTCCTTTTTATACTGAAAGTACTAGTGGTTTATATAAATGACATATCTGGTGCTCCACAGGAAGTCCCAGGGAGGGCTAAACACAAATGTTTCTGAGAACAGCTCTTCTCAGTGTCTGATCGTTATTAGATATTGCTTTATAAGAAAGCATCAGCCGGATGCTGTTATTGGAGGTCTTGGGATCTGGGCTCTGGCAGTTCCAACAAGCTAGACTCTGTTCTCCACCTTCAACATGCCAATTAAAGAGACAAATAATAGCAACAGGTAGAGAAGGAAGACTACCCAATGCAGCCTCATGGAGGAGGGAAGCAGTGACTCTCAGGTCCACCCTCCAGGTGGCATGAGGTTTAGGTTTAAATGGAAGACAAGAGATATGCATAACTAAGTGGTCCTGGGTCCTGGCCCCAACCATCACTGACACATGGTGTGGAGGGTCAGATCTGCCCTGATAACTTATCAGAACTCTGAAGTCTCCTCATGGGAGGCAGGCTCCTCCTCTGGCTGGCCCCAGGCTTTAGCCTTTCCCTTCTCCTAGAATAAGATCCTGGAGAAATTGTAATCCTTTGGAGTCCATCGTTGAGAGTTTGATAGGACAAATGTCTCTACCTAAACCATCTTCCCTCCTGATATGACGGTTATAGTGGTTGTAGTGTCATGGTGCATGGAAAGCTGAGGCTGGGGGATTGTGAGCTGGAGGCCACCCTGGTCCACAGAGTGAGTTCCCTGCCATTCTGGATTATGTAGTATGACTCTGCCTTAAAACAAACAAAAATGGTAAAACTGAGCCTGTTCTTGTACACGCTTTAATCTCAGCACTTAGAAGGCCGGGCAGGTGGGTCTATGCGAGTTCAAGGCCAGCCTGGGTGGCCTAGTGAGACCTTGTCTAAAACAAAACAACAAACTTAGCAACTGAAATAATAAGCACGTATGCGAGCCCTAGTGTCACAGTCCTGTTCTCCCCAGTTACTCATTTGAGAGGCTGAAGCAGGGGGATGGCCAGTTCCATGCCTGCCTGGGACAGAGAGGACATTCCAGGCCAGCCTGGGAAATTCAGTAGGAGTGAGTCTCGTGTGTGGTAGAAGTTAGTTAGTAGACAGATCAGTCTAGCATTTGGCAGCACATAAAGGAAGAGGTTGGCATCCCTTGAACTTGGGGCTGAGATGACTGGAGCACAGTTAAGGCCACAGCTTCGTGAGAAGGGGCATGACTAAGAAACCCCACAAGCTTCAGATGATGCCAGTTGCCTCAAAAAGCCATGGGGACTGCTGGATATCGAGAAAGACCTTGTAGGCCCTTGAGACTGCCGAGGATCATGAGACAATGCTGTATATAAACCAGAGAGCTCCATGTGGCTCTGTCTTCCTCTTGCCCTCACAGACAGAGGACAGAATGCACACCGGAGAAGTGTACAGCAAGGTATGCCATTCATCAGCACTGAGGCTGCAATGGTCATAAACTGAGAGGCGGAGGCCAAGGCAGAGACTTTTTGCCACAAGTCAGCCTAATAAAGACTAGCAGAAAAGGCAGGCAGAGTCCAGAGGCCTCAGTGAGGAACATAAGGCTGTGAAGCATTCTTTTTTATATTTATTTATTTATTTATTTAATATGTATACAATGTTCTGTATTTTAGTACATATACCTGCACAACAGAAGAGGCACCAGATCTCATTAGAGATGGTTCTGAGCCACCATGTGGTTGCTGGGAATTGAACTCAGGACCTCTGGAAGAGCAGCCAGTGCTCCTAACCTCTGAGCCATCTCTCCAGTCCTGTGAAGCATTCTTGGGCTGAGGAGACTATAGGACTGACTGAGGAGGCCGACCCTGGGCTGAGTGGCCAAGTCAACTGACCTAATAAACTGGTGAATAGTGGCAACATTAGGCCTGAAGGAAGCTAAGCTGAGCTTAAGCCAAAAATCAAGTTTTCCTGCACGGATCTATGCTAAGAATATTAATATTCTTTTAAGAAAACTAAGATAGGGTTGGTTAGATGTTCATAGATATTAAGTGTTTACAGATATTAGGTTTTAGGTATTAGGATGTAGATGTTTTATAGGTGTTTGTTAAGCATTAATAAATATATGTGTTTTAAATAAAATTTTTTTGTTACACTCATGATAAAAAGTGGAAAAGAAAAGCAGGGATACCACTTGGGAGGCAGAGGCAGGCGGATCTCTGTGAGTTCAAGGCCAGCCTGGTCTACAAAGTGAGTCCAGGACAGCCAAGGATACACAGAGAAACCCTGTCTCAAAAAAAACAAAAAAAAAACCAACCAAACAAACAAACAAAAAAAACGAAAAGCAGGGATATAGCTGAGTGGTAAAGTATTTGCCTAGTGTGTGAGACCTAAATTGAAGCCCCTCAGTACTGCTAAATAAATTAAATAAAGGGCTGGAGAGATGGCTCAGCGGTTAAGATTACTGGCTGTTCTTCCAAAGGACCCAGGTTCAAATCCCAGCATCACATGGCAGTTCACAGCTGTCTGTAATGGCTGGGCATGGTGGTGCACACCTTTAATCCCAGTACTTGGGAGGCAGAGGCAGTTGGATCTATGTGAGTTCAAGGCCAGCCTGGTCTACAAAGTGAGTCCAGGACAGCCAAGGATACACAGAGAAACCCTTTCTTGAAAAACCAAAAATAAATATTTTAAAAGTAAATTAAATAAAATTATAAACATTTATTATCTTACTTAGTTCCTTCTTTCATTTTAGTTGTTTGGTTTTGGCTTGTTGACAGTTGTCACAGCCTGTGGTTCACAGGTGCCACAGCTGTACCTCAAGTCAGGTTCTGCCACCCATCTTCTTATTATTATTATTATTTTTTTTAAGGTTTTTCGAGACAAGGTTTCTCTGTGTAGCCCTGGCTGTCCTGGACTCACTTTGTAGACCAGGATGGCCTTGAACTCACAGAGATTAGCCTGCCTCTGCCTCCCAAGTGCTGGAATTAAAGGCGTGCGCCACCATGCCCGGCCATTACAGTCACCTGTGAACTACCATGTGGGTGCTGGGATTTGAACCTGGGTCCTTTGGAAGAACAGTCAGTGCTCTTAACCACTGAGCCATCTCTCCAGCCCCCAGCCACCCATCTTCAATAAACCAATTAAACATGGAAAGCAGAAAAAGGAGATTTACTCAGTGTTGGCCACACTAGGAAGAGGAGCAAAGGGATCCAGTGAACCTCCCCCACCCTAAATATATCTTCTGAGTCCTGAAATGAGATTAAAGTTGAAAGAGAGGACCAAGGATATGAACAATAAGCAGTTCCATCAAGATGTGTACCGCCCATCATCAGGCCATTATCCTCTGAGCTTAACTCTTATCATATAAGGTGGTCTGACAAGTGAGAACTTCATGAAATCTCTTCCTGGGAGGTAAGTTCCCCTTGTAGCTGGTGTCCTTTCCTTCTCCCTGCATGGAATTCCTAGGGGGGTAGGGGAATCCTATTTCTTTGGGTCTACTCTTTTAATAGTCTGATAGTCAAATTGAGAGTTACAGGTTTCTCTTTAAAACATCTTCCATTCCTGCCAGGCCTGTTACAGGGTCTTAAGCATAGCCCCATCTAACCTAGGGCTTACTGTACAGCCAAGGATGACTTTGAACTCCTGACCTTCCCACCTCTACTTCCCAAGTGCTAGGATTATAGGTGTCACCATGCCCTACCATAAGGACTGGTCCTAATAGACATACTCATGGCATCAACTTCCTGCCACAACTGAAAATATTCCTTTTTGTTGTTTTCATCTTTCCCCAGAAGCCATTTCTTAATTCTTGCAGGCTGGAGAGCCTGGAACTTTTCAAAACCATCCAATCCTACTTCCCTTTGGTTTGGTAGTGCCCTTAATCAGTTTACACCTCACTTTTCATATTTTAGTCTAAGGAAGATCAAAATGAGGCGATACTTTCAACATCTCTCCTAGAAATCTCCTGTGCCATGCCACACAGCTCATTAGGCACATCTACTTTTCGCATTGTCACCGCAGCAGTGTTGCTACATTTCTTTGTCCTGAGATCCAATGACTTGTTCTTCACCTCCTTTCAGCCTTGCCTGTTAGCCCTGCCAAAGGCCATCAGATATTTACTGACAGTATCCTTTCAGAAAATAATTTATTTATTTTGTATACATTGGTGCTTTGACTGCATGTATGTCTATGTGGGGTGTCGGATCCCCTGGAACAGGAGTCAAGATAGTTGTGAGGTGCCATGTGGAGAATTGAACCCGAGTCCTCTGCAAGAACAGCCAGTACTCTTAACATCTGAGCCATCTCTCCAGCCCCCTGACAATATCCTTAAGGCTATATCAGACAGGGTCTTAGGGTAGTCCCTATGACCTTTGTTCTCTGGTTCCCATTCCTTTTTTTTTCTTTCTTTCTTTCTTTGTTTTTTTTTTTTTTTTTTTTTGTTCCCTCACCTTGAGTGTGGGGGATTTGACTTGCTTCAGACAAAAGGATAGGAAAAGAGATAGAATATATATGATCACGTGACATAATCGTGTTCCTAAGTTCATAGTACTTGTCTTGGGGGAGTGTCTCTTCCTCCTTGGAAAAGGGAGCCTCCTGCTGTCAGGGTAAAAGGTTAAGTACCTAAAAGCCTCCTTAGTTGTTCTGATTGAAGGAAAATCTGCTTCTGGAGAGGCTGTCAGGGTTTTCTTTCTGTTTTGGGGGGGTTCTTTTATTTCCATGTCACCTCCATCAATCCTTTTCTAACAGGGGGTTCATGTGTCAAAAAAACTGAAGTCAAGCCTGGTGTGGTGACATACACCTTTGATTCCAGCACTTGGGAAGGCAAAGCAGGCATATCTCTGTAAATTCAAGGCCAGCCTGCTTTACATAGTGATACTCTGTCTCAAAAATATGAAACAAAACAAAACAAAGAAAAACAAAATAAAACTGGAGTTTTTGTTTAAGAGATAAGGATGGCTTCCAGCTAATAGCCAACAGGAAGAAAAGTTCTCAGCCCTTACACCACATTGTGGTGGAGGTTTGGATTTCTTTGGAAACAAGTTGTGTTGAAGGAATATGTAAGGGTTGTGGGAGTGTGTAAGGAGATAGATTGATATAAATTAGATTTAGTAAATATCTAGGGGTTTCTGAAACAGTCTCTTAATCCAGGGCATGAAGATAAACTTGGCTGTGGGGAATTAGCTTATCAGCTTATGGACTAAAACCAAGGATGAAGTCAGGTGAAACGAGGGGAGTCTCTATGGACTAAAAACAAGGTTGAAGCCAGGTGAAACAAGGAAAGACTCTGGAATAAAAACAAGGTTTATAGCCGGGCATGGTGGTGTATGCCTTTAATCCCAGCACTTGGGAGGCAGAGGCAGGCGGATCACTGTGAGTTCGAGGCCAGCCTGGTCTACAAAGCTAGTCTAGGACAGCCAGAGCTACAGAGAAACCCTGTCTCGAAAAAACAAAAAACAAAAACAAAAAATCAAGGTTTACGGCCTGGCATTGTTTTCAGCTGCTAAGTGGGCAGAGCCCAGATTAAGCTGAAGCAGGTGGAACAAGGAGAGATCCTATTTAAGGACAAGCCGATGAGCCGGGAAGGCTGCATGTTAGAGAGCTGCATGCTAGGGGCTCCATGCTAGAGAGCTCCGATGCTAGAGAGCTCTGATGCCAGCCAGTCCTCACGCTAGAAAGGACAATGAGTAGTTTGTATCCTCTGATGGAGAAAGTGCTGATGGACTGATGGCCAGATCTCCCTGAGGCAGAAAGGAGCTGGTGAGCAGAGAAAGCCTCAGCAAGACAGCAAAAGGCCAAGGACTAAACCCTGTGGCTCAGCTTTCACCTAGAGGGGTTTGACCTGTCCGAACAGCGGCCTGAACGAAATTGTGGCCAGCTTTAAAGACTGGGGCAGAGCGGCAGAATTGCTGATACGAAGGAAATAAGTTGGCTTACAGACAGCTGAGGTCTCCCAGAAAGAAGAAAGCCTCAAGCCTTATTTAAGGTGAAACCGCCATAGCCAATTTACCCTGACGGATCTATGTCTGAGATATTCCAGAAGAAAGACTACTAAGTGCATTAAAGGGTCTACCTCACAGACTGTTTTCCTGACGACTGAGGACCTTCCCCAGAGACTGCATCCTTCTAAAAGGTTATGAAAATAGTTGTAATAGTTATCAATAGGTTTAGTGGTTAGGTAATAGGGGTTGTAGTCATTTGTAGTATTAGTAGTTAAGTAAGTGTTTATATTTGTTATAAGTGAATATAGTTACTAATAAATATATAGTTGAATAATTTAAAAAAGGTTGGTTACGGGAGTGCTTGATCTACCGCTGAAAAACAGACTCAAAAGGGGAGTGCAAATCAGCCCAATGACTACACCTGTGAGGAATGTATTTATGGAAAGACACCTGAGAGAACTCGTGATCTTGGTCAAGAGGAAGTACCTCAGGAGGAAGAAATAAGGTTGGCCAATGAGAAAATATCCTGGTGCATAATTAGAGAACATGAAAAGGAAGGCCAGGAAATTTGAGAGGGCTTTTTTGCTTGGCATTGCTTCACACCACTGCTCATTGATGCTTCACTTTGAAAGACTCTAGACAAAGGTTAAAGTTGCTGAGATTTGCAACCTAGGTTGGGCAGAGCCTAAGTGAAGGCTCATTTGGAGCTATAAAAGTCATATCGCTGAGGCCAAGGATCTCTGAGTTCGAGGCCAGCCTAATCTACAGAGTGAGTTCCAGGATAGCCAGTACTGTTACACAGAGAAATTCTGTCTCAAAAAAAAAAAAGGAAGGAAGGAAGGAGGAAAGGAGGAAAGAAAGAAAGAAAGAAAGAAAGAAAGAAAGAAAGAAAGAAAGAAAGGAGGAAAGAATGGTGTGGTGGCTCACTCCTTTAATCCCAGCACTCAAGAGTTATAGGCAGGTAGATCTCTGAGTTTGAGGCTAGCCTGGTCTATATATAGAGTCAAGGACAGCCAGGGCTACACAGAGAAACCCTGTTCCCAAAACAAACAGAAAGAAAGAAAGAAGGAGAGAAAAGTCACTCAACATGTGGTTTACCTTCTTTCTCTGAGAGTCCATTGGAGGGATGGATACTCCACTTTGGTAGAGCACCACAGAGAACCCTAGGGTGCCGGTTGCTCTTGCCACAGCTTGCAGAGTTATGCAGAGGGAATGCAAGAGAAGTTTAGGGGCCCTGAAGTTGTTGAGTCCATTTTCTACCAAGCACTGAGCTCCTGTGCTATCTGTCAGGTGTGATGTCTGTGGGTGTCTGTCAGGGAGACATGCCATTGCCCCTGCCAGCACCACAGCACTGGCCCAGGGATTTCACTGGGCACAGAGGATGGTGATAAAAACAAGGCCTCTAGGTCCCTACACAAAGGACCTGACTATATTTGCAGCAGGTTGTGAATTTCAAGGCCAAGATCATTTCCAAAACAGTTGAGGGATAAGTGGGGTTGGGAGATGGCTTAGTGGTTGGAATGTTTCCTGAACAAGAGAGAAGGCCAGAGGCTGGATCTCAAAAAATTCAACTAAATGCCAGTTGGGCATGGTGACCTTCCTGTAATTCCAGGCCAAAAGAGGAACCCCAAATCAGCTGGTTAACAAGACAAACCATACTGGCAAGCTGTGGGTTTAAGTAACAGATCCTGTGCCGGGCGGTGGTGGCGCACGCCTTTAATCCCAGCACTTGGGAGGCAGAGGCAGGCGGATCTTTGTGAGTTCGAGGCCAGCCTGGTCTACAAAGTGAGTCCAGGACAGCCAGAGATATTCAGAGAAACCCTGTCTCGAAAAACCAAAAAAAAAAAAAAAAGTAACAGATCCTGTCTCAATGAGTAGAGCTGAAGAGTGATGGAAGAAGATCTTAACATCAACCCTCCACATGCATATGCACATGTGTGCAAGTATACCTACACAAGTGCACCCACACACATGCTAAAACATGCATATTTGCACACATAAGGAAATGGAAAAGGAAAGAAAAACAGTGGAGGATTGTGATAGGCAGTTTAGAGGAAGCTGATAGACTCTGGAGAGGTATGCTATACCTTATAGGCTGCCTTGTTGTCTGGAGAGATATTTTAAAAAAGAAACTGAAGGGGCTGGAGAGATGGCTCAGAGGTTAAGAGCACTTGCTGTTCTTCCAAAGGTCCTGAGTTCAATTCCCAGCAACCACATGGTGGCTCACAGCCATCTACATTGAGATCTGCCCAGGCATATATGTAGAGCAAATACTGTATACATAATAAATAAATAAATGTTTAAAAAATAAAAAAAGAAAGAAACTGAAGAATTCTCCTGGAGTCTGAAGGATCTCAAATGTTGACTTAGTGGATTGTTCCTTCAAATTACTCTCAGTCTGGTGACTGGGTCAGCTTTTGGAGAACTTTATGTCCTGAGCTATTGTTGGAAGCAATGGAGAATTCAAGTTACAATTAGTGGAGAAGGCTTTACAGCCAGGCATGGTCAGGGAGACTCAGTCAGAGAGTCCTGCCAAGGCCATTGCTATCCCAAAATGCCCAGGTACACAAGGTTGCCTGAAGGAGTGATAACAAAGGCTTCAAATGCCAGATTTCACTAAAGAGCAAATAATGACCAGGAGCCCTGGACAATGTGGAGCGGGATGTGCTGAAACACATGGCGTAATATCTTCTGATTCCAGTAAAAGATGAAGGGCAGGGAAGCAATAAAGCATGCCTAATAAACTGGTGGGAGGGTTTAGAGACTTAGCATTTCAAAGGCTCCTGGAAAGTTTGTATAAATAGTGGTAAATGATTTCTTGGTTTACGTAGTGTTCTAAAGCAACGTGTTATAAAGCCGTCACAATAATTCTGAAAGATACCTATAACAGCCATTGTGCAGGGCATGAAACAGGTAACAGAAACAGTAACCTAACCCTAACTCTCTGTCTAACTATGGATCAAGTTCATAGCAAGAGCAGCAGTCTGTCTGTCTGTTTCTCGTCTACGCTTGTAATCATTGCCTCTCATGAAAAAAACGGATGAGGAAACAAGACTCAAGGGACTCCCACTTTGAGTAAACTTGCTCCAGTTCAAATACCAAGATATCACTGTGCCCAGCAGAGGGCAACCCAGAGCACAACCAGAGCATAGCAAGCAGCGGCGCTGGGTGAGGAGCTGAAACTACATACCCACAATGTTGTGCGGGAGACTCAAAGTCCCGCACTGCTATTTGGCTGTCTAAGCTAGAGCCTGTGCGTACTCCTGGGGGAAATGTGTGTACTGAAACTACATAGGTTTTCCTCTTACCTTCAGAGTGCAAAGGTCAAATATTTAAAAAATTCATTAACTCGTCTTTAGTTGGAGAGCTTTATAACTGAAACAAGGCTGCTCTTTGTGGGCCTCATTCACCCTGGCCCAACGCGAGGACCCTTGACCTCTGACCCAAAATGGCAGCGTTCAGAGCGTAGCTCCTGCTTCTCTAAGGTGAACTAAGACAGAAAATCCCACATCATGTCGAAGCTAAGCCGCGTCAGTCGGACCCTCAAAAAGCCCGAGGCCGGCGGTGTTATCCGGACCATCGTGCGAGCAGGCCAAGCTGTGCCTGGGCCCCCACTAGGTCCCATCCTGGGTCAGGTGCGGTGTCCAGAACCCGGCTGGGAGACGTGGGAGGATGGGCGCCAGTAGATGGGAACATGCTCTGAAGCCGGCGAGTCTCGCTTATAGACGGGTCTCCGCTATTCACACAAGCAGGTTTTATGTCCTTGTGTAATCTCTTTAGACCTCAGCTTCTCTGAACCTTCCCCTGTTGGCTAGTTGCTGATTAGGCAAGACCTTGTGAACCAGTCGTCTTGCACCCTAAGCTGTAGTTCAATCTGGGTAGAAGAAATAGAGGAACACTAGGAAATGAAGATGAAGGAGGGAAGGGACAGGGGCTCGTGGGTGGTGGAAAACCTTCAGCTCCCACCCTCAACTTTGTCCTTCCTCACAGCGAGGTGTCTCTATTAACCAGTTCTGCAAAGACTTCAACGAGAAGACAAAGGACATCAAAGAAGGCATTCCCCTGCCTACAAAGATTTTTGTGAAGGTGCGGAGTCACCCTGGTTGCTTCCCTGTCCCTAACGTGGTTGCCATCTTACACTTTTCTCATTTACACAGTGAAGCCTAGACCATAATTTCTCTGAACTGGCTTGGTGCTGCTATATTGTGGTTCTTACCTTTCATTTATCTGGGGCTTCCAGAGTAGAGTTGGGCTAGGAATAAAAATGACAGGAATTTGTGCTGTGGATTTGCCTTTCCTATCTTTTGTGGTGTTAAAGACACCACAGGAAGGCAGAATGATGGAAGAAGGAAAGGGATAGTAGAAATTTTCTTGGACCGGATAGAAAACTGAGAAATTCTGACATATCTTTTTTTTTTTTTTTTTCTATTAAGCCTGACAGGACGTTTGAGCTCAAGATTGGGCAGCCCACTGTTTCCTACTTTTTGAAGGCAGCTGCTGGGATTGAGAAGGGGGCCCGGCAAACAGGTAAGGACTAGAGTGGGCACCTGTGATTCTGATGTATCCAGAAAAAAACGCTTGAAGAATTACTTGTTCCTTCTTTCCAGGGAGAGAGGTGGCAGGCCTGGTGAGTTTGAAGCACATATACGAGATTGCATGTGTCAAAGCTAAGGATGATGCTTTTGCCATGCAAGATGTACCCCTGTCTTCTGTGGTCCGCTCCATCATTGGCTCTGCCCGTTCCCTGGGCATTCGTGTGGTAAAAGAGTGAGTATTGAAACCCAACCTTTTAAAATTATTCAATACCTATTTATTAATAAACTATAAACACTTATAAACAAATATAAACACTTAACTACTAATCCTACAAATGCCTACAACCCCTATTACCTAACCACTAAACCTATTGATAACTATTACAACTATTTTCATAACCTTTTAGAAGGATGCAGTCTCTGGGGCAGGTCCTCAGTCGTCAGGAAAACAGTCTCTGAGGTAGACCCTTTAATGCACTTAGCAGTCTTTCTTCTGGAATATCTCAGACATAGATCCGTCAGGGTAAATTGGCTATGGCGGTTTCACCTTAAATAAGGCTTGAGGTTTTCTCTCTGGGAGACCTCAGCTGTCTGTAGGCCAACTTATTTCCTTCATATCAGCAACTCTGCCACTCTGCCTCAGTCTTTAAAGCTGGCTACAATTTCCTTCAGGCCACTGTTCAGACAGGTCAAACCCCTCTAGGCGAAAGCTGAGTCACAGGGTTTAGTCCTTGGCCTTTTGCTGTCTTGCTGAGGCTTTCTCTGCTCACCAGCTCCTTTCTGCCTCAGGGAGATCTGGCCATCAGTCCACCAGCACTTTCTCCATCAAATGGATAAAAACTACATGTTGTCCTTTCTAGCGTGAGGACTCGCTGGCATCAGAGCTCTCTAGCATGGGGCCCCCTTGGCTCCATCTATTTGTCTTTAAATAGGATTGCTCCTTGTTCCACCTGCTTCAGCTTAATTTGGGCTCTGCCCACTTAGCAGCTGAAAACAATGCCAGGTCATAAAGTCTTTGCTTGTTTCACCTGGCTTCAACCTTGTTTTTAGTCCATAGGCTCCCCTCATTTCACATGACTTTCACATGACTTCTTCCTTGTTTTTAGTCCACAAGCTGATAAGCTAATTGCTCACAGCCAAGTTGATCTTCATGCCCCGGATTAAGAGACTGTGTCAGAAACCTAGATATTTACTAAATCTAATTTATATTAATCTAACTCCTTATAGAGTATCTTGAGAGGAATGGTGTAAAGAGGAAACTTAGAAAGTTCTTGACTTGGGAGTAAAGCTGAGAGGGCCCATTACAGTGAAATAGGTTAAAAAATTTATAGCATGTATTAGTTATAAATATTGTCATATATGTAGAGTTTTTAAGTCAAAGGACCTGAGATTCTAGCAGAAGGATTTGGGCTGAAGCCTCATTTATTCATTTGGAATATACTTCATAAGTACTTCATATGTACTAGACATGATTCCAGACACTGGCTATAACCAGAAATGAGCAGAAGTGCTTGCCCACTCTGGAGAAATGTGGAGTCCTAAGGTACAGGCAGATCCATACACAGAGGCTTAGACTTACAGGTGGTCAATGTTGTTTTAAAAAATTATGGATGCCATGAGAGCAGAGAGGAGAGTTCCTGCTTTTACCTGAGGACTCTTTGAGGGAGGCGCCATCGAAATACCCCAGGAAAAGGAGAGTAAGAGAGCAAATATTCCAAAAAGTGGAAAAATTGCAGTGAACAATGAGAGGTAAGGGACTGAAGCTAAGTTCATTCTGGTTTGGGACACTGTCTAGAGGCAGATGGGATATGGCCTGAGTGAGGGACCAGTCAGAAAGGAGCTTTTGAGCTGTTGCACATTCAGACTTCATCCTGAGGCCAACAATCGCCCCATTCAGCTGATTTTGGATGAGTGCAGGAATTGTTGTAACTTGTCAAGTGGGAGAGCATTTGGCCCAGACCACAGCAGGGGCAAGAACAGGGACAGCCATCACTCCAACAAGGCTGGCACCAGTTCCTCACAGGGTCAGGTTAGAGCACAGTCCGCCTTCATGTTTTTTTCAAATCCATACTTTATGACCAGATCAGATCTACATACACCCTGTTACTCCTGTGTTTCATTTGAAGTGTTTATGGCCCAAGGAAGGCCTAATAAATCCCAACGGTATAGTAGAGGCCACAGGTTAAATAGGACTTTAAGATGGAAATCAGAGGTCGATGAAGTTATGTGGGTTGTAGTTCTAGACAGAGAAAGTAGATGAGCAGAGGTTAGAAAGTTGGGAAAGTCTGGGAAGGGGAAAAGGGGCAGGACAGCTGGGGTCTGGGCTAGGACCTGCCATTCACTACCATCTTTCTCCACCTGTAGCCTCACCGAAGAGGAACTGGCAGCTTTCCAGAAGGAACGAGCTGTGTTTTTGGCTGCTCAGAAAGAGGCAGATTTGGCAGCCCAGGCAGAAGCTGCCAAGAAGTGACCCCAGTCTTCCACACTCCGGGATTTTGAAGCAAGAGGCTGAGAAGGTGGTTACTGAGACAGCTGAACCAAACGAGAGAAAGGGACTTCATGGCACCATGATTTATAGTTTCCTGACTTATATTTCTATACATATGGCTGTGCCAAGAGATCAAGCCTGATTAAACATCCTGTGTCATCCACTCTCAACTTCTCTTCTGAGATCCCAGAGGTGGGGACTAATCCTGACAGTTACCAATCTTCAGAGGTGTGAGCTGTCCTACAGGTGAACAGGAATCTTTTTTTGAGATAGGGTTTCTCTGTGTATCCTTGACCGTCGTGGACTCACTTTGTAGACCAGGTTGGCCTTGAACTTACAGAGATCCACCTGCCTCTGCCTCCCCAGTGCTGGGATTAAAGACATGTGCCATGATGCCCATCGTGAACGGGAATCTTATCGCTTCTCCTTATGTGAACACAGGCTCAGCCAAGCAAATTACCATGCCCAGTGTCTCAGTCTGTTTTGTGGTGTTATATCAAAATAACCAAAGCTTGTAACTTTATAAAGAATAAAGATTCTTACTTGGCTTCTGATTCATGGTGCTAGTGTCTGGTAAGGGCTCACTTGACTGCATCACAGCATGGTGAAGTGGAAACAGTCACATGAATAGGGACATCTATGAGAGGTAGCCTCTCTAATAACAGTCCCCTCCTTACGGCCAACATTAATAAAGGTTTTTTGAGAAACCCTGTCTCGCCGGTTGTGGTGGCGCACGCTGGTAGGATTTGCTGAAGGAGGCAGAGGCAGGAGGATCACGAGAAACCCTGTCTCAAAAAAACAAAAAAAGCATCAACTCAGTAGGGAGGCCTGAAGTTACCCCTATACCTATGTGTAATCTACCTGTGATCTGAACTCTGCCACAGGACTTGTTTTTTAGGGTGAAACACCCCAACATTTATACTCCTAAGGAAAGACAAGCAATATGCAAAATAAATTTCCCACCACCTTCCATTAGACCTCACTTTAAAAATTGGATTTATTCATTTTCTTTTATATGAGTATTTTGTCTGCATGTATGTATGTGCAATGTATGCATGTTTGGTGCCTGTCAGAAGAGGATGTTGGATCCCCTGGAACTGGATTTATGGGTAGCTATGAATCACTGTGGATACTGGGAATTGAGTATGGGCCCTCTGCAAGAGTAAGTGCTCTTAACTGCTGAGCCATATCTCTAACCCTCTTTTTTTTTTTTTTTTTTTTTTTTGATATAGGATCTCACTATGAAGCCCTGATATCCACAAACTGAAAGTGATTTACCTGCCTCTGCCTCCCATGTGCTGGGTTTAAAGGCATGTGCCACCACACCCAGTATAGGTCCCACTTCTTCAGGATCCCAACCACCTACCACACTGGGCACCAAGCCTCCAGCACACGAACCTCTGGGGAACATGTTATAACATTTAGGTTCTGAGTTGGTACAAATGAGAGTAGAGGCCAGGGAGAAAAATTGTGTCCAGGGTCGAGTGTGTAGTTTCCTGATAGAGCTGTTGCTTATGCAAAGCTCCATTCTCAGCACTACATAACAAAGAGAAATTAGTCTGTTCGTTCCCTCAGGGATGAAAGAAGGCAGAGTTGATGGGGTCCATAGGCACAAAGGCTTGGGCATATTGCTTGTCTTTCCTTAGGAGTATAAATGTTGGGGCGTTTCCACCTAAAAAACAAGATCCTGTGGCAGAGTTCAGATCACAGGTAGATTACACATAGGTATAGGGGCAACTTCAGGCCTCCCTACTGAGTTGATGCTTTTTTTGTTTCTGTTTTTTGAGACAGGGTTTCTCTGTATAATAGTCCTGGCTGTCCTGGACTGTTGTAGACCAGGCTGGCCTCAAACTCCCAGAGATCTACCAGCTTCTGCCTCCTGGGAGTGCTGGAATTAAAGGTGTGCACCACCACACCTAGCTCAATGCATTTTTTTTTTTTTGAAGCAGGATCTCATATAGCCTTGGCTAGCCTGAAATTGGCTGTGCACATCAGGCTGGCCTCAGACTCAAAGGTCTGCCTGTCTCTGCCTCCTTGAAGCTGAGACTAAAGGTGTGTACCACCACACTCAGCTCCTTTGCTAATGTTGGTTATTTGTTTGCTTTTTTTAAAATTACTGGGTTTTTTTGTTTGTTGTTTTATGCTGTTGGGAATGAAACTCAGGGCCTTATGGATACAAGGCCAGAGCTAGATCACTGAGCTCCACTCTCAGGCCTCTGATGAGCTTCTGAACCTACCCTTAGGTCAGGGGTAACTGAATTAAATCACAGCCCCTGACCTGAATAAGAAGTGAAGTTCTAGTAGACATTGCCTAAGGGGTCCTTGGGGACCCTTGACTTCCTGCCTCCCCATTCTTCAGAACATCAAAGGTTCAGAAGAGAGGCAAAATTGGCAGGGGATATAAAACTTGTATTTGCTTTGTGTTATATGCTGGACACTTTTTTTTGTGGGGGGGGGGGGTTCAAGACAGGGTTTCTCTGTGTAACAGCCCTGGCTGTCCTGTACTTGCTTTGTAGACCAGGCTGGCCTCGAACTCACAGAGATCTGTCTGCCTCTGCCTCCCAAGTGATGGGATTAAAGGTGTGGCCCACCACACCCAGCCTCACATCACATATATATCTTTATACACTGCTTTTATTGTTGAGGTTATAATATAATTACATTATTTCTCCCCTCCCTTTCCTCTCTCCAAGCCCTTTCATATACCTCTCTTTGCTCTTTTTCACATTCATAGCCTCTTTTTTCATTGTTATTATATGCAAATATGTATTACATATTTGTAAATATAACCTTTCAGTCTGCCTAATCTTCCTTGTATGTACATTTTTACAGCTGACCATTGGTACCTGATAACCAGTTGGTGTGCTTTTCCCTGGAGAAGGCTACTCCCGCTCTCAGCATTCCTTAGTTGCCTTTGATTATTTGTATAAGACTGAGGCCTCGTAGACTTTCCCTCATCCACCTTGGTGTGTCTATTGTTATCTTTGTTCAGCTCATGTTTAGGCAGTCATGTTGGTAAGACTTCTGGGTGTAGCTTCTGAGGTTACTAAAGACACACTTTCACAGGAAACTTCTGATCCTCTGGCTCTTACAATATTTTCAACCCCTCTTATGAAACGTTCACTTAACCTTAAGCTGGGGAGTGTTTGTAGATGTATCCATTGGGATTGGGCTCCACAACTCTTGAGTGTTGGCTAGTTGTGATTTTCTGTATTGTTTTCTGTCTGTTGCAAAGAGACTTTTCCTTGATGAGTGGTGAGGACTACACTTATCTGTAGTTATTATTATAGTCCAATCTCAGTGGACCCTCAAAATGTTAGAGTTCAAGAATAGCCACACAAATTACTTAGTCATCGATCTTAGATATTGATGGCTTATTGAACGCATACCCCAAGACTGATCATGGCCAGCATGACCAGGGTCACAGAGGTCTCAGAGCCTAACTGTGATGTTGGCCTGCTTCCAAGGTAGGCTTTTTATGAGAAAAAACACATCCAGGTAACAAACAGAAAACCAAGTATAAGAAACAAACTGTATTCAGGTAGCAACCAAGTTTGTGTATGAACAAACCACATCCAGGTAACAACCAGGTAACCAGGTGTAGTAAGCAAGGGGATGGCAGTACTACATCATTTTGACTAGCTAGCTAGAGCGTTTCTAACTGACTTTTAATTTAATTGGTCTCAAGTGGAGCTGTAGTTGGGGATTCTTTAGAGTATCAAGGTAACCAATTTATCCAAGAATGAGTAATTTCATCTTAAAACTAAAATGGAGGTTGAAGACAAAAATGACTGTAGTTATGCTAAGAGCTAAAACAGGCCTCAACAGTTATAAGGACAAATGCTTGATTGTTGTTATAGAGAACACTGGTTTAGTAAAGAAGTGGTTGTAGGTTCTCTTCCAGCATCCATGACTTCACTAGCCCTGAGTGATTGGCTAACTTTCCAGAACCAGGCATGGTTTCCCTCTTGAGTCCAATAAAAGAGCTATTGGTTATCACCAAGGTATATGTGCCACTTTTGCATCCTTAATAGTGCCTTGGTGGTTATTGAGGTTGTTCATAGGTATCATAGCTAGGGAGCACTGTTGGTTGCTTCTCCCTTTGGAAGCTAGTAGCATGACTGCTTTGGTACCAAGAAAGCTAGTCCTCAGGAAGGATGTTTTCAGGTCAGTACTGGCACACTGAGAAAATGTAGAAAGTGTTGGGGAGCACTTCTAAGAAAATAAAACTAGCCGGGCGGTGGTGGCGCACGCCTTTAATCCCAGCACTCAGGAGGCAGAGGCAGGCGGATCTTTGCGAGTTCGAGGCCAGCCTGGTCTACAAAGTGAGTCCAGAACACCCAGGGCTACACAGAGAAACCCTGTCTCGAAAAACCAAAAAAAAAAAAAAAAAGAAAAGAAAACTAGCCTGGTGTGGTGGTGCACACCTTTAACCTTTAATCCCAGCACTCAGGAGGCAGAAGGAGGTGGATCTTTGTGAGTTTGAGGCCAGCCTTGTCTACAAAGTCCAACAGCCAAGGCTACACAGAGAAACCTTGTCTCAAAAAACCAAAAACAAAAGAAAAGAAAAGAAAAGAGAAAGAAATGAAAAGGAAAAAGAAAACTAAGCTGGGAAGATGGTTCAGACTGTAAAGTACTTGCTGTACAAGGATGAGAGTCAGAATCCAGTCACCTAGAACCCACATGATAAAGCTGATTGTAAGGGCTAGAGAGATGGCTCAGCAGTTAAGAGTACTGGTTGCTCTTCCAGAGGTCCTGAGTTCAATTCCTAGCAAGCACAGGGTGGCTCACAACCATTTGTAATGGGATTTGATACCCTCTCCTGGCGTGCAGGTGTACATGCAGATAGAACACTCAAATACATAAATAAATAATAAATTGAGAGAGAGATTGATTAGCCTGGTGGATCTCTGTGTTTGAGGCTAGCCTGGTCTACAGAGTGAGTTCCAGGGCTGCACAGAGAAACTCTGGGGGGGGGGGGGACGGAAGAAAATAAAAAGTAATTCCTGCCGGGCGGTGGTGGCACACGCCTTTAATCCCAGCACTTGGGAGGCAGAGGCAGGCGAATCTTTGTGAGTTCAAGGCCAGCCTGGTCTACAAAGTGAGTCCAGGACAGCCAAGGATACACAGAGAAACCCTGTCTCGAAAAACCAAAAAAAAAAAAAAAAGTAATCCCTGTGCTGTCACAGCAGCAAACAGAGACAGGGTCAGGATCTGGGGTTTGCTGGCTAGCCATACAACAAAGTCTCCAGCACATGAACCTTTGGGTTCACCACACAAAACTCTGGCTTCAGTGAGAGACCCTGTCTCAAAAAAATAAGGTGGAGATGAAGCTGGAGAAATAGCTCAGCAATTAAGATCACTTTTTGTACAATTGTAAGCACTGCAGTTCTGATCCCAGCACCCATGGAATTTGTGAATCAGGCTGGACATCTAGCACACGTCTGTAACCCTATCTCTTGAGGATGGGGACAGAAACAAGAGGATTGCTGAGGTGTGCTGGCCTCCAGCCTTGGCAAGAAAATATGAGCCCCAGGATTAGGAGAGATCCTGCTTCAAAGGAAAGAGAAGATGATAGAGGAGAAAACATGATACCTGGACCTCATGTGTGCCTGAACACATACACATAGGTTTAAAATCCACACATTAAAAAAAAAAACAAAAAACAAAAAAACAAGGGGATTGGAGAGATGACTCAGTGGTTAAGAGCCCTGGCTTCCTTTCCTAAAGGTCCTCAGTTCAATTCCCAGCACCCACATGGCAGCTCACAACTGTCTGTAACTGTAGTCCCATGGGATCATATCCCCTCTTCTGGTGTTCAGATGTACATGCAGACAAAACACTGATATACATGAAATACATAAAAATTTAAAAATAAGATAGAGATTGTAAAAGACACCTAGTAGCTGGGTATGATGGCCCACGCCTTTAATCCCATCATTTAGGAGGCAGGGGAGGTGGATCTCTGTGAGTTTGAGGCAAGCCTGGTCTACACAGTGAGTTAAAGGATGGCAAGTAACAGAGAAGCCCTGTCTTGAAAAACAAACAAACAAACAAACAAATAGAAGGAAAGAAAGAAAAAGATACTTTGTGTTGACTTCTGGTCTCCATATCCATTGGCACACACACACATGCACTCATACACAAATATGTATGCATACACACCAAAGTGGGGGAACAAAAGAGAAAAGGGACAGAAAAGAAGGGGAAAAGGCAAATATTGCTGCTTATGGGGGTGCATGCCTGTAATTCCAGCACATGGGAGATGGAGGCAGGAAAACCAAAAAGTTCAAAGATGTCTCAGTTACATAATAAGTTCTAGGCCAGCCTGGGCTACAGAGGACACTGTCTCAAAAAAAAAAAAAACTACCATTGGGCAGTGGTGGCACATGCCTTTAATCTTAGCATTTGGGAGGCAGAGGCAGAGGCAGGCAGATCTCTATAACTTTGAGGCCAGCCTGGTCTACAGACAGAATTCCAGGACAACCAGAGCTAATCTGAGAAACCCTGTTTTGAAAAACAAAGAAAAAAAGTGTACTTTAAATATTAAAAAATAAAAGAAAAAACTTCCTATAATCTCCTTCTATATGAGACTTCTGCTAACAGTTTGTTGTGAGCCTTTCTACTGTGTGTGTGTCTCTGTGTGTGTGAGTGTGTGTGTGTTGTGTGAGTGTGTGTGTGTCTGTGTGTGTTGTGTGTATGTGTCTGTGTGTGTGTGTGTGTGTGTCTGTTTGTCTGTGTGTGTGTGTCTGTGTATAGGAGGTGCACACTCACATTTCATACCATAGAACACATGTAGGAGTAGGAAGACAACCTCAGCTATTCCTCACCTTCCACCTTGTGTGAGACAGGGTCTCTTTGATGCTCATATCTACATATACTAGGCTAGCCACCCGAGGCCCTGCTGTCTCCATCTCTAGCCCTGCTGTAGGAGCTCTGAAATTACAGACTTTAAAGTGACTGTGCTCAATTTACATGAGTTTTGGGGATTTGAACTCAGCTCCTCACACCTGCACATCCAGTGTTTTACCCATTAATCCATCTCCCCAGAACATTTTCCTGCTATTTTGGGGGGAAATAAATATATTTCTTTCCTCAAAAAATATATATAATATTTAAAGAAAACACTAGGATCTAGGGTGTAACTCAGTGGTAGAGACTTTATCTTTTCCTACCCTTTTTAAAAAGAGAGGAATCTCTTTTTTGTTCTTTTTTTGTTTTTTTCAAGACAGGGTTTCTCTATGTATCCTTAGCTGTCCTGGGCTCACTCTGTAGACCAAGTTAGCCTTGAACTCAGAGAGATCCACCTGCTTCTGCCTCCTGAGTGCTGGGATTAAAGGAGTGTGCCACCACGCCTGGCAGGAATCTCTTTTTTACATACTACCATTTTTTATTTATTTGCATGAGTATTTGTTGGTATATATGTAAGTATTATTTTTATTTTATGTGCATGAGTGTTTTTTGGTATATATGTAATGTATTATTTTTATTTTGTGTGCATGAGTATTTGTTGGTATATATGTAATGTATTATTTTTATTTTATGTGCATGAGTGTTTGTTGGTATATATGTAATATATTATTTTTATTTTATGTGCATGAGTGTTTGTTGGTATATATGTAA
>CAJQZJ010000838.1:1356678-1451994 GCA_907164525.1 Lophiomys imhausi
ACACACACACACACACACACACACACACACACACACACACACACACATACAATTACAAAAGTTGCAAACAGAGATTCCTGTTATAAAGTGAATAAAATTGGTTGGGTTTTTTTTGTTTTTGTTTTTCGAGACAGAGTTTCTCTGTATAGCCCTGACTTTCCTGGACTCTCTTTGTAGACCAGGCAGATCTTGAATTCACAGAGATCCACCTGCCTCTGCCTCCCAAGAGCTGGGATTAAAGGTGTACACCACCATGCCCAGCATAACATTGGTTGTTAATTTAAGATTCATTCTGCTTTATTTATGTGTGTGCTTATGTGTTTCTGTGAGTTTGTATGTACACGTGAGTGCAGTGCACACAGAGGCCAGAAGAGGCATTGGCTCCCCCCGTAGCTGGAATTACAAGCTGTTGTGAGTCATCTTACTCAGGGGTGCTGGTACCTGAACTCTGGTCCTCTGCAAAAGTAGTATGTGATCTTACCTGTTGAGCCAGGTCTCCAGCTGTGCTGGCTAGATTCTGCCAATTGACAAGATCTATAGTCATCAGAAAAGGGGAAACCTCATTTGAGAAAATGCCTCCATAAGTCTGGGCTATATAGGTAAGCCTGTAGGACAGCCCATTGTGGGTGGTGTCATCTCTAGGCTGTTAGTTCTCAGTTCTATAAGAAAGCCGGCTAAGGGGAATGTACGCTAAGCCATATAACCCTCATAACTGTGGCCTAATTACCTCTGTTGTTTAGTATTGTATTTATTATTATAAGAGAAAGAGCCATTTGTTGGACTGAAAGGGGGAGCTGTTGGGGAAAATAAGATATACCTTAAACTTAAAAAAAAAAGGGAAGAGGATGGGGGATTGAGGGTGGGACTGGAGGGAGGAGTAGGGAGGGGATTGCGATTGAGATGTAACTTGAAGAAATAAAAAATAAAGTAAAAAAATTTTTTTTTTGAAGTATAAAAAAAAAAAGCTGGTTAAGGAAGCCATGGGGAGTAAGCCGTTAAGCAGCACCTCTTCATGGCCTCTGCATCAGCGCCTGCTCCTTGTGCTTGCTTGAGTTCCTACCTGGCTTCCTTCAGTGATGGACTATGATGTGGAAGTATACTCCAAATAAACCCTTTCCCCCCCCAGCTTGCTTTTGGTCATGGTGTTTCATCACAGCCATAGTAACTCTAACTAGGACACCAGCCCTTTGGTTTTTGGCTTGAAAGTTTTTGATGTTTGTAGGGTTTTTTGTTGTTTACAAGTTTTGTTTTGCTTGTTGAGACAGGGTCTTGCTATGTGGCCCAGATTGTTCAAGAGCTCAAGATTCCCCACCCTCAGCTGTTTGTGTGCTGGGATGACTGGTGTGTACTACCACACTCAGCTAGAATAAAACTTATATTCTTATTACAGTGTAGAAGTGCTCTTGGGCAGTGTTCTCTCCAGCCACTCTTCTCTTGCTTGCTTCAACCCACAGAACTTCCTTTTTATTTCTTTCTTTCTTTGTTTGTTTGTTTTTTAAGAAAGATTTCTCTGTGTAGCCCTGGCTCTCCTGGGCTTGATTTGTAGAACAGACTGGCCTTGAACTTACAAAGACCCACCTGCTTCTGCCTCCCTAGTGCTGGCATTAAAGGCATGTGCCCCCACAGCTGCCACAGCAACCAGTACTCTTAACCAATGAACCAGCTCTCCAACCCAATCCATTTTCATGTCCTTACAAATGCTTCCTTTAGACTTGGACTGTTCTTTGTTCTCATCTTTGTTTTTTTGTTTGGTGTCTTTTTTTGTTTGTTTTGGTTTTTGGTTTTTTGAGACCGAGTTTCTCTGTGTAGCCCTGGCTGTCTTGGAACTCACTTTATAGACCAGGTTGGCCTCAAACTCAGAGACCCACCTGCCTCTGCCTCCTGAGTGCTGGGTTTAAAGGTGTGTGCCATCATCGCCTGGGTTTGTTCTCATCTTTTAAGTGTTAGCTCAATGTCACCTCCTCAGAAGGTGACACTGTGAATTAGTGCCCAGTTATTCTGTCACAATACTCTGGCTTTCGCCTTTAGTATTTAGGCCTTGTCTTACCTTTTGTTATGGTCCCAGTTAGAGTAAAGCTGTCTGGCCCCAGGAATATTGTTTGTTCAGTTTTCCCAGAACCAAGGACACTCCTGATTCCAGCAGGTGTCATGAGTATCTATCGCAGGAGAGATGTGAGAGTAAAGCTAGTGCTTAACCTCAGTCTTTCTTTCTGATTGTGTATGTGTGTGGTCATGAATATCATGGTATGCACTCAAGTCAGAGGATAACTTACTGGAATCAGTTCTTATATTTTTGGTTGTGAGCCTAGCCTTTAACGGCTGATTCATCTCTCCAGCACAAAATCAGTTCTTTTTTTCCACCATGTGGAGCCTAGGGAATCAAACAAACTCAGGTTTTCAGGCTTGGCAGGTAATAAATACCTTTACCTACTGAGCCACCCCCTTGGGCCTTGAGTTCAGTCTTTCTGACCCCCAAACTCAAGCCCTCTGTGATGGTTTAGATGATAATGGTCCCCACAGGCTCATATATTTGAATGCTTAGTCCCCAGTTGGTGGTCTATTTAGGAAGGATTTGGAGGTGAGGCATTGTGGAGGAGCTGTGTCACTGGGTGTGGACTTTGAGATTTCTCTCTGTCTTTATCTTGTGGATCAGATGTAAGCTCTCTGCTACTTCTCCAGCAACATACTTGCCTGCCTCACCCTCTGAAACTCTAAGCAAGCCCCTGACTAAATGCTTTCCTTTACAAGTTGCTTTGGTCAGTTGTCTCCTCACAGCACTAAAACAGTGACTAAGACACCCTCTCACACACACTGTTCCAAGAACATCAGTCACTCTCAGATTCTGAAGTCCTTTCCTCTCCTCGGGACTCAGTTTACATATCTGTTCTATGGTGAAGATGTTCTGAGCCACAGGCTGCTCCAGCCAGGAATGGAGCAGCTTCTACTCCTTCCAGCAGGTGGCAACATCGTCTCTTCCATTTTATCTTTCACACTTCAGGACTATGTGGTCTGACTCAAGTCTGTAATCCTAGCACCTGAGAGGCTGAGGCAGAGGGATTTGTGAGAGTCTGCAGCCAGCTTGGGCAACATAGTGAACTCCAGGTCAGCCTGGGTTGAAGAATGATATGCTGTTTCAAAACCAAAACCAAAGTAAAAACTAATAAAAACCAAAATAACAGCCACAACAACAACACCACAACAAAGACAAGGTGACATCAAGATGGGGGCATGATGTAAATGCAGTAAACATCTGTAATTTTATTAAACCAGCCAGCCAAACAAACAAAAAAACCCCACACACCCAAGGTAGTGATAGCACACACCTTTAATCCCAGCACTCAGGAGGCAGAAGCAGGCAGATCTCTGAGTTTGAGGCCAGCCTAGTCTACAGAGTGAGTTCAGGACAGCCAGGGCTATGCAAAGAAACCCTGTCTGAAAAAACATAATAATAATAATAATAATAATAATAATAATAATAATAATTTTTAATTAATTAAAAAATACCTTAGGCCAGGCATGATGGCACACACCTTTAATCCCAGCACTTGGGAGGCAGAGGCAGGCAGATCTCTGTGAGTTCAAGGCTAGCCTGGTCTACAGAGTGAGTTCAGGACAACCATATATACACAGAGAAACCTTGTCTCGAAAAAACAACAACAAAACATACCCCAAGACAATTCAGTGCTCAGGAGGCAGAGGCAGGTAGATGTCCATGCATTCAAGGTCAGTCCAGCCTATATAGCAAGTTCTAGGACAGCCAAGGCCTGTTGCAACAAACAAGCAAAAAACTCAAAAGGTAAGATAAGCAAAAAATATACAAAAAATAAAAAACAAACAAAGCATACACTATTGTCACCCACCTCAAATATTAGGGAAGTCTTTCTTGGTTTTCTCACAGAAATTTCATCTACCCCCATTTCTTAAATTTTATTTATTAGTAGTAGTAGTATATATGGTATGTGTGTGTATGGCAGGTATGTGGTGTGTATGTGGTGTGTGTTTGGTGTGTGTGTGTGGTGTGTGTATGTGGTGTGTGTGTGTGTGTGTGTGTGTGTGTGCACATGAGCAGTCCTAAGTATGCTCTGGAGTGCAGTTAGAGGTCAGAGGACAACTTTCAGTGGTCAATTGTCTCCTTCCATCAAGGAGCAGGTCATCACACTTGGACAAACACGTTTATCCATCTTGCCATCTCGATGTCCCTGTGCTGAGGAGGGAATGGAACTAAAACATCCCCTCTTAGGGATGACATGGCAGTTCTTGGCTCCACCCAAGTACTCATCAAAAGAGGGAAAGGGTGACAGGTCCCTGTGAATAGTTTCCTTTCTGTGAAGGAAGGACCCTCTAAAGGGGCTGGCTCTCCAGGTGGGCTTTGGAATGAGAGGAGGCTAGGGGGTTTTCAGGGCTTTGCCTTCTGTGTTGCTGTGGAAAGACTGAAGCCTGAAGTTGTCATCCTCTCCTTGAATAAGAGGCTTTCTCTAAGTCTACAGGTCTCCACTGCCTTGTAGGTCAAAGCAACTTGAGTTTTTTCTGCACTTCTTAAGTAGGAAGAGGTGTTTGCCCAGGCCTAACAGTGTCTCTTGGTTGCTGCCTTCACTTTACTATCCAGAAGTGGAGTCTTCAGACACACTCTAAACACAGGTGGGAATGTGATTTGAACTAAGGTCTTTATATTTCCTAATTTCCATTTGCCACCCACTAGTCATGCTCTGTGGCCATTGGGCCTTTGAGTTTGGAGTCAAACATCATGTCCTCCACTGACTTGTCCTCAGCTCTATGTCACTGACTTGGAGGGGTCAAAGGAGAACACTACTGGGGCTCCCTGCTCCAACCAACACTGCCCTTCTCGGGGAGTCTGGGATGAGGTGACCTAAGATGGTGATTTGCTGGCTTTGGGAGCTAAGAGAACAGCCCAGACTTGGGGCGGGGTTAGTGTGTTGCACACCTGTACCTCTCACTAACTGTTTGGGGAATACCCATCTTCTAGTTGCTTTACCAATGAATTAGAGTTTATTGCAGTGAACTAGATTATTTGCTAACTGAAAAGCCTTGTGCAAGTGTAAAGGTTACAGATTCCAATTTAAAGATCTAAGGCTCCTCAAAGAAATCAGTATCATGCAAGATCAGGAAAAGGAAAAGACCAGAAACTTCAAACCCATGTCCAAGACCAGTGGCCAAGTTGGGCCCTCTTGTCCATCAACCCCTCTGCTCCCGGCCACTGTGAACTCTGTAAGCCCAGGGCAGAGTGAAGACTCCAGTGTCTTCAGTGTGGCATGTGCTTCCCATACGTATACAAACTAGGACAGCATGGGTCACACACTGAAGGTTCAGCGTCGAATGGAGAAACGAACAAGTTCATGAAGAGATACCAGGGCTCAGAGGAGACTCAGCCTATGTCTTCTGCCCCAGCATCCGATCTGGGCTTCTAAAGATCTCACCACCCCACCTTTCCCTTTTCACAATAGTGCACACGACACCAGAGGTACCAAAAAGGCAAACTGGACTTTATTATAAAGTTGGCTACAAAGTCACCGCAGCACCACGAGGTGGCCACCTGGGCAAGCCCAGGCAGTCTGGCGGCCGGGTGAGTCCCGTACCAGGTACACGCACTCGTGCAAGCACACGTGTGACGGCAAATCTGCCTTCCTCCATCGGAAAGGAATGTAGCGTGTCTTCGCGCCCCCCACCCCAGGCGCGGGGCGCAAAAGTCTCAGGAAGGGCCGCCAGGGCGGCAGAGTCCGTCGGAATTGAAATCCCGTTACTGGTTTGTAGAGAATTCTACGTGGGTGTCAAGAGCCCCTCAGGGCACAGGCTAGCCCAGATGGGCCATGCCTTTCCCCCACCAAATCCCAGGAGTGGCTTGGCCCCTAGGAGTGGAGAACTGGCCCAGGCCCAAGGAGCAGCGCGGTGGGGAAGTGAGACTCCCCCATTCTCCGCTTGAAATCCATTCAAGGAAGCTCACTACGAGTGAATACAAATTGAAATGGAAACTGGGATCGCTCGAAGTCCCTTGATTTTAAAAAGTTGCTCCCCTCCCTTACCCTCCCCCCTTCCTCCCTAAATCCTTCAGGGCCTGGAGAATCAGATATATCCTCCTCTGGCCCCCAGAATCCCCCCAACAGTCCCGGGGGGGTGGAGAGCGGCTCCACGTCTTGATGACAATATGCCATACTTGACGACGTTAAGTCACAGACTTATTCAAAACGTTGGTTCCCCTCCACTTCCATCTGTGGGGAAGAGAAAGATAGAAAGGGGGGTCAGTCAAGGCTATTAAGAAAAGGGGTCCTTGGGTTCAGGCTGTGGTACAATGTTGGTATATACTATGGCTTCAAATGTAGCAGTCAAATGAGCAAACGATCCCCATGGGGTCAGTAGGTAAGAGGCAATATGGACAGATGGAAGGAAACTGTGGCCACAACTTTGGACAGCGCAGGGCCACCAGGATGAAGCTAGGGGCTCAGTGCTGTTCTTTCTTTTTCCAGTTTCAACCAACTGTTGCTCTGCATTCCCTTCAAGGGAAGCATGGACTTCCATCAATTTTTGTATGACTTAGTAAAGTTTCTTTAACTCTGGGGCCTTGATTATTTTTGTCTATAAAATGAGAGTGGTGAATGGACTAGGCCTCTCACGGATTTCCAATCTTCTGCCTAACGATTTTCTATCACTTTATCCCATATCCCCTCCCCTTCCCACCTACTATTCTTTCTTTTTTTTTTTTTTTTTTTTTTGGTTTTTCGAGACAGGGTTTCTCTGTATAACAGCTCTGGCTGTCGTGGACTCGCTTTGTAGACCAGGCTGGCCTCGAACTCACAGAGATCCGCCTGCCTCTGCCTCCCAAGTGCTGGGATTAAAGACATGAGCCACCACCGCCCGGCTCTCCACCTACTATTCTTTCATACAGAGTTCACATTGTTCTTACCCTGGATACTCTCCTTAGTAGATATTGTTCCCTTAATAAGATTGAATTTCAGAGAGGGGAAATGATTCATCCAATCTATCCAACATCTGATTGGAGGACAGGGACAGGAGCTTGTGGACACTTAGGATGGACTCACCTTCATGGAAGCTGTCTTGAACTTGGCTCTGGAGTTGATGCAACTCATCAGTAAACCCTTCATAGGGGAATGTTGAGACACCTGTCTCAAAGGCTGTTTCATAGGTAGCCAAGTCCTCCAGGAAGCTGTGATCTTCTGGGGACAGGTTGTTGCAAGGTGACAGGGCCCCTCCTGGGACCTCTGCCTCTGGATCCCCTGAGCCCCATTCCCCATTGGGGTCTGGAGTAGAGAGATCCATGAAGATGTCCTCCACTGGTGCCTCTTCCAGGAATAAATTATCAGGGTCAACCAGGAAGTCCAGCTCCTGGCATTTCCAGGGTTTCAGATCCAGGCTAAGCACCGGGGGTCCAGCCCCTGACAGGGACAGGTTGGGGTTCAGGGGCTCCAGCCCTCCAAGTGGCTCCAGCCCCCCAGTGCCAGCCTCAGCTGAGAAGGGCCTGTCCATGCCCTGAGCCAACTGGCTGATCTGCTGGATAAGACGATCTATCTCATTTTGCTCTTTCTCCGTATAGTGAAAGAAACTTTGCTTGACTGGTGAGGCCTCAGGTGTGAGCAGGCCTTCGGGCACCAGGGGAACGTCCACAGAGAGGGGGCCCCGGAGCTGAGCTAGGGCCAGGAGTGTGCAGTCCCCATTACCAGGGCTGCTAGGACTTGGGGGCAACTTCTCATAGAGAAAACTGCATCCCTCCTGGGCGAAGTAAGTCTTGGTAGGATTGGGGCTCAGTTGCTCTGAGAACGTTTGCCTGAGACTGTTCAGGTGTGCTTGGAATGCTGTTCTGGGAGGAGTCAGCTGCTCATGGGTGGGGCTCCCCAGAGGCTCTGGGAATGTGGCGGTGCTGGGAAGAAGCTGGTCAGGGAATGTAGAGCTGCATGGGGTCAGTTGGTCTTCATAGCTTCTGGCTGATGTTTCAGTCAACTGTCCTTGAATTGAGCTGGTTAGTGGGTCTGGGAAGGTTGCACTGCTGGGTGTCAACTGATCAGAGAAAGTCACTGTGCTTGGCGTCAGCTGTTCTTGGAGAGAGCTGGATGGAGTGGGCAAGTGAGTCTGGAAGGATTCGTGGAGACTGAAGAGGAAGGCACAGCCCCCTGGCTGGTGAGGTGTGTAAGGTGGAGTACACACCAAATCCTTGCTAGGGTCTGCTTGGAGGGAAGGCTGAGGCCTAGAAGGGAATGGCAGGTAACTGAAATCCAGCTCTTTGGAGGGTTGGGGAAGCTCTTCTGATGTTGAAATCACACCTAGTTCAGGAACCCGGGGGAAACTGGTGCTTCTGGGAGCCCTCAGGGCTGGTGTAAAGAGTGGGTTGGAGCATTGCTCCTGGGAGAAGACATTCTCAGGAAATGAGGGTAGGACAGCTGGGGTTCCTAGCACATAGGCTGCCTGGGTGTCTTCAGAGTTTAGCTGCTGGCGGAGGCTCCAGGCTTCTGTGTCACTGGAGAGGAAAGAAGCAGCAGCATGTAAGGGTTTGCTGTCCACTAACAGAGTGATCTCCTTAGTTGCATTCTCTCTATGCTGACCTCAGCTCCTCCTCCCCTCTCCACCATCCTGCTTCTTTTTTTTTTTTTTTTTTTTTAGGTTTTTCGAGACAGGGTTTCTCTGTGTATCCTTGGCTGTCCTGGACTCACTTTGTAGACCAGGCTGGCCTCGAACTCACAAAGATCCGCCTGCCTCTGCCTCCCAAGTGCTGGGATTAAAGGCGTGCGCCACCACCGCCCGGCCTCCCCATCCTGCTTCTTACAGCGTACCTGATAGGGTAGTTATTGGCAGTAATAGGGCCTTCTGGACCTTCTGAGTACAACATGCAGTAAATCCATGCCCAGCCTCCATGCTTGGCTTGAAGTCTCACCACCATCTCTGCTTGAATATCTCCACTTTCAGCCACTGGGGAGAAAGAGAGATACAGGGTTAGAAAGTTCATCAAGCAACACCACCTACACACCCACCTTTCCCACCTCTACACTGACTCGAGGGAGCCGTGATATCTTCTCTTCTGACTACCCTAACCTGTACCTCTAGGCTCCCTACCTTGACCTCTTCACCCAGTGTTTCCTAGCTCTGTCTTATTCTTGCCTTGACTTCTTATCCTGAGGTTTGCTCGACAGTCCCCAAAACCCCTCAACAACAGTCTGGACCACAGCCCATTCCTGGTCTATCTCCCCTGCTTTCTCCCAGCTTCCTGTGTTATCCACAGCCTCTCAGGACACTCACACAGGTGGTAGTGTTGAGAAGAAGCGTGGGCCAGGTCCTCAGGGTGTAGCAGTCCATACCATGACTTACAGAGCAGTTCGCTGCGCTCAAAGCCCAGGTAGATTAGGACACTGGGAAGGTGGAAAGGGTGAGGTCAACTTTCTGTTTTCCTTACTTGAAATGCATGCACTTCACTCCCTCCCAGGTTCTCTGCCCACTTAAGCCCCATCCTCCCTGCCCTGAATCTAAAATAAAGAATCTAAGGTCCCCTTGTTTCTGGTCTGCCTTCCTACTGGAGTTTGAACACTCTGGGCTTACCTTTCAGAGATGTCCAGTAGGGCTAGGTCCTTAGCATGCCGACTCTGAAACATGGCCAGGAAGAGAGAGGCAGGACCAGGGCCAGGGCCAGGGCCAGGGCCAGGGCGGGGTCTTGGCTCCAGTGGGGCACAGAAAGCTGTGAACACAGGGTTTCCTGCCCAGTAGGCCCCGGGTGGGTGAGAGTGGAATCGACCTCGAATAAGCACCAGCTTGTTGCCTGCACTCTGGCGCCGGAGGGACTTGGAGGTGTTGAACCGACAACGGAAAAGGCGATCTAGGTGAGCAAAAACAAAAACTGACTAAGAGGGTGGGTGCCAGAGGAAAAGTAGATGGTTGGAGCAGGGCAGCAGAGGAGTGGACTGAAGAAGGGAGAAGAGGTTCTTACCAGCATCCAGAGCAGAGGGCATGGTGAGCTGCTGGCGAACAGTGAGATGGTCAGCAGGGTCAATGATGTCATAGATACTGTCACCCTGGGCAACCAGGTCCACCTAGAAGAGTGAAAGGAGAGATGACCATTAGTGAAGGCAGCAAGAGCTGACCAATAGCTTATCTTGGGGCAGAGCCCCCCCCCACCTCCAGTTACTCTCAGCTTCTCAATAGTGGGAAGCTCATTTTATCCCACATATGCCCCAGCCTGAGATGCAGGGACTTTCAGCACTCACCATAGAGTGGCCCAGATGCTCGCTCACACTCTCTGACAGATATAGCAACTTCCCCTCAGCTGTGAACACAAGCAGAAATCCAGGTAGTGCTGCCACGATGTCTTCAAGCTCTTGAGCTGAAAGAAGCCCCGTGGGACCAGCCAAAGGAGCGCCTGTAGAGTGAGAAGATGTGGTGAGTCAGGGTAAGACTTAGGGATAAAACAGAAATGAGGAGGGCATCATCTAAGCCTCAGAGAACACAGGAAAGTCTCACAAAGCTGTCTCTGCAAACACCTGTTGACCCTATGCTTGTGGATCTCGGCCAGGAGACCTGTTGCTAGAACTACCTAGCCAGGGCGCCTTCGGACTTCCAAGTCCAGCGGGAACCTCAGCAGCCCTGAGTTGTCAGCACCGTGGACAGAGCTCTCCCCAAAGGACTGGGGTTCAGCACCACGGACAGCGTTTAGGGAAAGCTGGTCTATTTCAGCACCGCGGGCAGCGCCAAATGAGGACGATGGCTTCAGTACCTCGGACAACGCTCCAGAGAGTGTAGAGCCCCTTTTAGCATTTCCTAGCACACGCTGCTCTTCCCCATACTTTGCCTTTGCAGGCTTTCCCTGCAGCTTTCCAGCCTTCCTTCTGTACACTCCCCGGATTCCTGAAGTGCCTCTGAAGCAATGGGAACCCATATCATTCTGGTTTAGCTCTCCATCTCCCCCAAATCTGGCACTATGACCAGGTTCAATCTAGTCTAGATGGAGCTCAGGAGAAAAAGTAGGAAGTCTAGAGTCCCCTGAAGTCCCTTCTCTCAGCCTTCCAGCCCGCTGTCCCAGGCAAGCGGCAGTCTCAGCGCGTTCTCTCAGTTCCTCCATCCCTGATCCCCATCAGCTCTGGTCTTCGGTAGCCCAAGCTTGCTCACCTCCAGCAAAGAAGACACCCTTGCGAGTGTAGATGCAGGCAAGACTCATAATGTGCAGGTAGGACAGCCGGACCTTGTCCGCTTCAGCCAACGGCAGCAGTTCCTTGAGGTTCCGGATCTCGGCGTTGATCTGGTCGCGGCGCGCCTTGGAGGCGCCCTTGGTGGATCGGTACATGACTGCCCGCTACGGAGCTCCAGCTCCAGCTCCCGAACACCTGCGATCCTGCCCCGATGCACCAGAGGATTCCTCTTCCTTGCTTCCCAGTCTTTCGCTCAGGCTTTTGCTCGCTCTCGCTCCACTCCAGGGCTCCACTCGGCAGCGCTGCCCCCCCTCGCCTGCCTCGATCCGCCTTATATAGCTCCTGGCAGGCGTGGGGGGCTCGTTTTAGAGACGGGGGGGGGAGCGGGAGACGGGAGGCTGGGCTAAAGCAAGCTGCAACGGGTGCCACTGGCTGAGGAGGGGGGGCGCTCCTCCTCCCTCCCTGGCTTCCGACGTCATCTCGTGACGTCGAACGGGAGAGGGAGGGGGCGGGGGAAGGGGGAGAAGGGAGACTGCGGAGGGGGCTGGCTGGCGAGAGCTGTGCAGAGCCAGGCATAGGGTGCAGGGACCCAGGTTTCCTATTGGGAAGAGGAACAGTGCATGGGTTAGGGTGGTCTGAAGCCCCTGTCAGGAGAGTTTGTAGCAGGCAAGGAGGGGATGCTACAACACTGATTTTTCTAAGGAGGCAAAGGATGAGGAGGGGCAGGGTCCTCTGCCAATTTGCCTCTATCTGCCAAGCAAGGGTCAAAAATCCATGAGGGACTTTCCTTTTTTGGGGGTGGGGCTAGGTTACAACTGGTAGTCTTTTCCGGGGTCTATTCAATCTGAAAGTCCCTTAGCCACTTTTAAATAAATAATTCCTTCATCCTCTCCAAGCCCTGGCCTGAGGGTCTAAATTTTCAGGATAGGGTGGAATGGTGGTCCCGTGGGGAAGAGGCCAGCTGAATTCAGCCTTGATCATACTTCTGCGGCAGCATAGCAACACAAAGAGCTCCACTGTGGTCTGCAGTGACCCTTCCTCTACTAGCTAACTTTAGTCACCTGTGAGGGAAACTGAGGCAGGGACCCAGGGCTGGTGAGGATCTGGGTCTGTATTTGGGCTTTTCCCCCAACCCCCCTTCTTGCCAGCCCCCAAAGCAAACTGTTCCTCCGCCCCCTTGCGAGCCCCAGTCTCTCTGGCGGGCTGGGGGCGGGGGCGGGGCCGGGGGAATCCCAGCTCCATATTAGGACAGGAATCCTCCGGCGGCTGCCGCGGCGGCAGCGGCGGGCGGGGCCTACCGGCCTCCGCACTGCTCTAGAGAGCTCCCCCCACCGCTTCGCTTCGGCCGGGAAGAGGGGGAAGCAGCCAAGAAGCCAGGGTCTGCCTGGCCCTCCGTGACTGCTGCCTCTACCCAAGACCCTTTAATTCCTCTAGGCTGCCCTCCCCAACTCCCTCCAATTCTTGCTCTATCTTTAGTGGCAAGGTTCCTCGTTCTATCTCTCCACTTTCCACTGCGCGAGCGTGCTCACACACACACACACACACACCTTTCCTTTCTCTCTCTCTCTTTTTTTTTGCCTTCATTGAATCTCGGCTTTGTGGACCCCCTCACCCTGGAAAGTTGCACCTTTGGTTTAATTATCTGTCTTTGTCAGGCTTGTCTCCATAGTGTGGCCTTTGCATCACCCTTCTGCTTCCTCTAGTCACTATATGTGATTGCTCTCTACAAAAGGAATGGGTGCCCTTTTGAAATCCCACAACCATTTCCCGGTGGACTATGGAAAGTTTTTGCCTGAAATCTCTGAGTAGGAACGTGTGAAAGCACTTTTAGAACCGGAAAAACAAGACCATTTAAAACATTGGGGAAAGCCGGGCGGTGGTGGCGCACGCCTTTAATCCCAGCACTTGGGAGGCAGAGGCAGGAGGATCTTTGTGAGTTCGAGGCCAGCCTGGTCTACAAAGTGAGTCCAGGACAGCCAAGGATACACAGAGAAACCCTGTCTCGAAAAAAAAAACAAAAAACAAAAAAACAAAAAAAAACAAAACATTGGGGCAGAGGAGCAGAATTGGCTGTAGAAAGTCACAAAGGTGGGGATGAACTTTGACACCAAGGAGAAACGTCTGTGGTCAAGAAAAATCCCCGTTCTCCATGAAAAGGGGCGGAGCAAGAGAGGCAATGTGGAGTGAGAAGAAGGCAGTGTGGGGAGAAGGTGCTTGCGGGAATGGGGCTGTGGCTCAGTAGTAGAGCACACTGCTAGCATGCTCAAGGCTTGAATTCAATCCCTAGTAATGCCAAAAGGATGAGGAGAGAAGAAGGGGGTACATGGTTGTAGAGACCTTAACCTGATGCTGTGTACCATTGAAGGCATCTACATAAACAATCATGTGGCCAGTGGTACAACTGAGATAGAAGAAATAGTGTGTGTCTGTAGGTCACTCTCTCCAACCTTATGTGTTGACAGAGAAATGGTCTCTTCAGGATGTAGTCTCCTTTGCATGTTTCATCTTTATCTAACTCCAATATCCCCACTCAAACCCCTCCTCCAGGTTCCATTCTCTTCCCGTGGTCTTTGGATTCTCTTTCCGTATGCAAATCCAAGAAGGGGTTTCTGAATTTGTTTGTTTGTTTTCCACTGCTGAGGATAGAAGCAGGGCTTTATACATGGTAGACAACATTCTACTACTGAGGCTCATTCCTAGCCTATCTTCCTCAAAGACAGATGTTTTAAGCTCTGGCTAGGAGAACTCCTTAGTAGCTGCTGCTCCACAGTAAGTTGCATCTCTCTGCTGGGTCCAGCTGTAAGCAGTTGGAGCAAAGCCGCTGTTAGAGAACGGGATGGTGGCCACTGTCCGTGGTGCTGAACATTGCCTTGCCATTCAGATTGGCCATGATCTGCCTGTAACACCACAACAGAGCTGGGCCTCAGGATAGAAAAGGATGGCAGAATGAGGCTGCCATCCTCTTCCTTGAGAATATATATATGGGCTAAATACAGGGGTGGGGGTCAAGACTCCTGGGCTCTAGGAATTAGTTAAGCTAGGGAAGAATCCTTGGATTTTTCCAGGAGAATGGACTAAGGATAAGGAAATTTGGAAGGGGAGAAGGGTCTAGAAAAAGACAAGGGAGGGAGTAGAAAAGGGATCATCTTAGTCCGACTGCGCTGATTCAAGTTGAGAAGCTCTGCGTGCCCCCATGTCTCCTCTCCCTAGGCCAGCTCCCACTCCTCTTGCCTCCCACCTCCGTGAAACTATTTTTAACTGCGCAGAACCAAAAATAGCCTGGCAGCAGCTTCAGGCCGTGGGAGAAGAGCTATTTATATCACCAGTGACGGTTCCGAAATAGCAAGCAGGAGGAGGGGGGCGGCTGGCACGCTAGAGAGCTCCTGGCTGCTAAAAATACTGTCAGTGTGAGTCATCCTGGCCTGGCTGAGTCACCCCACTCTCTCCCCTCCCCCCCAAGCAGCAGGCAGCAGCAGCAGAACAGAACTGGAAGCCTAAGATGTGGGAGGCATCACAGCCTTTGGTTATGGGAAAGTGGGCAAGGAACGAATTGTGAGAGGGGCTTTGGGGTCTTTGTGTGTGTGTGTGTGTAGAAGGACTAGGTGGGAGTGTACAAGAGATTTGCATCCAAACTTACTGGGTGAACATGCAACATTTTCAGCCCTGCCCTCCTGATATAGGATGCTTGAGCAACCAAAGGGGAAGGTGTGTGCTTGTGTGTGTCTGTGTGTGTGTGCATACTTGACTGAGGCTGTGTTGCATGTTCTGGGTCTGCCAAGCCTGTCTTAATACACGTATCTATCTGCATCTATGTATCTGTTTGTACATGTTTTGTAGTTGGGGTCTTCATCCTTGTGTGTCTACACACTTGTCAGGACCTGCATCTGTGCTTTTATCTGTCTGTGTTTTTCTAAGTCTCTTACCTTCCTGTGTTGGGTGTGGTTTTATGTTTTGTGCCTGCATGTATTTGATTTTAGAACTCTGTGTGTGGGGGGGGTGTCCATATTTGAGTCTGCCTTGAATCCTTTCTCACAGCAATAGATAGTTTGTGAAGATTGCATGCTTCCTGAGACTCAATACACCTTCAGCGGCCCACCAGGACACCATTTGTTGGGTTTTGCACCATCTAGCCTTTGCTCACCTCTCTCCATCTAGCAACTTTCTATCTAACTCTTAGCCTCTAATCACTTGCAAAGGCCTCTCTGCTGCATGCAATCTCTGCAGTGAGGAAAACAAGTTCACAGGAACACTCCCCTTTCTCTGGAGCCATCCTGAATCTTCTCTGGCCTGCAGGAGTAAGTGGTTTTCCATAATTCCATATTTGGGGAGCTGAGAGAAAAGCTTACTTTATTTCTAAAAAAATTTCTGGTGTGGGCATAGACATGTGTAGCACGCACATATACACAGAGAGAGACACACACAACTGAGAGAATGAGAGAGAAAAAATATCAAGGTCCCTTCTTTACTGAGCAGAACTCGCATCTGTTGCCATGGAAACCCACCCACTCCTTCCCCGAAAAACCACCAAGAAGGGGTGATGGCGTTGAGAAGGGATTGGCTGATTCCTTTCTTTCTCTTTTTCCAAAAAAGGCCTTTTTATAGCAAGAACAGGCCAAAAGATTCCTTGCCCCTGTCTTGCATGGCTTTATTGGGGTTCTAGAAGGACATCACACCTCAATCCCTGTTAGAGAAGAAGTGATGTATCTTTTTTCAGAGATTTTTTTTTTCCAGGAGGAAGTCCCCCTGAGGAATTGGAATGGAGGATTTAATTCTTCAGAATAGCATGGAGACTACTGGCTGCTTTTCTCGAAAGAATGGGGTGAGAATGTTGGCAGGGAACTGTCAGTGTAGTCTATGAGGAAGGGAAGGAGAGGGAGGGGAAGGGGGAAGAGGAGAGAATGAGAGAATAAATGAATCACTTGCTAGGGCCTCGGAGATGAGACGATCCCAGAGGATGGAGCATACAAAGGTCACCTGAGCTGACAGGTAAACAAGATGACAACTTCAACTTTCTGATGCATTGAGTGGGGCTGAAAGTTCCCATTGGATCACAGCTGTGGCTGCTTCATGGAGGCTCCAGGGAAGCCAAGACCAGACCTGAATGTTCTAGGAGAACTCAGAGCTTACTGTTCCTGAGTCTGGTCCCAGCCTGAGTTTCAAAGGCCTCCTGCAATGCCTGGCCACCAGCCACTGCAGCCATCGTCATCGTGCTCTCCCTCCAGTGAACTCTAGCGCCCCACCAAGTGCCTGCATGGTGGAGAGGAAAAGAGGCTCCTTGTTTCCTCCTGTGCTTGGTTTGCTCCAGAAATGGGGTCACTGAGGACTGTAGGTTAGAAAGACCAAGAATCTGACTCTAATGATTTGTCTCCATCCAAGAAGGCTACCGTCACCTTCAACAGGCAAGGATGTGGCCTTGTATGGTAGATTTCCAGAACTCCAAGTGATGGAGTAAAAGGGTAAATAGACTTGCTCTGATCTCTAAGACATTTTCCTTTTGTGGTTATTTATTTATCGTGTGGGGGCACACGTGTCATGATGTATGTGTGTAGAGGTCAGAGCATAGCCTGCAGGAGTCTGTTCTCCCCTCACCACATAACTTTCCTAGCCATCTTATCAGACCTGTTAGACATTTTCTCAGGACTATTATGGTTAATATTATTATGTTCATTGTATAATTGGTAAAATTAAGATCAGAAATGGACAATAACCTAAAGCCACACAGTGAGATGCTGGCGGTGCCATATTCTTTAAGTTTATCTTCTCCCCATTCAAACTTGTCAGAGAACAAGAGTGGGGCCGATACCCTACAGCCCCAAATAGCCTGCTCCACTCTCTCTTTCTTTCCTTCTCTCTCTCTTTCTTTTCCTTCCTTTCTTCCTTCTTTCCTTCTTTCCTTTCTTTTGCTTTTCAAGGCAGGGTTTCTCTGTGTGTAGTTTCTGGCTGTCTTGGCTTGCTCTGTAGATCAGGCTGGCCTCAAACTCACAGAGGTCTGCCTGCCTCTGCCTACCAAGTGCTGGGATTAAAGGCAAATGCCACTATGCACAGTTTGCTGCTTCTTTTTATAAATAAAGTTTTATTGGCTGCATTTAAGCCCATTAGTTTATATGTGTGGCTGGTGCCCATCTTCACACAGTCACAGAATTAAGTAAGTGCAGAAGGGACCAGAGACCACCAAGCCCAAACATCTACTCCCTGAGCCTTGACAGAGAAAGCTTGCCATCCTTAGCAGAGAGTAAAGAAATAGCTTCCTTCCCATGTCCTTCCCCTCCAAATCATTCTTTCTATGTAAAGCTCTCTAGTCTCAGAACAAACCAAGCTGTCACTTCATCTCTCTACTCTCTTTACCCATCTAATAGAGAAGAACTTGAGAAGCCCTTACTGATGTCTAGCTGTCTTTGTAACCCTGAATCTATAGTCTCCCTATGCAGGAGTGACACTGAACATCCCGTTCCCATGGCAACATGAGTTTCAAGTGACAATAAAGAGGTAGGTTTCCCCATTCCATTCCTACTCTCTTGGGACTGCATTTTGGGAAGATGCATTGTCTCCTCTTGGAGGTTAACTTGTAATCAGAAAGACCAATTTTTCTTATAGGGAAAAATGAGCTATTATGAGATCGCAGGCCCATTGATGTCTCAAGTCTGACCCACAGGAAGAATGTACACCTTCCCAGAGAGGGTGAGCAACTTGATAAGGGTCACACAGTCAGAATGAGATGAATTAAGAATTAAAAATCCATGTTTCTTGGCTCCCACATGTTGTTTTCTTTTTAAATATAGATTTCCTTATTATATTGTTCTTTTGAATCAGTTGACTTGTAGTCACATAAATGTTTTCCAGAAGATTCTCTGGCAGTCCCCAGTCCTGTGTTTATGGTGCACCACTTATACAACAGGCAGGAAGCTAATCCTCCGGTAGTGCTGGCTTGTGCAGCACAGAGCTGGTTTCAGCTGCATTTCCACTGGCTGTTTTCCTTCTCCTACGGCCTTTTCATTGTGTGATCACTCCCTCAATTCAACTTGCCATGGAAGCACTCAGAACATTTTATCTATTTATGGTTATGAAATCAACAAATCTCATGTGAAGAGGGTACATGCTGGCACCCACGCATGAAAATGGTCAGAGCCAGGGGAGTGGGCTGTACAGAGGTGAGGGACAGGGAGGGATGGCAGTAAGAGGGGAGACTGGAGCCTGGATGAAAAAGGAAGGTATCTGGGCAAGGCTTGAGGACAGGGTGATGGAAGGAACTGCTCCAAGGAAGGGAGGAAAATTAGTTCATGGAACACACTTTTTAATTCAGACTAGTGACCACATGTGCCTCAGTGGAATGAAGATAGAATCGGATGGCATGGCCCCTATCCTCTAGGTCTGGGAGCCTGAGGAAGGCCCCCCCCCCATACACTCATGTCTGTGGTCTTCCTCAGCAGGGGAACACTGTCTTGCTGCTCTTCCAGTGGTGACTTGATGGCCTCCTCTGCCCTCACAGCCTCACCTGTGCCTCCTCCTCATGGCACTTTTTAAAAAATTGAGACAGAGTCTCATGTATCCTAGCCTAACCTCATTATATAGCAGAGGATGACCTTGAACTTCTGACCCTCCTGCCTCTACCTCCCAAATGCTAGAATCACAGCTGTTTTATCAATGCATGTTGTCATACTTGTTCCTTCTCTACCACTCCCTACACCAGGATCTAAGGTTGGCCACCAAATTGCCAGCATCCATCACAGGGCTGGACAGGAATCAGGGATTAAGAGGGTGGATATCACGCTCACTGCACACACCTGCAGGGTGAATTGTGGACACCCGTGGTGGTGGATGCTGACAGTGGGGAGAGACACAGCTTGGCTTTAGCATCACAGAGCCTCCATGGTGGTAAGAAGAGGACAATGCCAGCAAGCCATTTGAATGAGAGGCTGTCATGAAACAGGCATCCAGGGTACCTGGGGGCTGAAACATAAGGAAAGACCAAGCCTAGGGGACTGACAAGGAGCTCCTTAGGGAGGTGTGTTTGAGCTGTGTTGCTGGGAGTCAAATGGTCAACTGACCAACTTGGCTGTGCTGGGTGGGTGGGGTAGGGTGGGATGAACTGCTTTATAAGAGTTCTCTAGCCGGGCGTGGTGGCGCACGCCTTTAATCCCAGCACTCAGGAGGCAGAGGCAGGCGGATCTCTGTGAGTTCGAGGCCAGCCTGGTCTACAAAGCGAGTCCAGGACAGCCAGAGATACACAGAGAAACCCTGTCTCAAAAAACCAAAAAAAAAAAAAAAAAAAGAGTTCTCTAGTGGTCTCTCGGCTTTTTAAGGTGTGGTGAGTAGTAGCAGCGGTTGTAGAAGCTAACAACTACATTAATTAGACGGAAACACCCTGGATAGGAATGATCTGCTTTGTCTACCATCAGCTTGGAGCAAAGTACTCCCTGTATATATAAGAAAAATCTAAAAGATGGAAAGAATGGAGATTTTCTTCTCAGTGAAGAGAAGGCTGAAAGAGGTTGGCTTGTCATATTTGGAATGGAAGGGCCAGCAAGGTGGCTCATCAAGTAAAGGTGCTTTCTGCCAAGACTGACAACCGAAGTTCAATATCCAGGACCCATGTGGTGGGAAGAGAGAACCCACTCCTGTGAGTTGTCCTCTGACCTCCACACACGGAGCAGGATGCACACACACACACACACACACACACACACACATGCACAGAAAATATTTTAAAATGTGGTTTAAAAGATAGAAGGATTTGAACAGACAGGATCTTAACATAGAGGCTGGAAGAGAGCCAGGGCAGGGGAGACAAGAAGGTGGGAACTGGAGGGAGGTTCTGACTGAGTCTTGCCTTCATTACAGACTGAGACATTGGTCAGTTAAGGGACTGCCTCAGTTTATCAGTATATTGAACAGAGATACTAGCAGGCTAATAAAATCTGTGTTAAGGCTTTGGTGCAATAGCTAGATGAACTAATTTGTCAGAGCACTCAGAGCAAGGCCACAGGCATGGAAGGAACAGAGTGAGTGCTGGGTAATGCAATGGGAATGGCCATTATCTTAAGGAAAATACAGTTTCAAATAAGGCCAAACAGAAGTGGGTCACTGGGTTCATGGCCCTATGTGCTTCTGCAACCTTGCCTTGGTCTGCAAGTACCATATGGAGGCAGCCGGAGCAGAGGCTGAAATACTTCCAAAGAGAAAGACAAAGAAGCCAGTGAGTCCTGGGAAAACTGAGGGATGTAAACCTAGTGACCCTAGGTTTTGGTTCAGATCCCTTCATGTGTATCAGTGGGCCTCCCACATCCCTAAATTGCTGAATGAAGCATCCAAGATCAGTTCCAATGTATTCTTCAGGAGCCAACAATTGAAATCCTTGGCCATCTTTCTAGAGGCCAAGCTGACCATGTTCTTACCCAGCTTAAATCCTGGACCTTGTTTCCCAAAAGTCCCCTTGACTGGCACCTCCTTGTTTCCTTGTCTATCCAAGTACAAAAGGCCTCCACAGAGCACAACTTTATGCTCATCTGTATTATCACCGGAGTGTACCCAGTGACATGGAGTTTACAGGCAAGCAGGTACCCATGCCTTTTGTATCTGGTGTGGGAATCAGATCATTAGAACCCCCAGAGCAGATGTGATCAGTAGGGGCTGATCATTCACACTGGCCCTGGGCATGTAGAGGAGGCATCTCCAGGGAGCCCGAGAGGCCAGGAAAGACAGAAGGGTTTTGAAGCTCAGGAGATCAGAAACGATCAATAGGCCTGGGCCTGATGCAGAAAAAAACAAAAAAACAAAAAACCCAAGAGCAACCACAAATAGACTCCAAGAGCAGAGAGCTGGGGACACCCCCACCCCTGCAAATGTTGCGAGCACAGTTGGCTGAACCATGGCAAGGAGCAGAGAAGCAGTCATTCTGGCCTGTTGCTGGAGAAGCTTCTGGAACTAGGAAGCGATGAGCATTGTGTGGGTGAGGAGGGGACACCAGGAAGCTGCAGAGGAAAAGACCATCTGGTGAAGGGGAAAGCTCCTGAATGGCCCAGGCTCCAGCTGAGGATTCCTCTGCCAAGGATTCTGAAATATGGGATGAAGAGGAAGCAAGCATAGCCTCAGTGCCCGCAGATTGTGTTTGAGTCAGAGACCCAGGCAGGAGGATCAGGAGACATGGATTCTGGTCCTAACTCTGCCCACTGGGGGTATTGTGTAAGGCTCTTCTCTCTGGGTAAAACAAAAGAGCATCAGAACACTTGACCTTGAAAGATCATCCTCTCGTATTTGGTCTCTTGAGCATGTCCAAGTCCAAGGGGCTCAGTGCCCCTCAGGCTTTGGAATTTGAATACTGCAATACCGAAACCCAGTTTCAGGTCTCCACCATGTGCCCAGTGCTAGGGTCTGAGAAGGCCTGAAGTCTGTCCAGGAGACCATGCTTCTCAGCTCTGGGCAAGCAAAGTCACCTGGGATTCCTGAACAACAGGCCTATGTGGACATGGGAAAACAAATACTTTCTAAGGCTGTATAGCTCAGAGTAAAGTAGGCAGTTTACTGGTTATTTCCCTCGTTAGATCCAACCCAGCCAGGGCCATTCTTATAGGTCTGTGCCTACTTCATCAAGGGACTCACCGTTGGAAGGGTCTGATGGGGTCCAAATGCACAAAATAGACCCCTGGTCATCCTCAGAGTGGTCTGTGCCTGAAGCAACTACTGTCTGTAGCTTCCTTGAGTCTTGTGGAAGGAAGAAAGTCCTCTCAGCATGGTTCCTTAGCCAGCCATAGATGGACCCCACCATCTAGCCCAAACACCCACTTTCAGACAATCTCAGAGGTCCAACTGAAGTGGGAACTCCTTTTAAGGTCATCTATCTTGGGTGACTGAGGGATACCACAGAATGAAGTAACCCAAAGGCCATGGCCACACTTGGAGAAATAATAGATCCTGAATCAGATTTTGGCTCACATACAGGGCAATGACCTTGAATGCTTTTCAAAGGCTGGTCTCAGGGGTCAGAAGGCAGTGTTCTGGGTCCTAATCTCAGCAACAAATATACTGCCTTGCCTTGTGACCTCGGTCTTTGAAGACTGCCTCAGTTTCCCTTTTGGTGCATTGAAGTCTTGGCCCTGGCAATGGGTGCCCCCTGGAAGCACCATTCAAGGCTGCAGGGATGGGTGCTATACCCAGAACCACTAATGTGATCTGGAGCAGATCCATGGGTCGAGAGTGAAGACCTGCAGATGTCTGGAAACTGCACATCTCAGTTGAGTGTATCATGGTGTCTTCTGTCAGGTCTCATCGGGACTGGGTAGAGGGTCCACATGGCTCTGAGGGGTGTCCAGCAGGCCACATTTCCACCCGGAAGCCGAGTGGCACTCACAGGCAGTCTAGGAGAGGTTTGACTCCAGAAAGTTCCAGAGAGCTGGCAGGCTGCAGGAAGTCTTCAAGGGAAGCAGGTATTTGTAAGTAGCAACCTGGTTGTCTGGTCATGGAGTCCACAGGATCCAGAAGTTTGTCCAGAATGGTTATTGGTCCAGAAAACCCACCTAAGGTCTGGATGTTGCTGGGAAAGAAAATACAGCTGGTACCTGAGGCAGAGTAGTCTAGCCCTTGGCCAGATGTGGGCAAGGGACAAAGATGAATACGATGTATCAGAGGTCACGGGGAGCTGACCCAAGGCCAGAAACTGGGCTCCCAGGTCTAGGTCCTATGCTCCTCCAGGAACTGGACATGTGACTCTAACCAATCACTGCACTTCTCCGTGCCTCAATTTCCCTTTCAGTTTAATGAGAGGGCTGAGTTTTCCTGGGATCCCAATCTACTTCACTCTAAGCTTCAGGAATAAAAAGCTTAATCAGGGGGCAAAAGGGAGGCCCGAGGGCCGTGAGGTCCTCACCTGGTGGTGTCTTTCTGTGGCCTTGTCCGTAGTAGGATCTCCGAGCACGGATAGGCCTGGCATCTTGTTTGCTTCCAAGGTTTCTATAAGACAGTCAGTCTTCCATGTTGGGGGCTGGGGGCGAGGGGTTAAGGGCAACACCTCCTCTCTCCAAGGTTGAGATGTCCCCACAATGGTGGAGGGCATTAGGATGGGCAGGGGGTGAGACGGGGGCTCCGGGGGGGGGGGGGCTTCCAAGGCCGGCCAGGACTCCGCCGCTCAGGGGCGGGGCTGCTCCTGAGCTCTGGCGAAGCCGCCACTCTGCCAGTTGCCTTAAAAAGGCGCCAGCGAGCGCGCATCAGCAGAAGGGCTGCGGCTCTCTTCCAAAATAGGCAAGAACCGGGAGGCCGCGAGAGAGGAGCTGCGAGGAGTGCAGACGTCACGCAGGGCCTCCCTCCTCCCGGCCACCCGACTCCTTCTGCATCACGTTGCCTTGGCAACGGAGTGCGGCGGTTAGCAGATGAATGAGCTGCAGCAAGCAGAGGAGCCCGCAGAGATGCGCGCTTCCTCCGCGTGTCTGGTAACAGGGTTGCAGAGTGAAAGGATGCAGACACAGCCAGAAAGAAAGAGTGCCGGAACCTACTCTTTCCCCGCCGTGTCCCAAAGGCCCAGGGGCTATTAGATCTAAGCATCTATGACCCTCTGGTTCATTGCTTCTCTGTTCCCAGGGTTCCCCTTTCCTCAATTAATTCTCGGATCCCCAAAGTCTGCGGAAAACCTGACAGCCTGTGCCTTAGCGCCACTGCGTGGCGGTTCAAGGGGCTTCGGCAAGTGTATGTGACAGGCGTTCCCTCCGTCTATATTGCCCTCTGGCGTTCGCGCGAAAGAATACATAGGAGTACTGGGCAATTCAATGTACGAAGTTATGAGGTACGATGGTAAGCGCTTTCCCGTACTGTTTTCATTTCATCCTCAAATTATCTCTAATGCATATTAATATTATCGTTACCCGTTTACGGGTGAGAAAAATAGAGGCTGAGAGATGGGGCAACTTTGCCCCAAAACTCTACAGCTTCAAGGGGGCAGTGCCTCCAGAACTCATCACAGAATAAAAAGGTGCCTGTGACCCTCTTACTTTCACATCTACTGTCTCTTGACCAGCCTCATAGTCTCTTGGGATAAGCTAGATGGAACTCCTTAAAATTATTCCCGTTTCATAGGGTAAGATTGAGACTCGGAGAAGGGACTGGCTTGCTGGAGAGGGAGGAGCCCGGGTCTCTAGACTACTGATCTCAGAATTGGAGACCAGGAAGCTGGGTGAAGCCCACCACTTCTGTGAGACCTTACTCCTTAGGAGAGAGTGTAAGGACTTCTGGAGGACACCTTCATTAATAAGCACGTGGCCCTGGTCAGGAGAGGGGCGGAGAGCTCTGTCTCTTCCCTCCTTCCATAGAGGGTGCCAGAAGCCATATTTTAGTGGGTTTTTTTGTTTTGTTTTGTTTTGGCTTTCGAGGTAGAATTTCTCTGTGTAGTAGAGCCCTGGCTGTCCTAGATTCACTTTGTAGATCAGGCTGACCTTGAACTCAGAGAGACCTTCCTACTTCTGCCTCCCAAGTGCTGGGATTAAAGGCGTCAGCCACCATACCTGGCTCATCTTAGTCTTGTTTTACAATGCTACCTGCCTGCCTATCCTGAACACTCTACAGGTCCCCTCCTTCCATCCAATAGCCCTGCCTATCCTGCACCTCACTATATAGACCAGGCTGCCCTCGAACTCACAGAGATCCACCTGCCTCTGCCTCCTAAGTGCTGGGGTTAAAGATGTATGCTACCATGCCTGACTTCCCCATTGATTTTTAAAATATTATATTTAAAAATATGTATTTTTATTTTATATATATGTATGTGAGTGTGTGTGTGTGTGTGTGTGTGTGTGTGTGTGTGTATGTATGTATGTATGTGTCTATGTGTACCCATAGAGGGCCAGAAGAGGGCATTGGATGAAACTAGAGTTACAGACAATTGAGAGACAGCTGTCATGTGGATGCTGGGAACAGAGCCCTGGTCCTTTGCAGAGCAGCACGCACTCTTAACCACTGAGCCATCCTCCCACCTTATTATTTTTTAATCTTTTTATAAATTTATTTACCTTTATTTTATGTGCATTATTGTTTTGCACATATGTCTATGTTGTTGTTTTACGTGTATGTCTATGTAAGAGTGTCAGCTCTTAGAGTCACAGACAGTTGCAAGCTGCCATGTGTGTGTGTTGGGATTTAAACCTGGGTCCTCCGTAAAAGCAGTCAGTGCCCTTTAACTGCTGAGCCATCTCTCTGGGGCCCCCCACCGTATTATTTTTAACTCATGCACTTAGGGGTGGCCAGGTTCTGATTCAAACCCCTGAAGGGAATCCAAGTGGCTGGCTGTCCTTGTTTATCGAGGACAAGTCACTGCTGGTGGCTTTAAGAGAGAGGACATTTACAGTGAAGCATTAGTTAGGCATGTCAATCCCCAAGTGGTGACATTAATTGAACTTCCCAGGCAGACCCTGGACTTCCAAATCCCATCAGAAGTCATCTTTACCTCATCTAAGGGAACATACCAAGGTAGTGAATTCCTTTTTCTCCAGCCTTACTGCCTTTGCTTTGCTCTGTTTTTCTTCAATAGGATTTTCTACCAATTCTGAAGGGCTGTGAAAATTCATTTAGAAATGACCTTTAGCCAGACATCCCAGATGTGCCCCCAGGGGACCTCTCCTGAATGCCTTCCTTCCATTTCCTTTGACTGGCTTCCTTTCATCCTGAGGTGTCTCCTGGCTGTGACTAATGTCTCTCACAGGGGTTGTGGTCACAGTTGCCCTCTTATCTCCTTGCTGCTGGCCAGCATTGGAGTCTTCTGGGACGTTCATTGGTTTTGAAAACTACAAGGACATTGCAGTTTGGTATCAGTAGGTAACCCTTCACCCTTGAGTTGTAATGGCCAAGTGTAATTTTCCACCGACGTCCAATCTGCCACAGAGGCTCACGATTTGCCCCACCTCCAGGTTGTGAGCCTGGTCTATCAATGACTTTTGTCATTGCTCTGAAAGAATACCAGACAGGAGCTACCTCAAAGAGGAAGTATTTCTTCTGGTCCATGTCCAGGGTTACAGTTTATCCTAGTTAACTTTGTCAAATTGAGGAGAGCCTAGGTCGAGAAATTGCCTAGATCCCATTGGCCTGTGGGGGATTTGTCTTAATTATTAACTGATGCAGGGGCCCAGCCCATTGTGAGCAGCACCATCTCCAGGCAGCTGGTTCTGGGCTGTATAAGAAAGCTATCATAATCTGAGCCCTGAACCAAACCAGCAAACAATGTGCTTCCATGGCTTCTGTGCTGAGTTCCTAGCTTGAATTCCTGCCCTGACTTTTCCTCATTGTGGGACTGTAACCTGGAAGTGTAGGCTTCCCCTAAATGGCTTTTGGTCAGAGTATTCAGAAAGGAAACTAGAACACAGCCCATAGCAGGGAAGGAATGGTGGGGGGCAGCTCATAGCTGTGGTTACGGTGTATCATCTAGTCAGGAACCCTACCTAGTGTTTGGGTTGGAACCAGAGTCAAGCTCAACACACAAGGCCCATAGTACTGAGTTCTTCCAGCTAGACCCCTCCTCCTAAAGGCTCCACAAGCTCCCAGAACAGTGCCATGAGCTGTAGTTCAAGTGTTCAAATATCTGAGTTCAAATACAGATGGGGGAGGAGCATCTTACATCCAAACCATATCACAAGGATATGTGTTTTGGCTTCTTCTGTGATTGCTTAGTTCTAGCTCACAACCAGTTAGCTATGGCTTTGTAACAAGTACCTTATAATACCAGGGCCTGGGATAAATAAGCATTGTCAATGGGACCCATGTCTAGTAATTCTTATAATCCAACCCTAACGAGCCAATACGTTACAGTTAGACTGTTAGGGTCCAGAACTCAATGAAGAATCACTCCAGACTCAAATAGTATGCAACCAGCAATGAGCATTTATTAATCCAGCATGCAGGGGTCACCACTTAGGTAAAAATGGCAACCCAGGACCAAGGCACACAGGCCTTTTAAAGGCATTTAGGGGAATTTCTGGAAAGATTAGGTAATTTTTAATATAATTGGAACATTCAAACTAGAAATGTAGGTGCAAGCAAAAGTGCAAGGAGTCTTTAGTGAGTATTCATAAGTTTATCATAAGACGGGGGATTTCATCCAGCAGCTTTGAGCTTCAAACCAGCAGCCTTACCTTTTCTCCAGCCAGATGGCCAGCCTGCCTTTGCTGGTCGGTCTGTTGTCTGTGACTTTTCCAGTAGCTGCTAAAATGCAGAAGCCGGAGCCGGGCGGTGGTGGCACATGCCTTTAATCCCAGCACTTGGGAGGCAGAGGCAGGCGGATCTCTATGAGTTCGAGGCCAGCCTGGTCTACAAAGCGAGTCCAGGACAGCCAGGGCTACACAGAGAAACCCTGTCTCGAAAAACCAAAAAAAAAAAAAAAAAGAAAGTGGAAATAAAATGCAGAAGCCTGCCATGGAGTCAACCTAGCAACTCTCTGAAGTTAAGCCTTTTTGGGGACCCAGAGTCCTTCAGGGGATCTTTAATTAGGAGTCCCCAACCCTGGGTCCTTTCAAGACTACTGGTTAGAGACTCTCTTTCCATATTATACCTACTGTCAGTTAGCTAATCTTTGTGGCACTGGGCCAATTAGATATGTTAATTACTGAGGTTTTGTATCAGTTAGCTATGGATTTGTAACAAATACCTTTCCGCTAATATTGTAGTTTAAATTTCTATTCTTTTGTTTGATTTCTTGTCAAGACATGGTTTCTCAGTATAGCTTTGGCTGTCCTGGAACTCTCTCTGTAGACTAGCCTAGAACTCATCCATCTACCTCTGCCTCCCAAGTACTGGGATTAAAGGCATGCAGCACCACAGCCAAGCCAAAATTCTATACAATACTTTCTATACAATTTTTATTACACATAAGCTAGGATACTTTTCTAGTTTTAGGTATATTCACTGTGGTCAGTTGTGAGTTGGCTACGGTCTCTCAGATGTTCGATCTACTGGCTGTAGGCTGTTCTTTCTGGCAGTCTGAGAATAGGACAGTTGAATTCTCTATATGGCTTCTCTTCCTCCAGTGCCTTAGCCAGACCTTCGCCACAGGAAGGAACAGGGCTCCTGGGGACAAGTAGCATACAAAGTCTTTTGAAGCCAATACATAAGACTAGCACAGGGCCGGGCGTAGTGGCACACGCCTTTAATCCCAGCACTCAGGAGGCAGAGGCAGGTGGATCTCTGTGAGTTTGAGGCCAGCCTGGTCTACAGAGCGAGTCCAGAATAGCCAGGGCTACACAGAGAAACCTTGTTTCAAAAAAAACAAAAACAAAAAGACTAGCACAATACCACTTCTCTCACATTCTACTGACTTTACAAGTCATAAGTTTAGCCCAGAGTCTGACTAAGAAAGTACACAGAAAAAGCAAATAGCTTGGATTTCATTAACCCCCCCCCCCAAAGACCTGATGTGTTTCCCTAGGCAGTTAATGATGTGGACAGTGACGTATCCCTGTTCAAACTCTGATTTGCGGTGGGGCCATTATTCTGTCCCATTTGTAGTGTTATATGCCAACATACTTTATATTTTTACACTTACTTATTTATCTTTTAGTGTGTGGATAAACAAGCCATACTTCACTTGTGGAGGTCAGAGAACAGCTTGTGTGCTGGGGTAGTGTTAAGCATTCTAAATGTTAATTGGTCCTGCTTGCTGTCTGTTACTTACATTGACTCTGATTGGTTAAATAAAATGCTGAGGCCTGAGATTGGGCAAAGACAGAGAAAGGTGGGACTTCTGAGATTAGAACAGGAAGCCTGAGCTTTAGACAGAGAATTAATGCATTTCAGCCAGGAGCAGGAAGGAGGCACACGCCATGGGGTAAATGCAAGAGGATCATTCCAGATGGCCTAGAACATCAGATATCGTGGAGAGTGGCAGTCCAAGGGGATGTATGTATATATGGGGTCATATTTGGGTAATAGAATTAAGAGCTAGCCTAGATGGGCTAGGATTGCACAATTCAGGCCAAGGCTTGGTAAAATCCACGTGGTCTCTGTGTATTCATTTGTAATGGCTGCTTAAAGATTAACAACTGCCAAACCAATTAACAATAATCTAAATACTGTTAAGTAACTTATTAGCCATATTTTTTACACTTGTGGGAAGCGGTTCTTTCTTTGCACTACGTGGGTTCCAAGGATCAAATTCATGTCATCAGCCTTGTCAGCAAGCAGTGAACCCATTGAGCCATCTTGGTCTTTTTTAGAGACAGGGCTTTTCTATGTGGCCCTGGCTGTCATGACCAACACACATATAATTAATTAATTAAGACAGTATCTCAAAAAGATTATTTTTTATTATTTTATTTATTTTAATTAATTAATTTTTTGTTGTTGTTTTCAAGATGGGGTTTCTCTGTATAACAGCTCTGGCTGTCCTGGACTCACTTTGTAGACCAGCTGGCCTTGAACTCACAGAGATCTGCCTGCCTCTGCCTTCCAAGTGCTGGGATTAAAGGCATGTGACACCTGGCTGAAGACAGACTTTTCATGGGCATGTTCCCCATTAACTTGTTTCAACTATATCCCACCATCTCCTGGTAGCCCACTGAGCTAGGACTCCACAGATGGGTCAGTCTAGTCCTGAGACAGAAGCCTCGTGTTCTCATCTCTGCTTTGGGGAGGAAGCCTTTATTTGATATCCAAGCCATAACAGCAGCTTGCAAGGGCAGGTTATTTTGGCTCATATTTTCTGAGATCTCAGTCTACAGCCTCATGGCTCTAGCTTTAGGCCTGGGGGGCCTCAGTGTACTATAGTAGGGGCACACAGTGAAGGGGTGGGGGCCTTGTCACCTCAAGGAGACAAATTGAGAAACACAGTAAGGTGTAAGGCTCCCAGTACTCCCTTAAAGGGCATACCCTCAATGATGTAACTCCTGTTATTTTTTAAAATTTTTTATTTTTTAATGATTTGGGGATTTGTTTTGTTTTTCAAGAGAGGGTTTCTCTGTACAGCCCTAGTGTGGAGCCTGACTGACTCCATCTTGAAAAAAATATTCTATTTTGTATTAGGTTTGACTCAGAGCTGACGTCCAGTTCCAGAAAAATAACAAAATATTCCCGACCTTGCATTCCAGGGGTGTTCCCTGTCATATCCAGACAGCTCACTCTGAGAAAGCTCCCAAAAAGTCTAAACAAACTTTCTGATGGTCAAACTGACCTCAGCTGGTTAGTCAGTAACAACAATGAGCCAATCAGAAATGGACATGACTAGCTACCCAAATGTCATCCAATCATATGATAAAAAATCTGTTTCTGTGAGTTCAAGGCCAACCTAGTCCACAAAGTGAGTCCAGGAAATCCAGAGCTACACAGGGAAACCCTGTCTCAAAAAAAACAAAACAAAACAAAACAAAAAACAACCCTGTTTCTTTGTCTAAGTCTGTATACAAACCCTGTGTTTTCTAGGCTTAGGGCTCTCAATTTGAACCACTGCCTCGGTGAGCCTTCGAACTCCAAGCTCAGAGCTTGAATAAACAACTCTCATGCATTTACATTGGAGTTGGCTCCTGGGTGGTCTTTGGGGTCTTGAGAACTGGACAGAACACTGGCTGTCCTGGAACTCACTCTGTAGACCAGGCCGGCCTTGAACTCACAGAGATCCTCCTGGCTCTGTCTCCTGAGTGCTGGGATTAAAGGCGTGTGCCGCCACCACCACCACCAGGCAATTTGTTTATTTTTATCTATGTCTGTATAAGGATGTCAGATCCCCTGGAATTACAGTTGTGAACTGCCATGTGGGTGCTAGGAATGGAACCTAGGTTCTTTGGAAGTTCAGCCGGTGCTCTTAACTGAGCCATCCCTCCACAACCTAGGGTAACATATTTTTACTAGCCCCATGTCCTAAAGGTTCATGTACCTCCCAATAAGGTGACCCAGGCTGCACTTACACTTAAAATCTAACTTTTTAAAAAAGATTTAATTTTTATGAGTGCTCTGTCTGCATGAACACCTGAAGCCAGAAGAGGGCATCAGATCACATTGTGGATAGTTGTGAGCCACCATGTGGTTGCTGGGAATTGAACTCAGGACCTCTGGAAGAACAGCAAGTGCTCTTAACCACTGAGCCATCTCTCCAGCCCCTTATTTTTAAATTTATTTAGTTTAGTCTTATGTGTATGAATGTTTTGAGTGTTTGCTTTTGTGTATGTTCATATATGTACCATATGTGTGTCTGGTGTCCAAGGAGGCCAAAAATAAAGCAATGGATCTACTAGAGTTGGTTGTAAACTGTCATGTGGGTGCTAGGAACTGAACTCCAGTTCCTTGTGAGAGCATACACTGATCTAAGGCACTGAGCCATCTCTCCAGTCCTGAAACTGAGGTTACAGTTTCAGGGCTGGAGGCAAGTGAGGCGGTACACACATGTAACCCCACCACGTGGAAGGCAGAGGCAGGAAAATCAAGGTCATCTTTAACTATATAGAGAGTTTGGGCTAGCGTGGACTACAAAATGAGATCCCATTTTGAAAGGAAAACACAAAACACTTTATTTTTCTGCTATCTTTGAAGTTAGAATGTTAAGACCAGAGAACAATTTATGTGAGAGGTAAGGAATCCCAGGGACAGATTACATAATGCTTTACTAGCTTTGAATTTTTTAAATGTTGATGAAAAAGATACCACTGCAGCTGAAAGATAATGGGTTATAGAAAAAAATGAGGAACTAAATCAACCAATATACTATAAGGATATTTTAACTTTAGAGTGGAAACCTGCAATAGTTTTAAGATGGGGATGTGGTTATGCATATGTATCTACAGGGAATGAAAAAAAAATGTGGTTACCAACAAAACTTATAAAGATTATATCTGACCACAGAGAACATCCTATTAGCTGAGATATGAATGTCTTCACATGATAGGATTATTTTATTAATTGTCTGATGTTCATAATATTCCATTATTTCATTTAGCATGGATGGAGTTAATGCTGCAAATGGACTTACAAAGTTAATATATGCCTTTCTTCTCCTCAAATTTAGAGAAAAGATTTATTCTCAGAGCCAAAGACTGAATGATGATAACAGCAAGACAAATAGGCCAAATGATTCAGCCTAACAGACTGCTTCAATTACTAATTTAAAAAAAAATATGAGCCGGGCGGTGGTGGCGCACGCCTTTAATCCCAGCACTTGGGAGGCAGAGGCAGGCAGATCTCTGTGAGTTCGAGGCCAGCCTGGTCTACAAAAGCGAGTCCAGGACAGCCAGAGCTGTTATACAGAGAAACCCTGTCTTGAAAAACCAAAAAAAATAAAATAAAATAAAAATAAAAAAATAAAAAAAATATGTATGCAAATCAGTATTAAAAGGGCTGACCCAAAATGATTGATCAGACAGAGACTAGAGAACAAAAGCCATAGCTGGCTATTCTGGGAATTGGTCAATATCTCAATTTCTAAAGGATACCCAAAAAATATTTCCACCTCTATTCTTAAGAGATAGGATGAAAATTGTTGTTGTTATATGTTATTGTTGTGATTGTTGTCATCTAGAATGGATATGATGAATGATTATGAGTGGATTGGTATTGGGCAAGGAAAAGGGGTGGATTTAGGGATCTCTTCCTTTCTTTTCTTTCTCTTTCTATACTATTAAAAAATAATATGGAGAGATGGCTCAGTGGTTAAGAGCACTGGTTTTTCTTCCAAAGGACCCAGGTTCAAATCCCAGCACCCACATGGCAGTTCACAGCTGTCTGCAATTGCTGGGCGCACACCTTTAATCCCAGCACTAGGGAGACAGAGGCAGGTGGATCTCTGTGAGTTCAAGGCTGGCATGGTCTACAGAGTGAGTTCCAGGACAACCAGGTATACACAGAGAAACCTTGTCTCGGAAAAAAAAAAGATTGTTTAACTTATATTTATAGAAATTTAAGATTATTGAAATATAAAATTTTATGTTTTTTTGATGAAATTTAAGGTTATTTTGTATATATTATTTTGTATTATTGGTAAAAATTTTAAATTGTTTATGTCTTGCTTACTGTATTTTGATTGTCAAAAGATGTAAATATTACTACCTATATATATTGATAGAAATTTATTTTATGCATTGTACATAAGCAATTTATTTATATTATATATGTAATTCTTATAATTATTTTATTGTAAATATATATTAATATTAGAGAAAAATTCGTTATTTAATAGAAAGGGGGGCATGTGGTAGAAGTTAAGTCTGATAATCTGATAGGCAGTTTAGGTTGGCGTCTGGCAGCACATGGGGAGGAGCTTGACGTCCCTTTACTTATTAATATGGACAAAAAGCCAGTTGTGGCCGAACTGTGTGCCCTGTTGAAGGGGCATGGCTAAGAAACCTTGAAAGCCACACAGATGATACAACGGACTGCTGGATATCTCAAGAAATCTTGTGGACCCTCGAGACTGCCAAGTATTGAGAGATAATGTGATATATAAGCCAGAGAATTCCACACGGTCTCTCTCTTCCTCCTGCCCTCACGGACTGAGAAGTCATGCTGAAGAAGAGCACAGCAAGGTACACCATTAACAGAATTTAGATTGTTATATTCCAAGGCACAGGCCTGGCATAAAAACTGCTGAGAGTTCCCGAGAAGGTGTCTGTCTGTCTTGGGGCCCCAGAGCACCAGAAAACTGAGCAAGGCAAGCAGAGTTCAGAAGCCACTTGGAGAGGCTTTCAGCTTTGAGTCTTGCCTGGCCCAAGGAGACCTTGGACGCCAAGTCTTAGCTGATTGAAAAAGCTGCCCTCAGTATGGCGGTTGGAACAGACTGACTTTATGAACTGGCCACAATTTGGTGGTGGAAATAAACTGGCCTTACGTACTGGCAAAATAAGGTCCAACAGAATTTAAGCTTAAAAGATACTGCCTTCTGGGACTGCCGTAAACCAAGTCATCCTACACAGACCTATGCTAAGAATATTTTTTTTTTTTTTTGGATTTTCGAGACAGGCTTTCTCTGTGTAACAGCCCTGGCTGTCCTGGACTCACTCTGTAGACCAGGCGGGCCTCCAACTCAGAGATCCGCCTGCCTCTGCCTCCCGAGTGCTGGGATTAAAGGCGTGCGCCACCACGCCCAGCCATTGCTAAGAATATTAATATCCTTTTAAGAAAGTTAAAATAGTGTTAAGTGTTTTTAGGTATTAGGGTATTTTTAGACAGATTATAGATTTTAGATTATAAGTTTTAGGTTATAAGGTTTAGGTATTTTATAGATGTTTGTTAAGTATTAATAAATAAATTCTGTTATGTAGAGGAAGCTCACCTCTATTGACTTTGTTCTCCCCCCCCCCTTTGATATCAGGATCTGACGCTTGCCTTTCTCCCTTGCTTTTAATAAAATCGGTTACTGAGCCCAGGAATAGTGGTTCATTCCTGTAATTCCAGCACTTGGGAGCTGAAATCCAAGGATTTCCATGAGTGGAAGCCAGCCTGGGGTACAAAGTAAATTCCAGGTCAGCTTTTTCCAGGCCAGGGGAGACCCTGCCTCAAAAAGTAATAAGCAATTAACAGCTGCTGGAAATTTTGTCCCATATATTCCCAATAAAGGGTGCTGAAGAGACACTGTTAGAGGAAGAAATACCTCCACAACCCTCCCCCAAGTCTTTGTCTTGGTCCCTTTTGTGTTGATATAGTAGAACCCAAAACAGAACAGGAGAAAGGAGTCATCCTCAGTAGCCACCAAACCTGCTGATCTTTGTATCATTCTCCCCTCAAAGGTGATACTCTAAAATTATCTAAGAAATGGGCTAAGGCCAGGCGGGTATGGAGGGATATATCTTTAATCCCAGCAAGGAGATTAAAGGAGGCAGGGGCAGGTGGATATCTCTGAGTTCAAGGCCAACCTGGTCTACAAAGCGAGTTCCAAGTTCCAGGACAACCAAGGCTATCACAGAGAAACTCTGTCTCAAAAAACAAGAGAGATAGGGCAGGGATGAAATGTGAGTATAGAATGGCTGAGGGTCAGTTACTCTTGCTGTTTCAGGAATAGGGGGATGGTCATGGGGACCCAGAGAGATGGAGTGAAAATGCAGCAAGACCATCTGAGTGAATCTCCTGTCAATGAGAGGAGATAAACTATATAAACCAATCTTAAATGAGAAGAAATAGAACTAAGACAGCAGTTGAGCACACAAAATCCAAAAGTGAATAGGTTCACCCCCATTGCTGCTGTTATTTTAAATGATGTGTTGGGAAGTATGTCTCTACTGTGGCACAGAGACACATGAACCCAGTGAAGTAACCAGACAGTTTACTTTTGCAGAAGGGGGCGAGACCACCCAAACAGGGTGAGCAGGCACACCAGACCGGAGGTTCATATAGTTTTGCCCTAAGACAGGGTAGTGACTGTGTCTCACTCCATTAGTGGGAGCTGGACCTCAGACTGGCTTATTCTTGACTGGTTTTAAAAAGGGTGTGTGTGTGATAGAATCAAGGCTCACGAATGCCTCGAATCTAGGGGTTGGGCACACAGGTTGGGGAGGTGTTTAGAATACTGGCCTTGATGAGTTGCTGTTCTTAGTGGAAAAGATTGTTTCTCACAGATACAATTCATCTGTACCATGAAATCCCAGTGACCCAATTCCGATGTGTTCATCAAAAGTGATGAAGGGTCTGGACTGGAGACCAGCAAATATAGCTTCTGGAAAGCTGTGTAAAAGAAGATAAATAAGAAACAGATCAGAAGCCAGGCATGGTGGTACACACCTTTAATCCCAGCACTCATGATGCAAAGGCAGATGGATCTCTGTGAGTTCAAGGTCAGCCTGGTCTACAGAATGAGTTCCAGGACAGCCAGAGTTGTTACACAGAGAAACCCTATCTTGAGAAAACAAAACAGAACAGAAACTAGAGTTTGTTGTTTTTAAAAAAGTAAAATATCCCAGTCGTTTGATTTTACCAATGCAGACTCAGGGGCCAGGCGATGGACTGAAACAAAGCACCCAGCTGACGTTCCTACTCCATAAAAGCCCTCAAAGCCCAAAGCTAAAAAGCTACTTCTCCATGCTGTCTTAAATATCCTCCAGCTCAATGTCCCTCCTTTCTGTTTAATCCCTGTCAGCTGATTTCTTGCTCTGCTCTTGATCTAGGATTAGCTTTATTTAATCCTGCGTACAGAAAGCTCTTGGATTAAAGATGTGTGCTAGGGCAGATCCACATCACAAGCACTTGTTTACAGTAAACAGAAGGCTCTAAGATTAAAGGCTGAGCTATCCCACAATTAGAAACAGGTTTTTACAGTTTACCCTATCAGGATTCACAATGGAATCAAATATTCTGCAACAAGAGTCTCTCCCCTCCCCCCAATCTGGTATTTTCTACCCTCTGGCCAGAACAAGAATCAGATTTGGGCTGGGTGTGGTGGGGCACACCTTTAGTCCCACCACTTGGGAAGCAGAGGCAGGTAGATCTCTTTGAGTTCTGGGCAAGCCTGGTGTATACAGTGAGTACCAGGTCAGACAGAGTTATACAGTGGGATCCTATTTAAAAAATTAAGAGAGAATGCCGGGCGGTGGTGGCGCACGCCTTTAATCCCAGCACTTGGGAGGCAGAGGCAGGCAGATCTTTGCGAGTTCGAGGCCAGCCTGGTCTACAAAGCAAGTCCAGGACAGCCAGAGCTGTTAAACAGAGAAACCCTGTCTTGAAAAACCAAAAAAAAAAAAAAAATTAAGAGAGAAGGGGGGAGGGAGAGAATGAATTCAAATTACTCATTTTTGGGGTTTCTGTCCTAAAAATATAAGATCACTGTCTCTTCTCACCATTTTTTTGTTTTGTTTTCAGTTTTATTTTTTTGATGTAGCCAGAAGTGGCTTTGAATTCTCTATCCTTCTGCCTCAGCCTTTCACATTGCTATTGTTGGGATTATAGCACATGTGACCATAGTAGGCCATCACTGGAGAGCATAGGCTAGAGTCAGGTTAGGCTTTAGGAGGCCATGAAGGCTCTGCCCTGCTAATGGATTAATTAGCAGGTTGGTGGACCCATGGACTATTTTGTGTGGGTTTTGCTCTGGAACTGAGCTCTCTCTGGCTTGCTCCATTTCCCCACTCAATGTCTGTAGCAGGTCACTGTAATGAATATGTGCTTCAGAAGTGAGGGATTCTCAAGGACAGACTCTTAAAGGGGCATTGGAAGTCAGCCTCAGGCCTTGTACCTGTGGGAAACACTGGGCAGCACGTGGTCCTGGGCAACTATTGAGAAGGCACTCTAAAAGCACAGGAGACTGAAAAGGGCTTTTGGCTTGGCATTGCTCTCTGCAGCCCAGTTGTAGGTCCAAGGCCCCATGAGAGACTCGAAGACAGTGCCCTGCTGAGAAGTGTGGCTCGAGAATGCACCCAGTGGGAGGGCATGGCCAAGGACCTTGAGAGAGCCTGCAAGCTGTGAATAGCCATGAGAAACCATGAGAGACAACACCTATTTAAGGGTGTGGGGGTGGAGCCCCAGAGCCCTTTGAGAGAGAGGCCCAAGCAGGAAACAATCTTTCTAGCTCCCAAGCAATGCCAAACCAAAAGCCTTTTTCAGTTTCCCCAGGCTTTCCTTCTTATGCCCAGGACCACGTGTGCTCTGCCAGGTGTTTCCCACAGGTACAAGGCTCGAGGCTGACTTCAAATGCCCTTTTAAGAGTCGCATTTCAGAAGCCCTTGCATATTCACTAAAGAAATCTAACTCCCATTATAGCTCTAGCTTGGTAACAACTCTCAGCTGCTCTTATCTGAAATGTCTCATTCATTTTGCTGTGGGGCCTTGAGGTAGGGCCCCAAAGATTCTTCCTAACTGCAAAAGACTACCTCGTATGTCCCTCTTGGAAATACATTCATTTGCACAAATTCCAGGAAATCTTGGCTTTCTGCCACCAGAAACTGCTTGTGTGCTGTTACTATATTTCCCAGAGTTAACGTGCAGGCCATTTTGAGATCTGGCTTGAAAAGTACCATATTTCTCACTACCATACTTCTCACATTTTGGTCTCTGAGGCCATTAGCCTTACTACAGTTTCTTTGTAAATGGCCAAATTTACCACAATTAAAACACCAGGTGTTTTGATATCTGAAGCTTTTGGGGCTACTGGGAATGTTAATGGTGGTAATCTCATAACCCCAGGCCATTCCTCTGGGGGCGAAGTTAGCTTGAAATTAACCCTTTCTCTCTAAATAAGCTATTTCTCTTTCACCAGATCTAAACCTGTGTGTTCACCACTCTCCAGAACTTTTTGCTTTCTAATTGCTTCAACTTCTATTCGAAAACTATCTAGTTGTATAGTCATTTCTGCAATCCTTTTATCATATCCCTCCTCATCCATTTGCAACTTTTCAAATTGCTCAAACATTCTCCCCATCTTTTTTGAAACATCATACAAGGGGAAAAACAACATATAAAAAATCCCCCTCTGGGCACAAAGTGGAATAGAACCCAGTGTCAGCAGTCATCATAAGCCTTTTGCTGACATCCTGAAATACACTGTTCACTCCTTCAAATCCTGCCGTCTCCTCCACAGTATTAGATATGAAATTTCCTATTATGCCTTGCCCCATGTCTGGTGCCACTTGTACCACAGTGGCTTTTATTATTGTATTTTTACTATACACTCTAATTTAATTTTACTGTGCTTAATTTTTTTTCCTCTCTTCCATCCCTTCTTCCTTCCAACCCCCCAGCACTAGGTAGGAGAGAAAGAAGGTTAGAGGGGAACAGGACAGATGTAGGTCTCTTTGAGCTACTTCCTTTTGATTAGGGTCTTTGGGTTCTTTTGGTGACAATACCAGGCTCAGCAGTCACAACATCCAGAACTCCAACAAATCAGCAAACCAGGAAACAGCAACAGGAAGAACTGGCAGCAGATCAGGGGAGCAGCAACTTCTTTTTTTCTTTGAAGCATGCCCTTCTTTCTTTGTTGTGATCCCCTCTTCTCCTCAGAGCTCTAGCTTTTTATCCCTTAGTCCTCAGAATTCACATGCTGCAGATGGCTAAGCCACGCCCCTGCTAGTTCATAAGGCAGTTAATAGTTTACACCTGTGGTCTTAACTGAAGAAGCCTCACACCTAGGAGTAAACAAAAATATTCTCATAACTGATTTTTTTTTTTTTGGTTTTTCGAGACAGGGTTTCTCTGTGTATCCTTGGCTGTCCTGGACTCACTTTGTAGACCAGGCTGGCCTCGAACTCACAAAGATCCGCCTGCCTCTGCCTCCCAAGTGCTGGGATTAAAGGCGTGCGCCACCACCGCCCGGCTGCATAACTGATTTTTTAAATAAACAAAACTCATACCACATACCCATACAGATAAATAAATAAGTCTAAAAACTTGCTGAAAGCTTACTTGTTCTCCATTTAATATTTTTGAGCCATGACTAACCTGAAATAACTGAACATATATGAAATAAAAGCTTGCATGAGGGAGAGACTGCTGTAAAATGGCTAATCCCCTCCATCTCAACATCTGTCTACAATCTGAGGGGGATTATAGCAAAAAAGAAAAAACCCACCGGCTGGAGAGATGGCTCAGCTGTTAGGAGCACTGGCTATTCTTCCAGAGGTCATGAGTTCAATTCTCAGCACCCACATGGTGGCTCACAACCATGCATAATGAAATCTGCAGAAATACCTGCAGACAAAACACTAATAATAAATAAATCTTAAAAAACAAAACAAAAAAAACAACCTACAACTTCTGGCAGAGTGACAAGGGTGACTGTCTGGGAAGACCCTAAAATGTGGCATATGTAGTCTCCCTTACCCAAAATTCTTAGGATCAGAAGTATTTGGAATTTTGGAATATTTGTATTATATAATGAGATATCTTGGGGGTCAGAAATTCATATCTGTGTTATACACTTATACACAGAGCATGAAGTTAATTTGATGAAATATTTTTAGATAATTAATTTTCTTATCTACTTGATTATCATCTACTTGGTGTGTGTGGGTGGTGTGTGTGTGTGTATACCTGTGCCATGGCACAAGCGTGAAGGTCAGAGGACAACTTGTGGATGTCAGTTCTCTCCTTCCACTATGTTGATCCCTAAGAGCTTGTGAGTATGTGCACATGAATACAATAGTCTGTGGTAGGCAGAAGAGGGCATCAGAGCCCATGGAGCTGGAGTTACAGGTGGTTGTGAGCTTCATAATGTGGCTGCTGGGAATGGAACTGAGGTCCTCTATAAGAACAGTACAGGCTCTTAGCTGTCTCTCCAGCCCCCCAATAGTCCCTGCTCTTTACAAGGAAAGAACATAGAAAATACAAAGGAAGTTCAGCCTTCCTCCTCCTAGTCTAAGATCTCAACAGGAAGAGCTGTGGACAGCTGGACGGAGGTAAAAACAGTGGTTATTGTCTGGATCATCCATGTACTGGACACAATCCCAGAGGCATTTAAAACATGGAATTATGGGAAGTTCTTGAGTCACAAGGGCTGTGGCCTCAGAAACAGGTTCATTTGCTGGGGGATGAGTGGATTAGAGGCTTATCTGGGGAGAGGCTTTAAGGTGAAAGTGGCTTCTCTGACACACGGTGGTCTGTCTCACCTGGTGATGCCTCTACTAAGTTCTAATACAGTGAGAAACCCACATCGGTACCAATGACAAGCTCTAGGACTTCTTATCCCCGAGTACTGTGAGCTAAATAAACCTTTATTATTTATAAATTACCTGGTATCAGGTATTTTGTTATGGTAACAGGAAGTGATTAAGGCAACAGATGTTTCTTGACTCAATGCAGGGATCTCTTTTTTTTTTTCTAGTCTTTTTTTTTTTTTTAAACAGGGTTTCTCTGTGTACCCCTGGCTGTCCTGGACTCACTTTGTAGATCAGGCTAGCACAGAGATCCACCTGCCTCTGCCTCCCAAGTGCTGGGATTAAAGGCGTGAGCTACCATCCTCAACTGTGGATGCTAATTTTAAGCCCCTAGACAGCAGTTCTCAACATTTGGATTGCCACCCCTTTGGGGGTTGCATAGCAGATATCCTGGATATCAGAAATTTGTTACAATTCATAACAGTAGCAAAATTAGTTATAAAGTAGCAACAAAATCATTTTATGGTTGGGGGTCAGAAAGACATGAGGAACTGTATTAAAGGGTCCTAGCTATAGGTAGGCTGAGAACCACTGCCTAAAAGAAAACCAGAAGCAAGCCGGGCGTGGTGGCGCACGCCTTTAATCCCAGCACTTGGGAGGCAGAGGCAGGCGGATCTCTGTGAGTTCGAGGCCAGCCTGGTCTACAAAGCAAGTCCAGGACAGCCAGGGCTGTTACACAGAGAAACCCTGTCTTGAAAAACCAAAAAAAAAAAAAGAAAACCAGAAGCAACAAAGTAACAACTGCCAAGGTTCCAACTACATCCCGGGACTCAGCACCTGCCAGCATGTCTTTCAAACTACACTTTCAGACACACAGAGAACAGGTGCGTGTCACTCAGCATGTCATAAAAATCACAGATGTACAACACCATCAAGTGAACCCTAATATAAGCTGTGGACTTTGGGTAATACTGACAGGAAGTCAGCTGTAGGGCAGCTGTCATGAGAAGTGAGTAGGGATTCTTTGTTTGCTTCCATTTTGCTGTGACCCCAAAGTTATTTTATAAAAAGGGAAGCTTGGGCTGGGAAGATGACTCAGTGGTTAGTGTTTGATGTGCAAACAAGAACCCGCATAAATGCTATGTGGATGTGGGAGCTCACCTGTGACTCCAGCCCTCATAAAGCAGAGACAGGATCCCTGGAGCAAGCTGACTAGTGAGATTAGCTAAATTGGTGAATTCTGCGTTTGATTGAGAGACTCTGACTCAAAAAATAAGGAGAATTATTGAGAAAAATTCCTGATTTTAACCTTGAACCTCCACATACAGAGGCATATGCACGCATACATGTGCACTTCCACACATGCATGTGCACTCCCACACATGCAAGCATGAACACACATATGCACACCACAAACACATGTAAAATAATTTTTTAAAAGATTTAACGTATATTAGTGCTCTATCTGCATGTACACCTGCAGGCCAGAAGAGGGCATCAGATCACATTATAGATGGTTGTGAGCCACCATATGGTTGCCAGGAATTGAACTCAGTACCTTTGGAAGACCAGTCAGTACTCTTAACCACTGAGCCATCTCTCCAGCCCATATAATAATATTTTTATCTATAAACACATATTTATTAATACTTAAAAACATTATAAAATGCCTAAATCCTATAACCTAAAACCTATAATCTAAAACCTATACTCTAAGAACACTCTAATACTTATCTAAAAACACTTGCTAACACTATTTTAACTTTTTTGTTTGTTTTTTGAGACAGGGTTTCTCTGGGCATCTTTGGCTGTTCTGGACTCACTTTGTAGACCAGGCTGGCCTCAAACTTACAGAGATCCACCTGCCTCTGCCTCCCAAGTGCTGGGATTAAAGGCGTGCGCCACCATGCCCAGCTTGTTTTAGGATATTAATATTCTTAGCATAGGTCCATGCAGGGTGACTTGGTTTATGGGAGTACCATCAGGTCGTATCTTTTAAGCTTAAAGTCTGTTGGGTCTTACTTTGCCAGTTTGCAAGGCCAATTTATTTCAACCACCAAATTGTGGCTAGTTTATAAAGTCAATCTATTCCAACCACCAAACTGAGGCCAGCTTTTTCCACAGGCTTCACAGTCTAAAGCTACTTTGAGTAGTTTCCAAACTTAGCTCGCCTTGCTCACTTTTTTGGTGCTCTGGGGCCCAAGACAGATGCCTTCAAGGAACTCTCTCTCAGAAGGTTTTATGCCAGGCCTATGCCTTGGGCTATCGCAGCCTAAATTCTATAAATGGAATACCTTGCTATGCACTTCTCCAGCATGACTTCTCAGTGGATGAGGGCAAGAGGAAGAGGGCACTGCGTGGAGCTTTCTGGCTTATATATCACATTACCTTGAGGTCCTTGGAGGTCTTGAGGGTCCACAGATTTCTCAAGATTTCCAGTGGTCTGTCTGTGTGGCTTGCATGATTTCTTTTTCTTTTTTATTTTTTGGTTTTTTTCGAGACAAGTTTTTTTCTGTGTAGTCCTGGCTGTCCTGGACTCACTTTGTAGACCAGGTTGGCCTTGAACTCAGTGATCCGCCTGCCTGGTTTTTTAGCAACGCCCCTTCAACAGGTATGGTCTCAACTGTGCTCAGTCCATTTTACCAAACGGTTTCAAGGGGATGCCAAGCTTTCCTTATGTGCTGCCAGATGCTAATGTGAACTGCCTACTATTTTCACTAAAAAGGCCTAACTTCTACCACAAACATGTGCATGAGAAAAAGAAAAAATAAGCTTATTAATTCAGAAAACAAGCTAACTTATAGGGAAAGAAATTAGTTCTGAGAAAATGAAGGGAATTACACAGGCATGGGTTTGTTTATTTTTATAGTTTTTTATGTGTATGAGTGTTTTACCTGCAAAACAGGAGGCAAGAAGAAGGAATTGGTTCCACTGGAACTGGAATTTATAGATGATTGTGAGTTATTTGCTGTGGATTTTGGGAAATTAATGAACCTTGGTCCTCTGCAAGAGCAGCAAGTGCTCTTGGGCACTGAGCTTTCACTCCAAACCAACAGGCATGGGGAAAAAAATATTTGGGGGAACTGACCTTGACCAGAGTTCAACTCCCAGCACTCACATCAGAGAGTTCACAACCATTCATAATTCAGGGATCTATCCTAGTCAGTGTTCTATTGCTGTGAAGGGGCATCCTGACTAAGTCGACTCTTAAGCATTTAATTAGGGCTGGTTTACAGTTTCCCAGGTTTAGTCCATTATCACCCTGGCTGGAAGCAAGGCAGCGTGCAGGAAGAATTGGTGCTGGAGAGGTAGTTGAGAGTTCTACATCCAGATCCACAGGTAGTAGGAAGAGACACTGGGCCTGGTTTGGGCTTTTAAAGCCTCAAAGCCCACCCCAAGTGACACACTACCTTCAACAAGGCCACATCTTCATCCTTCTCAAGTAATGCCACACCTAAGGAGTAAGAATTCAAATATATAAGCCTATGGGATACATTCTCATTCAAATCATCACAGGATCTCACACCTTCTTCTGTCTCCATAGGCACTGCATACACACAGGCAAAACAATCATACACACAAAATAAAAATAAATAAAATCTTAAAAAAAAAGAGGGCATTGTCAAATGGAGCCAAGACCTATTCTGATAAGCCAAGAGGATCATGAGTTCAAAACTAGACTGGAATACATTGTGAATTCCAGACTAGCCTGTGCTAGAATGAGATCCTGTCTTTAAAAAACCAAAAAAGCAATTAGGACATACAATGAATGAACTTTTAGAAAATTACTTACCTCAGTTAATAATGTGTTATATGGCTCATTATTCATTGTCACGGACGTACCATATTAATGCAGGTTTGAATGAGGGAAACAGAGCTGTAGTTGCAGCTGATATATAGGACTCTGTTCTGTTGGCTCAGGCAGTCTGTAAACCTAAAACTATACTAAAAACAAAACCAACTATGTTTTTTAAAACCATACTGACAATTTTCTGAGCCTGGGCTGTAAATCCACTGGACATGCAGACACAATGCGTTATCTGTAAGGTTTAAATATTCAGTGTTTTCCAGTAACTGGGCTCTGTCTGTGGAGATACAGCTGCACTGTTTCATCTGGAGTTTCACCAAGCTTTGGTCACCGGTCCAGATTAGCATCAAGACATACTAGTGGCCTGTAAGAGTCAGCTTTTGGTGCCTCTGATGTGTGTTTGTAACTGTGGTTCTATAAAGAGGGGCCAAGCAATAACCTATTCACATACTTACTTTATTACTAAGTGCTTTCCTTTCGTGTCTCCCTTAGGATATCACTGTACCATCAAAATGCTTCCTGCCTAGGTTTTGGAACACACACCATTTCACCACAGAATAGAACCAAAATGTTGGCAGTTAACGACAAGGATCTCCAAGTCTGTCTGAGCTGAGAACCTGAAGTTAAGTGAACTCCAGGGAGGCTCTGACTCCTCCTCCCAGCCAAAGGGATCTATTTGTATGTCCCACAGTGCACCAGCACTCTCCTATCCTCAGTCCTGGTACAGGCTGCTCTTTCTCTGAAACTCCTCTTCCTCTTCCATCCAAGTCCAAACAAACAAAACACCCTGCTCCCCAGACCTCCATTCTCCACTTTTGCCTGTGCCAGAGCTATGTCCCCTTCCTCTGTCTCATTTTGACTCCTTTTTCTATTACCATCAAGTAGGAAACCAGTATCAATAATTATTAGAATAAGTATGAGTAAAATGCAAGGGATCGATTTGTAGATAGGTAAAATTGTCGAGAGAGGCCCTAAGGCCAGTTCTGGGTCCAGAGGAATGAAGAGGCCTTGAAAACCTGTTAGAACTGAATTTAGACTTTCTTGGCATGTTGGAAGACTGGAAAGAAAGCTGAGGAATAACTGTCTTTTCCATGTAATTAAATGCTGTCTCGCTTCTCCCTAAAGTCACCCCTAGGGCTACGGATGCAGCTCAGGGGGGTAAGAGTGTTTGCCTGAACTAGCTGTAGTGGCGCACGTCTTTAATCCCAGCTCTCAGGAGGTAGAGGCAGGTGGATCTCTGTGAGTTCGAGGTCAGCCTGGTCTACAAAGTGAGTGTAGGACTGCCAGAGATACACAGAGAAACCCTGTCTTGAAAAACCAAAAAAAGAGTGTTTGCCTGACATACAAAAGGCTCTGGGTTCAGTTCCCAGCACCACAGAGAGTCACCTGCAGACCACCATGATCTAATCATTTATTAATCACCTTCAATGAACCAAGCAGGGTTGCTAGATTCTGGGAATAAAACGAACAGCAATAGCATGGTCTGGCTGGTATAGGAAAAACAATCTATAAAAATAGCTATATTCGCCGGGCGGTGGTGGCGCACGCCTTTAATCCCAGCACTTGGGAGGCAGAGGCAGGCGGATCTTTGTGAGTTTGAGGCCAGCCTGGTCTACAAAGTGAGTCCAGGACAGCCAGAGATATTCAGAGAAACCCTGTCTCGAAAAACCAAAAAAAAAAAAAAAAGCTATATTCTTTAAAACACACACATTTATACTACATTTATTTGGGAGGGGTCACAAGTGTTCCACCATGTTTGTGTGGACATCAGAGGACAATTTGCTGGAGTCATGTCAGTCCTTCCAACATACGGGTTCCTGGGGCTTGAACATGTCATCAGGCTTGGCAGTAAACACACTTACCTGTGGAGCTGTCTTACCAGCCCAGATAAATATATTCTCTCTCTCTCTCTTTTCTTTTTCCTGAGATTAGGTTTCTCTGTGTAACAGAGCCCTGGTTGTCTTGGACTCACTTTGTAGACAAGGCTGGCCTTGAACTCACAGAGATCCTCCTGCCTCTGCCTCCTGAGTGCTAGGATTAAAAGCCTGTGCCACTATGCCTGGCAATAAATATATTCTTTTTTTTTAAGATTTCATTAAGATTTTAACATTGTATACATATGTTCTGTGTGCATGTACACTTGCAGGTCAGAAGAGGACACCCAGATTTCATTATAGATGGTTGAGCCACCATGTGGTTGCTGGGAATTGAACTCAGGACCTCTAGAAGAACAGCCAGTGCTCTTAACCTCTGAGCCATCTCTCCAGCCCTGATATATTCTTAATTTAGGAAAATAGTAAACCTCACTTCCCCACCCCAGAGAAAACACACCCATGCATAAATTATAAGATTGTAATTTGCAATCTTATCAAAGTTTTCATGGGGTGGAGGTAACAGTGGAAAGTAGATGCATCTCAATAACGTTTAAAATGAGGTGACGTGGAACCGCCAGAAAATTATGTTTTTAAGCACCCGTGGTGGTGGTGGTGGCGGGGGCGGCTGCTGGGAAGGGAGCCAATCACCGCCTGGGCCAGGGTTCCTTCATGAGCCTCCGTTCAAACCTCCTTGCTGGACCCAGGTACCGCAGACAAAGGACCTGCCTTCTATATCCTTCGGGGAGCTCTGTCTGCAAAAGCACCGGGCCATCTCACCGACCTCTAGGAGAACTCCTTCGGAGAAGCCCGCCGGGACCCTCTGCGACAAGAGGTGACACTGTGTTCTCCCTCTAGGCCCGGCTTGGCCCTAAGCTGCTGACTGGGTAGCAGCAAGCTTAGAGGGCTCCAGACCTTAAAGAGGCAAGCGCGGCTCCACCACCTAACCTGCCAAGAGGAAGAACCCAATTAGGTCGGCTGTGCCCAACTACTAACGGACCCTTCCCTCCGACGCCGTCCAGGTCAACTTCCCCCATAGATCCGGGACAGACGCCTACGGAGAAGACTGGGGCCTGAGGGGAGGGACGGAGGTGAGACCAGCTGCCCTCGCGCAAGCGAGCAAGGAGGCGGACCAATAGCCTAAGGCACAGTCGCCTGCGAGGCGGAGTCTGGAGAGCCCAGGATCTGGGGAGGGGTGCAGCGGCCCTTTGTCCCCGCCCCGGAGGCGGGACAGCCTGCAAAGCGTGGTCCCTGCAGTAGTCCAGCCCGGACCCTCTCACTGCCCACGGCTCTCTGACCTTGGAATTCCAGGACACCCTCCTTCGGCCTCCCATCCCTTCGCTCCCCGCACCGGGCCCGGCGCATAGGACTGCGGCAGCTATGGCGCGCGGAGACGCCCCTCGGGACAGGTGAGGTGGGAACACCATGTGGTGTGAACTGGGGCCCAGGTGGCCAAGAGCCTGTGAATTCCCGCTCGTGTGGATGGATACTCCTGGGCGCAAAGACCAACGGGACTACAATTTCCATCAGCCGATTCCCTTGGCTGCCTGAGTTGGGATGATGGGGTTTGTAGTCCGTTCTACCGAGGGGCGGCTAGGGTGGCCCAGGCGTACGACCTCGGGGTGACCTTCTGACTGATTCCCCACAGCTACCACCTGGTCGGGATAAGCTTCTTCATTCTGGGGCTGGGCACCCTCCTCCCTTGGAACTTCTTTATTACCGCCATCCCGGTGAGACCCGCGGCCGATGGGCAACTGAACGATCACAAGCCTTCATCCCTCCAGCCGCCTTGGACTTCGGTTCCCGAGCCGAGCCGCTTTCCTCACCAAGCCACGTTGTATGACTCACCTGTCAGCGGAAGCACCAAGGCTCATAGAGGGAACCCCTTCTCACCTAGCTAGGCAAACTTTTAGGAATGTTCGGATCCCAGAGGGGCAGGGCCATCAACACAGGGAGTCTGACCAGCCAGCAAAGGAGCTACCAGTCCTTTGTCATATTCTAGCCAGTCACTCCAAAAGTGGATTTTCCAAGCCTTTGGCTTTCTTTGCAGACATGAATTACATCCATTCAACTAACATTTAATGTGAACTACTGTGGACCAGGCACTGCGGGCGTGGAGAAACCATAAGAGAGGAAGGCTCCGTTCCCCAAAGCATGTATTCTTTTATGGAAAGGCAGAAATATGTAGCTTGTGTTTTCAAACAAAGTCAGTAGGACAACTTTCCAGGTGACTGTGAAGTGCCTGGGTCAGTGTTGGACCCTGGGTACCCTAAGATGAATCAGCTACTGAATTTGAGAGCCACAGGGCTAGATCTATTAATAATGTAACATGACCCATGCCAGTTGCATTCCAGCCTGAAGCAGAGTGCTAAAGACTCTCAGCAGAAGTCTCTTCTGTTTCATAGAAGAGATTTCTAGATTAGGAACTGAGCAAGCAAAAGGTGGGGGAGAAAAAAATTCAGAGTGGAGGCAAAGAAGAGCCTATTTAGAGAAAGATCTAGAGCCTAGAGCTTACCAGAGTGGAGCAGAAGATGAACAAGAAAGGGATTCTGGGATCAGATTCTAAAGGATCCTAAAATGTGAGGTCTGCCTTGCAGACCATGGAAAGCTACACAGAATAGTGGTAGGATGTTTGTACCTGAGAGAACATATTGGCTTAGTACCTAAGCTGGGGCCTGGCATACAGTAAGTGTTCAGTAAATACCTATGGAATGAATAAATGTAGAGGCTGTTACAGGAATGGGAGTGGAGGCTGGAGCCAGGACACCGAAGAGGAGATGGGATCCAGAGATGTAGATAGGCCTTGTGCTCAGCCGCAGAATTCAGCTATTTAATTCAGTGTGTACCACTCTAGCTCCAACTGTGTGCCAGGTGCTGGGGGCAGTACAAAGACAGTCCCATAGAATTTAACCAAAGTGTGGGGAGGGGAAAGTGCTTCCTAACTCTATACTATTTCTCTATCTGGCAGTATTTCCAGGGGCGGTTGGCAGGGGCCAACAGCACCACTGAGGCTCCAAGCACCAACCACACCGGTCCCACAGACACTTTCAACTTCAACAACTGGGTAACACTGCTGTCCCAGCTGCCTCTACTGCTCTTCACGCTCCTCAACTCCTTCCTGTACCAGTGGTAAGAGCAGCCCTTGGACCCCAACCAACCTCCTTGTGGAGACAGTCATAGAGGCCGGGAGCATCTCCTGCTCCTGCTCCTTTCCCTGCTCCCACCTTATCACTTCAGCTCCACTGCCCTGTGCCTATGCCCATCTTCCCCTGCCTGGCCACCTGATGTCCTCTGCCTCCTCCTGAGCAGCATCCCTGAGTCGGTGCGTATCCTGGGCAGCCTGCTGGCCATACTACTGCTCTTTGCCCTGACAGCAGCATTAGTGAAGGTGGACTTGAGCCCCGGGCTATTCTTTTCCATCACCATGGCATCCGTCTGGTTCATCAACTGTAAGCACATCTCCCACCCCTCCCCCACCTCTTCCTTGTACTGCTACTGCCCAGCAGATCCTTGAAGTTAAGAAAATATCATTATCGCCCAAATCCCCAAAGAAGAAACTGAGCCCAGAGAGAGGAAAATTCACTTGACTCAGACCCATAGTGACCTAGGGAGGCCTCCTAGTCAGAAGCCCTACAGACCAATGGTTGTATCTCAAAAGAGAAATAAGCTGGGTGTATCAGTGCATAACTTTAATCCCAGCACTTGGGAGGCAGAGGCAGACAGATCTCTGTGAGTTCAAGACCAGCCTGGTTTACAAGATGACAGGCTAACCAAGGCTACATGGTGAGACCCTTTCTCAAAAAGAGAGAGAAATAGGTGGGGGATGTGCTACCAGACTGCCCTCAGTCCCCAGGAAAATCCACACCTGCCTAGCCTAGACTGGAGTTTCCCATGCAACTTATGCACACTCCTCTGATGCCGTGGAAGCTGCCTGAGTACTGGTCCCCTCCCTGTCTCTCCACAGCCTTCTGTGCAGTGCTTCAAGGCAGCCTTTTTGGGCAGCTGGGTACCATGCCTTCTACCTACAGCACCCTCTTCCTCAGTGGCCAGGGCCTGGCTGGGATCTTTGCTGCCCTTGCTATGCTCCTGTCCATGGCCAGTGAGTTTACCTGTGTGGCTGGAGGGCTGGGCAGCCTCTAGAGTTGGGGAAGAAGAGAGGACACAGGGGTAAGATGCCTGGGTTATGGAGTGGAGGCAGAAGCAATGGGGAAGTGGAGGCTGGGGGCAGGGCTCTTGGGCTTTGCACTGAGGAAGAACGACTGTGTGACACTAAGGTTTCTGTCACAGGTGGTGTGGATGCCCAGACCTCTGCCCTCGGGTACTTCATCACACCCTGTGTGGGCATCCTCCTTTCCATCGTGTGTTATCTTAGCCTGCCCCATCTGGTAAGCCTGCCACTGGGCTAGATGCCCACTTTAGGGAATTTTGTACAAAGCTCTGGGAGAGGCCAAGGGAGAGAGATGAGGCCTCACACAACCCCAATCCCCTTAAGGAAATGTTGACTGGGGGACCTCAGCCTCCCAGCCAAGGGTGTGAAGGGAGGACACAGACAGGCCTTGGGCAGGACTGAGTTGCTGATCCTTCTGCAGGAGTTTACTCGATACTACCTGGCTAAGAAGCAGTCCCAGGCCCCAGCTCAGGAGCTCGAGACCAAAGCTGAGCTCCTTCAATCTGGTAAGTCCCAGGACCCTGCAGGGGATATGGGAGAGACACAGAGGAAGTTCAAGTAGGCTCTCCTGGGAAGTATTCCCTTCTGTTTCCACTACAGCTCCATCTCTTTGAGCCTTGTGTGAGCAGAGGCAGGTCATGAAGGGAAGCCATCCCTGCTACCCTGTGGTTCGGTTTTCTTTTGAACAAAATGGAGAAGGAACAGAAAGTACTTTGGATCCTCAGTCTCTAAGCTCTACAACCTTGGGCAGATAATTGCTATATTCCCCATTTCTTTTTTGTTATTATTGTTGGTTTTTGGCGATAGGGTCTTTCTATATAGGCCAGATTTGCCTCAGACTTACTTACAAACCAGCCTACCTCTGCTTCTGGGTGCTGAGACCAAAAGCATTTACCACCATGCCTGACTTAGTCTCCATTTCTTCATTGCAAAGTGACAATGACAGAATCCATCAAAGATGGTTAACTCATTGTCTGGCATGTGGGCAGGGAGATAGCAAGTAAGAAGCTAGGTTAGGTAAGAGAGTTCTAGGGCAGCCTGGGCTAAAAAGAGACTCTGTCTTCAAAAATAAACAACAAAAACACATAAGTGCTGGAATGTAAGTTGGTGACATGTCTATCAGCCTGTGACACCATGGGTCAATCCCAAACACTGCAACAAATAAGCAAATAAACAGGCTATTGCCACTATTAGTCCCCTTCCCCTGTACTTAGGCTGGAAAGAGTCACTTTTTCCACCACTGAGGATTTCCTTGCTTTTGAAAATTTGAGTCATGAACCTGACCCTCACTCAGCCTTCCCTCTCCCCTAGATGAGAGGAATGGGATTCCCATCAGCTCCCAGCAAGCAGGCCCAATTCTGGATCTTGACCCTGAGAAGGAACCTGAGCAGGAGCTGCATGAGCCACAGAGGCCAGGAAAACCTTCGGTCTTCACTGTCTTCCGGAAGGTTCGTTGTCTTTTGGAAGGTTCAGCTAAGAAATAGTGTCTAACCATCTACCCAGGGACATTTTCTCCAGCCCTGGGACTCTCAGACCAGAATTGGACCTTTGTGCTTATCCACTCAGGTCATTGGGTCGTGGTGGCTTAGGGACACAGTGGGCAGGGCTACAGCAGCAGGGTTGGGGTGGGGGCTGCCTGGTGGACATGGGGTCACCCTGCCCACTCACACCCCTGCCTCCGGCTCCCAGATCTGGCTGACGGCGCTGTGCCTTGTGTTGGTCTTCACAGTCACCCTGTCGGTCTTTCCTGCCATCACAGCCATGGTGACCAGCTCCACCAGCCCTGGGAAGTGGAGTGAGTGTTGGGCTAAAGCAGAAGCTGGGGGAGTGAGGGAAGGAGGCAGAAAGGGATCGGGTGACTATCAGCTCTCTCTTCTTTCCTAGGTCAGTTCTTCAACCCCATCTGCTGCTTCCTGCTCTTCAACATCATGGATTGGCTGGGCCGGAGCCTGACCTCCTACTTCCTGTGGGTGAGCTTGTCTGGGCTGAACCAGCCAGAAGTTTGGAAAGTAACTGGGGATCAAAGGGGCGGAGGACCATAGAAAGGTGACTTTGAGTAGTACCCTGTACCTGACATTGAATCAGCCCTCCAACTGGCAGTAAGTGACTGACCCCTGGAACGGGCAGGCCAGGCTGGTGGTGAGTTTCTCCAAAGTAGAAGCCACTACTTCTAGTGAAGCACTATGTCCCCAGTGTCCAGCCCCAGCCCAGCCCCAGTGACTGTGTAAGGCTCTTGTACCTGATTGGCTAGTTAGGGGATTGCTGTCAGTGGGGTGCTGTTTCCTTATGTGAAAGCTCCCTGGGAAATATAACAAATATAGCAATAGCAACCTATGTGGGGACACACCTGGAGACCCAGCCCGCCACCTGACTGGAATCCCATCTGGGAGAGTAGGCTGATGGGTACTTAGTTGTAGTTAGGTTGGAGAAATGTGTGCTGGCGCTCCCATGCAGTGGCAATCTGACTGCCCTGTGTGTTTCATGAAAGCCAGAGGACAGGATCTGGGATGCTCTTATTATAAAGAATTGATCAGGGGCTAGAGAGGTGGCCCAGTGGTTAAGAGCACTGGCTGCCTTTCCAGAAGACCCGAGTCTAGTTCTCTGCACCCATGTCACTCTGCTCACAGCTGCCTGTGACTTTAGCTCCAGGGAGTTAGATACCCTCTTGTGGCCTCCTAGGGCACCTGTACATGTGTGGCATACCCCCCACCTGGCAGGGCCCACACTCACCTGAGCCTCTGTCACAGCCAGATGAGGATAGCCGGATGCTGCCCCTGCTGGTGTGCCTGCGCTTCCTGTTTGTGCCACTTTTCATGCTGTGCCATGTGCCTGAGCGTGCCCGACTGCCCATCGTCTTCTGGCAGGATGCCTACTTCATCACATTCATGCTGGTCTTCGCCATTTCCAACGGCTACTTGGTGTCTCTCACCATGTGCCTGGCACCAAGGTCTGAGAAGCAAAGGGTTGTGTGCTGGTGATGGGGGGTGGTTAGTCCTTTGAGGCGGGCTCTCTGGAAAGGAAGACCATCAACCCTAGGTAGCTGTCTTAAGACCTTTGGTGACATCCTATAGGACAGACTTTCACTGTGACACTCGCCCCAAGCTAAGAACTGGGGAGGTTGCCTGCCCAGGTAGCTCAGCTATTTTTTACAGGGGCAGTAGGGCTGGGACTTTCAGGAGAGTAAGCATGGCAGGAACAGCTGAGGACATTTTGTTTAGAAATAAAGTGATGGAATCTAGAACCCTCTAAAGCCAGACCCTAAAAGTCCAGAATGATAATTCTTTTTCAGCAGCTTCATTTTTACAGAGGAGGAGACTGAGCCCAGAGAAAAGCCGGGTTATAGTGACAGGGTGGGGTCAGACCCAGACTCCAGTGCTGAAGGACAGCAGAGGGACATAGAAGCTGTGTCTAAGGTTAGCCCAGCATTTTCTCTAAGTTCCTATCTTTGTGTGTTCTAGGCAGGTGCTGCCACATGAGAGGGAGGTGGCTGGAGCCCTCATGACTTTCTTCCTGGCCCTGGGACTCTCCTGCGGAGCCTCTCTCTCCTTCCTCTTTAAGGCTTTACTATGAGGGCCACCAGTGCTCCCACAGTCCTCCTCAGTGCTGCCTCTGGAGCTAGGACATTCCCAGAGGAAGGACCTCTGCTACAGCAGGCCTCTTGGTCTGTGGGTGCCAGGAGGGGGCAGAAACGCTCTTGGCTGGTAGCTACATTGCATATGGTGAGGAAGAGTCCACCATTGGTCATTCCACCCCTCACCCAGGAGTGAAAATGGACACAGAAAGATGGACCTCTCTGAGACACACAAAAGAGCATATTGGAAGACAGTGATGAGGGGAAGAGTGTGCAGGGCCAGGTCCCTTCCCTGCCACCAGGACTAACTATACCTGTTCATCAAACCACCCACTGGCCCCAGGGAGCAAAGCCAGACCTGTAGGCCTTGCTGAGGACACCCTGATGGTCTCTACCTTGGCTCGGAGTGGGAACTGGGGCCAATTCCAGAACAACAGCTCCCCCCAACCAACCCATGGCCCTGGGTAGGGCATGAGGCATCGTGGAAGTAGGGGAAGAAAAAGCTCAAAGAACTGACCTGAGCGTCCAACAGTGTTTTTTCATAGCCAGTACTCCCTAGAATCCAGACAGGCCCGTCTAACAGAAAGGCAGTTAGCCTGTGTGTGTTGTGCACGCTTTACAGTTTGCAAAGCTTTCTACCACCCCTCTCTCAGACACCTCAGCCAGGTCTTTGGAACAAGCTAGGTGGGGACTGTACCTCCCTGAGGGGAGATGTGACTCCATGGAAGAGCGAGGCTGCGGCCTTCATCTCCCTTCTTGTAGGTGCTGACCACCACTTGCTTTTCTTCCTCAAAGGTCTCCAGGCAGGTCCCCTGGGTACTTGCTACTACCATCTTTTCATCCTGTTTCTCCTCTGACCCTGTTCCCAAGTCTAATAAAATTTGTTCATTTCTATGATGGATTCCTATAATGTTTGTTTCTAAAGTCGTGCTCACTGTTGGCCTCAGTAAACTGGGTGGGACAGGGATGATTTTCACCATTTGACACATTGAGGTAGCTGATTCTGAAAGGGGCTGGCTCTTGGGACCTCCTGACAGCTGAGGAGGGCAAATGGGTCTGTAAGAAGCTGTCCTTCTAGGGTAACTGGGTCTGATTCCCAGTACTCACATAGTGACTGGGAACCCTGTAACTTCAGTTTCCTGGGGGAACCAACACCCTCTGGTAGGCTCTGTGGGCACCAGGCACACATTACCATCCATGTGTGCAGGCAAACACTCATGCCCATAAAGTAAAAGTAAATTTAAAATGTAGGAAGCAGCGGCTTTGTACTCCCAAGCAGAGCACTTGGCTGAACAGCTGACCACTGCTGTCCCCTTTCCTGACCACTGCTGTCCCCTTTTCTGAGCCCCAGCTCTCCCGTGCATCTGCTTCCTCTCCCAGTGTTGTTCATTCCCAGAAATCAGCCTCAGAGAGGCCGTCAGCCTAGCCAGGGTTCCTGATGGGTGAAGTGGTCTCTTTAATCTTTGCACGCATGTGCCACCTGCTCACCCAGTAATGTTTCCTATCCTCTGCCTTCCATGAACATATCGTACACCAGAGTTGAGCCAGTACAGGGCACTTGTTTGGAAGTCACAGGCTCATGGTATCTTAGAGGATGGTAAGGCAAGCTATGGCTTTGGAAGCAGAAATAAGCCACAAGGCAGAACTCAACACCAAGACCTTCTGACGGAGGCTGGCGGGACTGGATCCCGATGCTTGCTGAGTAACCTCATTCAGAGAGTTCTCTAGGCCTGGCAGGCTGGGTCAGGAAAGTACCCCTCCCTTCACTTGCAGGCCAGGCAATCTCAGGAAAACTACAAGGGTCACAGTCACCTGGAGCAAGCTGAAAGTTGGGCTGAGCAGTGGAGAACCAGGTCCAGAAAAGGACACTTATGGTGCAAATGTCCTGATGCCACCCCTAGAATTCCATCTTCCCATCCAGCTTTTCCATCAGACCAGGAGGAGGGTGGCTTTAAAAAATTATTTCAAAAAATGTTATGTGTGTGAGTGATGTCTTAGTTATGTTCTTTTGCTGTGAAGAGACATCATGACCATGACAACTCTTGTAAAGGAAAACATTTAATTGGGGCAGGCTTACAGTTCAGAGGCTTTAGTTCATCATCATGGCAGGAAGCATGGCAGCACACAGGCAGCCATGGTGAGAGTTCTACATCTGGATCCAATGGCAGCAGGAAGAGACAGCGAGCCACTGGGTCCAGCTTGAGCTTTTGAGACCTCAAAGCCCACTCCCAGTGACACACTTCCCCCCAGTAAAGCCACACCTCCAATAATGCCACTCTATGAATCTATGAGGGCCCATTTCCATTCAGACCACCACAAGTGACTTGTCTGCATATATGACTCTGTACTGTGTGTGTGTTGACCACAGAGACCAGATAGAGGGCCCAAAGAGTGTCAGATCTCCTGAAACTGAAGCTTAGATGTGGGTGCTGGGAACAGAACCTGGGTCCTGTTCAAAATTAGCCAGTACTCTTAACCGCTGAATCATCTCTCTGGTCCCTATTCCTCCCCCTCCCTTTTTGAGATAGGGTCTCACTATATAGTTCTGGCTGTACTGAAACTCACTATGTAAACTAGGCTGGCCTTGAACTCACAGAGATCTACCTGCTTCTGTCTCTCAAATGCTGGGATTCAAGATGTATGCACTACACCCAAAGGAAGCTGGCTTTCCGTGGTGTTAGAAACAAATGCTTGAGCAGAAGGGAAGCACCTGTCTGTCCCTTTCCTATTACTCAGTCCCCTGTTCTTACCACCTCCTCAGCCCTGACACAGTTCTGTCATCAGACGTGGCCTCACTTCAAAGTAGCCTGTTCCCATCAGCAAGCCCTTGGAAGTATCAGTGTGGAGAGGACTGAGCCAGTTTCATAGGAAGGACACAGACATTTGAGGCTCAATGTTGACCGTATAGTTGGTGACCCTATTATAAGGAGGCCTGGGTTGCACTGTTTAAAATTCCGCATTTAGCAGTGGGGGAGGAGCATACCGGTAATCTCAGGACTTGGAAGGTACATGCAGGAGGTTCAGAAATTCAAGGTCATCTTTGACCACATAGGGAATTTGAGGCCAGCGTGGACTACATGAGACCCTGTCTCAAAAAGAAACAAACAGGGCTGGAGAGACAGCTCAGAGGTTAAGAGGACTAGATGCTCTTGCAGAGGCCCACCACCCACATCATGGTTTGCAACTGTCTGTAATTTCAGCTCCAGGGGACCTGGGACACCCTCTTCTGACTTCTACATGTGATGTACAAACAGGCAAATGTGGCAGGAGTTGGTGAAATTAATAGTCAACTTAGCATCTAGTAGCAGAGAGATTTTGGATTGGCAAAAACTTGGTGTCCCTTTACTGTAACAGAATATTTTTATTTATTGCAATAATATTTATTAGTATTTAATAAGCACCTATAAAATACCTAAACCCTATAACCTAAATAATTTTAAAATCTATAACTTATCTAAAAATATTTTAATATCTAAAACACTCTAATACCTATAAAAAACAAACACTTAACACTATTTTAAGTTTTTTTGTTTTGGTTTTTTTTGAGACAGGGTTTCTCTGTTGCCCTGGCTATCTTGGAACTCACTTTGTAGACCAGGCTGGCCTTGAACTCACAGAGATCCACCTGTCTCTGCCTCCCAAGTGCTGGAATTAAAGGCATGCGCCACCACCGCCCAACAATTACAGACAGCTGTGAACTGCCATGTGGTTGCTGGGATTTGAACGGGGGTCCTTTGGAAGAACAGCCAGCACTCTTAACTGATGAGCCATCTCTCCAGCCCTATTTTAAGTTTTTAAAAGGATATTAATATTCTTGGTGTAGATTCATACAGGACGGCTGGTTTACATTTATCCCAACAGATCTTTCAATCTTAAAGTCTGTGGAGCCTTATTCGTCCATTCTTAAAGCCAGTTAATAAAGTTAATCTGTTCCGACCCTGATGCAGGGCAGCCAAGAATTGCCTCTGAGGTCTCAGAGCCCAAATATTTCAAAACCAAAAGCTTATCCAACCCACTTCCAATTCCGTGGTTTCGCTCACCTTTCCAGTGTTCTGGAGCTCCAAGGTAGACGATTCCAAAAAACTCTGCCTTATCAAATCTGTGACAGGTTTTTGCGTTGGATTGCAGTGGTCCAACCCTGCCAATGGCGTATTTTGCTATGCCATTCTCCAGCTTGGATTCCAGGTGGGTGAGCGTAAGATGGAGGAACAACAGGTTGCATGGCCTCTCACCAGATGATGGCAGAGAGAGAGACGGGGGGGGGGGGGGGAGAGAAAGAAAGAGAGAGAGAGAGAGACAAGACCAGACTGTGTGGTCTGTCTTAAATGTCCTCGCATGTGGTGATGATCTTGGAGTGGCTTTTCGGCAGTCATTTTTTTTGTGGACTTTCCAAAGACATGCCCCTACAACAGTGCATTAGTGTCAGCAGTAGATCTCCCAGGATTCATGGCTAAGGATGTCGTCAGGACATCATCTGTGTGGCTTTCAAAGTTTCTTAGCAATGCTCCTTCAACAAGGAATATCATCCGGCCATAGTTAGCTGTGCCCATATCTTTCACATGAAGAGACACCAAGCTCCTCCCTATGTCGCTAGATGCTAATCTAAACTGTCTTTTACCAAGTCCTACCACATATCCCCCTTTCTATTAAATAAGTAATTTTCCCTAATATACATATGTGTCTACAATAAAAACAATTATAATAATATATACAATATAAATAAATTGCTTATGTACAGTATATAAACAAAATTTAAAAAAGATTTATTTTTATTTTCTTATGTATACAGTGTTCTGTCTGCAAGTATGCCTGCAGGGAAGAAGAGGGCACCAAATTTCATTATAGGTGGTTGTGAGCCACCATGTGGTTGCTGGGAATTGAACTCAGGCCCTCTGGAAGAGCAGTCAGTGCTCTTAACCTCTGAGCCATCTCTCCAGCCCACAAATTTTTATTAATATATATAGTAATATTTACATTGTTGACATTCAAAATACAATAAAGCAAGATATAAACAAAATTAGTTTAAATTCTTACCAATAACACAAAATAAAATATACAAAATAACCTCAAATTTAACCTTAATTTTGCAAATATACAAAATAATATTTTATAAAACCTTAAATTTTATCAATAAACATAAAACAATATTATTTTTTAAATCTTAAATTTATAAAAATATAATTTTAATTATTTCTTAATAACATAGAAAGAAAGAAAAGGAAGAAAGAGATCCCTTAATCCACCCCCTTTTCTTTGTCCAATACCAATCCACTCTCATATTCATCCATCATATCCATTCATCCTAGATGATAAGCAATCACAACACATAACATGTAACAAAACAAAAATTTTTTTATCCCAACTGTAGGGATAAAACTTTGGATTGGTGGTGAAAATATATTTTTGGGTACCCTTGAAAAATTGAGATAAAGGCCAGTTCCCGGAGAGCTAGCTGTAGCTTTTGTTGTCCAATCTGTCTGATCAATCATTTTGGGCTAACCCTTTTAAAATTGACTTGCATGCATATTTTGAAAAATTAGTAATTGAAGCAGTCTGTTAGGCTGAATCATTTGGTCTATTTGTCTTGTCGTTATTTTCATTCAGTCTTTGGTTCTGAAAATAATTTTTTTCTTTAAATTTAAGAGAGAGAAAGGCATATATTAAATCTGTAACTCCATTTGCAGCATAAACTCCATTCGTGCTAAATGAAGGAAAGAAATATCATGAACATCAAACAGTTAATAAAATACTGTTACCATGCAAATACAATTTATGTCTCAGCTAATAGGAGGGTCTCTCTTGGTCAGATCTAATCTTTGTAAGTTTTGTTGGTAACCACACTTTTTTATTCCCTGTAGATACATATGGATAACCACGTTCCCATCTTAAAACCATTACAGGTTTCCACTCTAAGGTCAAAATGTCCTTATAGTATATTGGTTGATTTAATTCCTCAGTTTTTTCTATAACCCAGTGTCTTTCAGCTGCAGTGGTATCTTTTTCACCAACATTCAAAAAGTTTAATGTTAGCAAAGCATTATGTAGTCTGTCCCTGGGATTCCTTAATTCCCCCTTTTGTTTAATAAGAATCTCCGCCGGGCAGTGGTGGCGCACGCCTTTAATCCCAGCACTTGGGAGGCAGAGGCAGGCAGATCTTTGCGAGTTCGAGGCCAGCCTGGTCTACAAATTGAGTCCAGGACAGCCAGGGCTACACAGAGAAACCCTGTCTTGAAAAACAAAAAAAAAAAAAACAAAAACAAAAAAACAAAAAACAAACAAACAAACAAAAAAGAATCTCCTTTAAAGTACTATTACCTTTCTATAATTGCTTCTCCTGTAAGGTTGTGAGGTATACCAGTAACACGCTTTATATTATAATACGCAAAAATTGCTTTATTTTATTAGATACATATGCAGGAGCATTATTAGTCTTAATTTGTGTAGGAGTACCCATAAATGCCATTATTTCTAATAAATGTGTAATAACACAATAAGCTTTTTCTGAACTTAGAGCAGTTGTCCATTGAAACCCTGAATATGAGCCGGGTATGGTGGTGCACGCCTTTAATCCCAGCACTTGGGAGGCAGAGGCAGGCGGATCACTGTGAGTTCGAGGTCATCCTGGTCTACAAAGCGAGTCCAGGACAGCCAGGGCTGTTACACAGAGAAACCCTGTCTCGAAAAACCAAAAAGAAAAAAAAAAGAAACCTGAAAATGTATCAATGGTATGGTGTACATATCTTTGTTTTCCAAATTCTGCAAAATGAAATACATCCATTTGCCACATTTCATTCTTTTTAGTACCTCTTGGGTTACTACCAGCAAGTAATGGAGTTTGGTTACAGAAAGAACATGTAGCCGGGCAGTGGTGGCGCACGCCTTTAATCCCAGCACTTGGGAGGCAGAGGCAGGCGGATCTTTGTGAGTTCGAGGCCAGCCTGGTCTACAAAGCGAGTCCAGGACAGCCAGAGATATTCAGAGAAACCCTGTCTCGAAAAACCAAAAAAAAAAAAAAATGAACATGTAGGACACTTTTAAATTATTTCTTTGGCTTGTTGCCAAGTGATAATTTTCTTTTTAAACCTGAACTGTTAACATGATGCTTCTCATGAAATTTTGAGGCTTCTAACACATTCCCTATTAGTAGCTGGTCAATCTCTTCATTACCTTTTGCCAAAGGACCTGTCTGTCAAACCTGTATGAGACCGAATATGAGTAATATATACTGGGAAATTTCTGCTTCTGATGACCTGCTGCAATTGAATAATGAGGTTAATTCTGAGTTATCAGGAATAAATTCAGCAGTTTCTATATTTAATACAACTCTTTATGCATATAGAGAATCAGTAATTATATTAAGAGGCTCAGAAAAATCGAATAATACCATAAGGATTGCATACAATTCTGCTTTTTGAACTGAGGTATATGGGCTTTTTGATTACCTTGTTGATTTTATCTGTCTTATAACCTGCCATTCCCTGTTTGTTTGCATCAGTATAGAAAGTTAGTACATCAGGAATTGGTGTTCCCTTTACAATATGAAGAAGAATCCAGTTAGTTCTTTTTATAAATTATATACGTTTGTTGTTTGGAAATTTGTTATTAATTTCACCCAAATAGCTACTGCAAGCTCTTTGTCAATCTTCATTGATTACCCACAATGAGATAATCCCAGCATTAGTGAGAGGCACTACTATTTTGGCCAGGTCCATTCCTGACAGCTGACATAGTCTTATTCTACCTTTTACAATTAATTCAGTTATCTTTTCTATGTATGTTTTTAATTTTTTTACTTTGTTTATGCAGTAAGAAAATCCATTCCATAATACTATCTTCCTGTTGCATAATGAGTCCTGTAGGAGAATGAGTTGATGGTAAAATGACCAAAATACAATCAAGTTTAGGATCAATTCAATCTATGTATCTTGTAATATTTGTTGTACCAACATTGGACTGTTTAGATTTGAATCCTCTTGTAACATTTGAAACAAATTACTTAACTCATAAGTACTTAATCCAAGGGTGGGCCTTAGCCAATTTATATATCCCATTAATTTTTGAAAATTATTTAGAGTTTTCAATTGGTCTCTACAGATCTGTATCTTTTGTGGTTTTAATTTTGTTGACGTATTTTATAACCCAAATAGCTGATTGAATTTCCTCTTTGTGTTTTTTCAGGAGCAATTTGTAATCCCCAAAGTGGCAGAATTCTGTGTTTCCTTAAATAAATTCTCTAAAGTACCTGTATCAGAATCAGCCAACAAAATATCATCCATATGATAAATAATAGAGTGAGGAAAATGCTTACGAATTATTTCTAATGGCTGTTGTACAAAATATTGACGGACAGTTGAACTACTCAATATTCTTTGTGGAAGCACATTCCAATGATACCTCTTGATTAGTCTACTGTTATTAAAAGTAGGTACAGAGAAAGCAAATGTTTATCATTTTTATATAACGGAATAGTGAAAAAGCAATCTCTTAAATTGATTACTATTATAGGCCATGACTTTGGTAGTAAAGAAGGTAATGGTATACCAGGCTGCAAAGAACCCATTGGTTGAATTACTCTTTTCATAGCTCTTAAATCTGTTATCATTCTCCATTTACCCGATTTCTTTTTAACTACAAACACAGGAGAATTCCATGGGCGTAACTGGGTCAAGCTCTAGGAAAAGTCTACATATGTCTCCATTGTCATAGCCATCCTGATATAATCAGATGCCAAATATCTTTCCTTTTCCCCAGACATAAGATTTATCATGTTCAGTGAAAGTTAGCTGATTACAAGGTTGGGTTGGTGTCATCCCCCAGTGGTGATTTGGCCCTTCGAGAGCCTTACAGTTGTTTTCTTATCTAGGATCTCATTTGATATGAATGAGGGCCCCAGGGGTTATTTTGTTCGTGGGGGCTTGGTCCTCACATCCCCAGCTGGCACAATAGAAATCATCAGAGTCCCTACAATTTTGCCTTCTCCAAGGGGAATCATAGCTAGAAGGACAGACATAAAAAGGTGTCTTTTCTAAGTAGGCAAAGGGTTTGCCTGGGCCAGTCATAATTTCAGTCAGATTGAAGCCTAAATTGGGAAACCAGGTCTTTTGGGGAACTACTTTTGAAGTTCAGTTGATAACCTTGCCATAGTTGTCCCTAATCACCCAAGGGTGGGTGAAGGGGGTTTGTGGGTTTCTCATACATAGTTAGGAGTCCTATCAGGGTGTAGATCTGGGCAATTTTAACTTGAGAGGGTTATTGCCATGTCTGTGAACCTTCCATTTTCCCTCAGTCTCTGGATTCAGGATCCGCTGGTCTGGCGTGGGTGTAGTGGACCCAGGCAGTGACACCATCCACCTTCAGAGCTATCAGGGTCGTCAGCAGGATCACAAATGGTCCTTTCAAGTGAGGTTCCAAGGTGTCTTGCTGGTGTCTCTTAATGTACACCCAGTCTCCAGGCTGGAAGTGATGTGGCTCTGGCGGAGGATCTGATTCATAGAGTGCAGGGAGTTTAGGTCAAATATTTTTATGAACCCATTGAACCTTGTTTAGTTTGTCTAAGAGGTCACAAACAATCTTTTTTTTTTTTAAAGATTTATTTTATGCATATGTGTGCTCTATCTGCATGTACACCTGCATTCCAGAAGAGGGCACCAGATCACATTGTGGATGGTTGTGAGCCACCATGTGCTTGCTGGGAATTGAACTCAGGACCTTTGGAAGAGCACTAGGCAGTGCTCTTAACTGCTAAGCCATCTCTCCAGCCCCACAAACAATCATTTTATCAATAACTTTCCCTTGTAGTGTAGGTATAATAGGAGGAGGGGTACCAAACATAATTTTAAAAGGGGAAAGTCCCATCTGATATGGGGAATTTCACACCCTGTAGAGTGCAAAGGGAAGAAGTGACACCCAGTCTGCGCTGGTCTCCAGGGATAATTTAGTTAAGGCCTCTTTTAGAGTTCTATTCATTCTTTCTACCTGTCCTGAACTTTGGGGTTTATAAGCACAATGTAATTTCCAATTCGCCCCAACAAACTTAGTCATGTCCTGACTTACCTTGGACACAAAACTGGTCCGCTGTCTGAACCTGTCATCTGAGGAAAGCCATACCTGGGAAGTATGTCCTCCAACACTTTTTTAGGCACCACCTTAGCCATCTTGTTTTTGGTTGGGAATGCCTCAGTCTATCCTGAGAAGGTGTCCACGAAGACTAAGAGATACCAGTATCCGAATTTTCCTGGTTTAACCTTTGTAAAAACAACTTCCCAGTAGGCCCCCAGTTTCTTATCTCTGAGTCGGACTCCTGGGTTTTGGCATGGGGGACAACTTTGGTTAGTTGACAGCCCTTGCAATTAGTTACTATCTGGTCAATCTTGGCATGTAGATCCTTAATTTTGACGTTTGCCTGTCTCACTGCATCCGCCATCTGGTGTGTACCCATGTGTGTTGTCTGATGGATCTTCTGGAGGATTTTGTCAGCTAGAGAGTGTAGAAATAATTAATTAAATTGTTTACCAGTATTTATATTATATTTAATTAGTCTGGCGGCTAATCCATAACCATTCATTATAAATGAACACACACAGAGACACCGCATGGATTTTAACAAGCCTTGGCCTGAGTTATGCAATCTTAGCCCATCTAAACTAGCTCTTAAGTCTATTACCCAAATATGACTCCATATGTACATACGTCCCCTTGGACCACCATTCTCCACACTAGCCAATGTTCCAGGCCATATGGAATGAGGTTCTTTTTTCTAACCCATGGTGTGTGTCTTCTTCCTCCTGCTGCTGGCTGGAATGCTTGAATCCTCTGTCTAAAGCACAGGCTTCCTGCTCTAATCTCAGAAAGTTCTACCTTCTCTCTTTGCCCAATCTCAGGCCTCGGCATTTTATTTAACCAATCAGAGTCAATGTAAGTAACAGACAGCAAACAGGACCAATTAACATTTAGAATGCTTAATACTACCCCAACAAGAGAGCCTGGGAGAATTAGCTTACCATTCGCTGTTAGCCACCAGTCTTCAGGCTTATGGGACATGGGCAAGCAGCTGGCCTAGTTCTCTTCTTCCTTGGTGTAAAGGGGAGCCGAGGACAGACTAGGATCTCCAGGGTCTGGTAAGCAGATTATTATTATCTGTTCCAGAAGCCCTACCTCCTTGGCCTCCTTATCGGCCAGGTTGTTTCCCTTAGCTATTGGGGAGTCTCCTTTTTGATGCCCAGAGCAAGGTATGATGGCTAGGCGTTTTGGCAACCAAAGGGCCTGCAGCAAGTGTAAGATTTTTTTTCTTTATTTTTCATAGTCTTTCCCTCTGCGGTCAGAAGGCCCCTGTCCTGGTATATGGCCCCATGGATATGCGCAGTGACAAAGGTATATCTACTATATGTGTAGATATTAACAGACCTGGCTTTTCCCAGTTTAAGAGCCTGGGTTAGGGCCATCAGTTCGGACCTCTGCACAGAGGTGCCAGGGGCCAAGGGCTGCGCCCAGAGATCTCATTCTTCATAGTTACAGCTGTTCCTGTCCATGTTTTGTCCTCATGGATATAACTGTTCCCATCCATGAACCGAGTGTGTTCAGCCCCCGAGAGGGGAACGAACGTTCAACAGGTCAGCCCTAGTACTGTGAAGATGGGCCAGGATTTCAGAGCAGTCATGTAATGGACCCTCTAAGTCTGGGTCTGCCAGGAAAGTAGTTGGGTTTAAAGAAGTTGTGTCCTGAGCTGGAGAGATGGCTCGGTCATTAAGAGCACTGACTGTTCTTCCAAAGGACTCAGGTTCAAATCCCAGCACCCACATGGCAGTTCACAGCTGTCTCTAATTGCCGGGTATGGTGGTGCACCGATTTTGGGAGGCAGAGGCAGGTAGATTTCTGCAAGGTCTACAAAGTGACAGCCAGGGCTACAGAGAGAATCTCAAAAAAAAAACAAAACAAACAAACAAAACTGGAATGTGATCGAGCTGGGGTTTAACAGTGGAGACTGGTAATGAGTCATTCTGGCATTGCTAAGCCAATGACCAGGGGGCTGTCTCAGCATCAATGGCATGTGGTGTGTTTATTTTTAGGTTTTTTTTTTTTTGTCTCAGAGTTAGTTTCTTTATTTGCATCCTTGACTACCAAGGCAATTGCTTGATATGGAGGCAACGTGACCAACAAGCAGCCATGGGGGTCCAATTTCTTTAACAAGTATGCAACTGGTCTTTTCCAGGGGCCCAATGTTTGCGTTATAACCCCCTTAGCAATGCTTTGGTTTTCAACTATATATAGATGAAAGAGCTTGGTTATGTCTGGCAGCCCCAGTGTGGGGGTGGACAGGAGGGCTTCCTTAGCTTTAGGAAGGTCTGTTGGTGTTGCTCCGCCTATTGAAAGTCCTTAGTCTCTTTGGTGGCTTCATATAGAGGCCTAGCCAACTCAGAAAACCCAGGTATCCAGTCTGCAGAAGCTGGCTGACCCTAAGAATTCATGTACCTGTCAAGGTGTCTTGGGTGTAGGGATCTTAAATACTGTTTCCTTCCTGGCCAGAGAAAGCCATCTCTGTCCATCTCTCAAGATGTACTCCCACGTAAGTTACCTCTGTGTGGCAGATCTGTGCCTTTTTTGCTGAGGCATGGTAGCCCAAACTTCCCAACATCTGAAGCAAGTCCTTAGTACCCTATACACAGGCCTTCTGGCTGGATGTGGCAATAGGGAGGTCATCTACATATTGGAGGAGGGTGAGATCTGGGTTCCGGGTGCAGCACTCACCCAAATCTTCAGGGAGGGTCTCATGGAATATGGTAGGTGAGTTCTTGAATCCTTGGGGCAGTCTTTAGCCCAGTGATGTAACTCCTTACAGTAGGCACATTGGTTCTTAGCCAATAGTGGCCATCCTCCTCTCTTTTGTGCTTCAATTTCTCCCACAACGATCTGTTTGAGACACCTCTGTTGTGTCGTGTACCCCATGATGGCTAATAAGATCTTAGCCAGATCCCTATTCTGCCTTCTCTCTGCCATGATCTACCTTTCCTCCTGTTTCTTTTCCACCTTAAGTTCTTTTTCTTCTAGACTCTATTATTATGAACTTTTCCAGCCATTACTGCCAGATCACATAATTCCTTTTTGTCTAGCCTCTGTACTTTCTGTCATTTTTTTCTTAATGTCTGGAGGTGCCTGATTAACAGGGCAAGAGAATCAATGTGAATCAGACTATCTCAGGCCAGACTTGGTGGCACACACCATTGTTCCCAGCATTCAAGAAAGAGGCAGGCAGGAATCTCTGTGAGTTCAAGGCCAGCCTTGGTCTACAGAATGATTTCCAGGACAGCCATGGCTACCCAGAGAAACCCTGTCTCAAAACAAACAAACAAACAAACCACAAAAAGAAAACTTCTATCTCAAAACCACAAACAAATTAATTAATAAATTAATAATAATAACGATAGAGCAGCCAAATGTGCTGGGGCACACTTATGATTCCAGCAGTCTGGAGGTGGTAGTAGGAGGGTCATAAGGTCAAGCCCATCCTGGATTACGATATGGAGAGACTCTTTATAATAATGATAAAGTAAAGCGGGGGCTACCCAGCATCCAGCTGGCCGAGTGTCCACTCCACCACATTTCTGTCTCATTTCCCCCTCACTGCTGCTCTTCTCAGTCCACAAAAGCTACCAAAGGTTTCCTTTGTATAAAATATTTATTTTGAAACTCTATTTTAATAGCATTTATTTCAAAAAGTTTATTATTATTATTTTGGTTTTCTTGAGATGGGGTTTCTCTGTATAGCCCTGGTTGTTCAGGAACGCTCTCTGTAGACCAGGCTGATCTCGAACTCATATTCGCCTGCCTCTGTCTCCCAAGAGCTGAGATTGAAAGTGTGAGCTACCACCACCCAGCCCTGATGTTTATTATTCTAAGGGTTCTGTTTGTGAAGAAAAAAAAGTCAAAAACAGAACTACGGATCTAGGAATTACTGATAAATATAGTTAAATACACCAACACACACACAACCCCAAAAACCAAAAAAAACAGAAATTGGAAACTTTATTTTACAATGAAATTGTATTCATTAAAGTCAGTATTAATGGCCAGCTATGGTGGTGAGAACTTGTGATCACAACACTTGGGGCAGGAAGAACAGCCATTCATGGTCATCCTCAGCTACCTAGTGAGTTTTAGGCCAGTCTGGACTCTATGAGACCCTGTCTCAAAACAAATTTTGTCTTAAAACAAATAAGTTTACGGGGGCTGGAGAGATGGCTCAGTGGTTAAGAGCACTGACTGCTCTTCCAAAGGTCCGGAGTTCAATTCCCAGCAACCACATGGTGGCTCACAACCATCCACAATGTGATCTGATGTCCTCTTCTGGCTGCAGGTGCACATGCAGATAGAGCACTCATGTACATAAAATAAATAAATTTGCCGGGCGGTGGTGGCGCACGCCTTTAATCCCAGCACTTGGGAGGCAGAGGCAGGCAGATCTTTGCGAGTTCGAGGCCAGCCTGGTCTACAAAGTGAGTCCAGGACAGCCAGGGCTACACAGAGAAACCCTGTCTCGAAAAACCAAAAAAAAAAAAAATATATAATAAAATAAAATAAATTAATTAAAAAAAAACAAAAAAGTTTATGATTCAAATTGTTATTTTATTTTGTTTTGAGACAGGGTCTCACTATATATCCCTGGCTGTCCTTGAACTCACTCTAGATTAGGCTGGCCTTGAACTCACAGAGATCCACCTGCCTCTGGTCTGGTGGGCACCACCATATCCAGCTTAGGTTGTTATTTATTTATTTGTTTGTTTATTTAGTTATTAGGTTTTTTTTTTTTTTTAGACAGGGTTTCTCTGTGTAGTCCTGGCTATCCTTACTCTGTAGGCCAGGCTGACTTTGAACTCACAAAGATCCACCTGCCTCTGCCTCCTGAGTGCTGTGATTAAAGGCATGTGCCATCACACCTGGCTTAGGTTGTTATTTTTAATTATTGACCAAGGTTATAAAAAACAAAACTATGACCCGGCGGAGGTGGCAGTATACACCTTTAGTCCCAGCACTCAAGGGCCAGCCTGGTGCACAGAGTGAATTCCAGGACAGCCAGGGCTACAAAGAAAAACCCTCACAGTGGGTTTTTTGGTTGATGTGAAGCTTTAACACAGAGTGAGAAGCCATGCTACCTCTCTAGACAATTGTTACCAGTGATAACATAGGCCTATATCTTCAAAAATTTAAAACAGAAATTGAGCTAGACATGGTATGCATGCTTGTAATTCCACAAATCCCAAAACTCTCACAGTGCATCGACTCTGATTTCTGAGCCCTGTGTCTACAAAACCAGTGCTGAAAATTCTGATCTCCCCTTCTCTCCTGTCTTCAGTGAAAAAGGCAATGCCTGTATGTGCAGGGCTCCCTGAACCAGTGCCTAACACAGCTCTTAGCAGAGAGCTGGGGCCCCTGAGTAAGACTATCAATCTGTGAAATGTAGGTGTCCTGAATGCTTAGGATCCAACAGCCAGCCTGTGGAAGCCCCACCCAACCCCTCTAAGGGTGACACTCAGTGCCTTCCCCAGTCTCCCCCAGTGCTCCTTACCAAGACTCGGTGTTCTGCACTAAGCATGTCTCCTGACTAGGTTTTTTAAAAGTCAAGTATTTATTAAGTATAACTGATGAAGTAATGGAGGTACCCATCTTTTCCCCACACTTTTGCTAAAGGTTTCATTCATCCACAAACATTAAGGGCCTTCAGTGTACGGTGGCTGGTGTTGGACTATTCGAAGCCTTCTGCTTCAGGGCGTGTGTTGAGGTAAGGGGTGTGTAGATGTTTCCAAACAGTGCGGAAAAAGTAGTAATTTAAACAGTCAGACTCTACACCCTGTGCAGAGAACATCAAGGTGACGTTGCTACTGGTCAAAATCCGGGTCTTAGATGGCAACGACCCCTGCGCTTTCCCTTCTTAGAAGAAAGAAAAGTGGTCAAAATCCGGGTCTTAGATGGCAACGACCCCTGCGCTTTCCCTTCTTAGAAGAAAGAAAAGTGGAGCTTTGACCAACAAACACCGTGCACGTTCTGAAAGCTGGAATATGAACCTGCCGGAAACAAGGGCTGTGAACTAATACTTTGCTGCGGAGGACAGGCAGGACATGGAAAATGAAGAAGCCTTTCTCCCCTATAAAACAAGACCGACGAGGATGGGATTCGAACCCACGCGTGCAAAGCACAATGGATTAGCAGTCCATCGCCTTAACCACTCGGCCACCTCGTCCCACACACGACGTTCCTTTCCACATTCCCATATCTCTCATAGACTGCACACCTCCCGCACACTTCCATCCAGGTCCCTTGAACTCACCCGGAAAAGTTCAGAGGAAGAAGCAATAAAGAGTTTTAACATTTCTCTACGAAGGCTTCAACAGGGAACTGCGCCATCACATTAGTGATTCAGCCAAGCTCTGTACGGGTTCCCCTCCCCGCAGCCCGGCGACCGCACCGGGCTTGCAGGACGCGCTTGGCCCGGTGGATGTGCGTCCTGTTCCCCAGGGAGAGAAATGCGTCCTCCCAGGGGTCCGCAGAAGCGGGACATGACCGTGGTTGGGTTCAGCGTTTGCAAAGCGCGCGCCGAACAGCTACTGAGGCGGTAGCTCCTCCTCTCTCACAGAGGGCGAGCTGGCATGCGCACACATGGAGGCCAGCGGGTGGTGGGCGGGGCTGCGCGCTAGGCTCGGCTGGCCTCGGCTGGTCTCGGCTGCGCTCGGCAGGCTGCGGTAAATCCAGGCTTGCGGTGGTTGGCAGAGGCTACGGCCCGGTGGTCCCTGCTTCTCGCCGGGATCCCAGAGAGCCATGCAAATGTCCTACGCCATCCGATGCGCCTTCTACCAGCTGCTGCTGGCCGCGCTCATGTTGGTGGCAATGCTGCAGCTGCTCTACTTATCGCTGCTCTCCGGACTGCACGGCCAGGAGGAGCAGGAACAGTATTTCGAGTTCTTCCCGCCGTCCCCGCGATCCGTGGACCAGGTAAAGTCTCAACTCCGCACCGCGCTGGCTTCCGGAGGCGTTCTGGACGCCAGCGGCGATTATCGCGTCTACAGGGGTCTACTGAAGACCACCATGGACCCCAACGATGTCATCTTAGCCACGCATGCCAGCGTGGACAACCTGCTGCACCTGTCCGGACTTCTAGAGCGCTGGGAGGGTCCCTTGTCAGTATCAGTGTTCGCGGCCACCAAAGAGGAGGCGCAGCTGGCCACGGTGCTGGCCTACGCGCTGAGTAGCCACTGTCCTGAAATGCGCGCCCGGGTCGCCGTGCACCTCGTGTGCCCCTCGCGTTATGAGGCCGCTGTGCCAGACCCCCGGGAACCTGGGGAATTTGCCCTGCTGCGGTCCTGCCAGGAGGTCTTTGACAAGCTAGCCAGGGTGGCCCAGCCCGGGATTAATTATGCACTGGGCACCAACATCTCCTACCCCAATAACCTGTTAAGGAATCTAGCTCGAGAAGAGGCCAACTATGCTCTGGTGATTGATGTGGACATGGTCCCCAGCGAAGGACTGTGGAGAGGCCTGAGGGAAATGTTGGATCAGAGTAACCACTGGGATGGCACAGCCCTGGTGGTACCTGCGTTTGAAATCCGCCGAGCCCGCCGGATGCCGATGAACAAGAACGAGCTAGTGCAGCTCTATCAGGTGGGCGAAGTCCGGCCCTTCTATTATGGGCTGTGCACGCCTTGCCATGCACCTACCAACTACTCTCGCTGGATCAACCTTCCAGAAGAGAGCTTGCTGAGACCTGCCTACATGGTGCCCTGGCAGGACCCCTGGGAACCATTTTATGTGGCTGGAGGAAAGGTGCCCACCTTTGATGAACGCTTTCGGCAGTATGGCTTCAATCGTATCAGCCAGGTTTGTAAAAGGGAGAGGGCAGATGGGACTGGAGCTGGAGGTGTGTCAGGGATGGAGTGGCCATTGATGGAAAGGAGGCAATAAAACAAGAGGAAAGGGGCTGGATGGTGTAGAATTCCCAAGAGAAAAGTGGAATGAAGCTTTAGGGATGATCATTTGGGCCGTGGGGATGTCATTAAACTATTATGACCTCTCTCTCTCTCTCTCTCTCTCTTTCCCTCCCTCCCTCCCTCCCTCCCCTAGGCCTGTGAGCTGCATGTGGCAGGGTTTAATTTTGAGGTGCTGAACGAAGGTTTTCTGGTTCATAAGGGCTTCAAGGAAGCATTGAAGTTCCATCCCCAAAAGGAGGCTGAAAACCAGCACAATAAGATCCTTTACCGCCAGTTCAAACAGGAATTGAAGGCTAGGTACCCCAACTCTCCCCATCGGTGCTGAGTTCTTTCCTCCCCTAGTCTGAGAATTTTCAGCATCTGGCTCCTCAGGCCTGACTGGGGTAAGAAACATCCCTCCACTTTGCAGAGGTAGCTGTGGTTTTGGAACACTGGACTTGAGTATGGGGTGCTGGGAGCAAGTCCCAGCTTTACCACTAACTAGCTGTGTGGCCTTGAGCAAATCCTGTTACCTCTCTGAGCCTCCATTGCCCTGTCTGTAAAAAGGGAGGTGAAAAAACCTACCTCACAGAACTGTTGGCTCAGATGAGATGCTGTATGTGAAAACATCCATGTAAACTTCGTACAAATGTGAAGTATTATTAATATTATTACAGTGTTATTATATTATTATTATTAACAATGTTGGGTGGATAGCAGCAGAGCAAAAAGTATGAATGGGCTACAAGCTGAGAAGCCTGAGTACTTAATAAAATGAACCTTTTGGAAAGATGAAAACATAGAATGTGGTGCTCAAAACTGGGCTAGAACTTAAGCTTCCTGGTTCTTCGCCATCCAAGCTCCCTGAAGGAGGGAAGGATCTGTAGGACCTGTGAGTTAAAGTATCAGATCTGTGCCCTCCAGTAGGTTGGGCTGCTCATTTGCCTTCGGGTGACAGTGTATAAATAAAGGAGTGTTCACACCCACAGCTGCCTCTGTTAGTCTCCTGAGCTAAGGGGAAGTGCGCAGGAGCATCGCGTTGCCGAGGTGCATGCAAGGGCACAGACCACAAAGCGAGGGCAGGCTGGAGGACTGAGATACTGTGAACTGGTTGCTATGGAGACCCACCCGCGGTATCCCGGCATGCCTGGAAACCAGTAGTTCAATTGTAAGTCCACAACGGGCGCCTCATGATGACGCACACGGAAGCGTCGACACCTCCTGGAGAAAGGGGGATCTGCGCAGCTCCTTCCCGGAGGCCAACGGCGGCGGCGTTTACTGCCCGGGTCCGACAGCTCTCGGGAAGTCTCGGGCGTGAGGTCGGAGGCCCCAGTCTCTACGGTGCGTATGACCACGCCTGGTACTGGGTTCGGCTTCCCGGGTCGGAGCCAAAGCAGAGACTTAACCGGCCCGGCTCGCGCGCTGGCCTTAGAGGAACCCGCGGTTCCCTAAGCCAGCGCCGGTGCATCTGAGGGTGGACCGGGGCCGGATGCTTCCGGAGTGCCGCAGAGAAGCTGAGTTTGTTCCCTGTGTCTGTAGGGAGGAGTCTGCCTTCCCAGGAGAGTTGCTCTGAAGGTGTTTATAAGTCTATAAAGAGAAATTGCATGTTCACCGCGCCTTACAGTGTGCCTCTTCCACTCCTTACAACCCTCAGCAATGGTGTATATTCCCTTGTTCGTACCTGGGTTAAGGAGGGACAGTTGTGACTTCATTTAACGAAGTCAGGATCAGAGTCAGCTGGAGGAAGGAGATCGTTAAGAGTTTACCCTGCGTCTTAGAAAGTACATACACTTAATGAAAAGGAATTGCCAGCGCGGGGATCTGAGTCTTGAGAAGAGGAAAGGTGAGGCCGTTTTGGAGACCTGTGTTTTCAGAGCAGGAGGAAATGTTACTAAACTCGTGCAGGTCCGGCACTATAATTACTTGAATGGGTTTGAAGGAACAGTTTGGCCACCACTGCAAGTTGCCAAGAACTAAAAGCAATTCCTGCACTACGAAGGTTTATGTTTATTTATATTTATTAACTGTAATGGCACTGCACTTGGTGAATAAGACAGACTGGAGCCCCTTGCCCTGGTGAGGCTCCCGCATCCACGGGGTGGATGGACGTGAGAACGGGAGAAATATGCGATTTTTAAAAAGAAAAAAAGAAAGCTTCCTAGGGGGAAGTGTGTCTACTGCACTGGGAAGGGAAGACTTACAGAGCAGCAGCCGGAAGTGTAGGAGAGACGTCAGCATAAACTAGAAGCCAGCGCTTGTCGGAGAGAGCATCCACATCCAAAATGGCTGTTCTCTCGGGTGATCCCCGCTTGTCGGAGAGAGCATCCACATCCAGGATGGCTGTTCTCTTGGGTGATCCCCGCTTGGCAGAGAGAGCATCCACATCCATGATGGCTGTTCTCGCAGGTGATCTGGCAGCGTCAGTTTCTCATGTCTCCTTCATTCTGAAACTATCTTCCACCCTGAATTTGGGATTTTCAATCTGCTCTGCAGAGGTTTCTCCTCTGCCTCCTTTGTTGACTTCAGGAGTTGACCAACATAGACCCCCATCTCCTCACATTTCCGCCTGACTAATCATACTACACAAAGCCTAAACAACTTGCCATATGTAGGTAGCCGAGTTTCTGAAGCCTGGGTCTGGTGGGAGCTGACATACCTATGGCCCTGGTCCCTTTTCTCACTTCTAGGTCTTTGTACTTGCTCTTCACTCTGCCAGGAATGTTCCATCTCATGTCAGCCCAGTCTTCACCTAGTCTTTCACCCTCGGGAAGCTGTCACTGTTGCAACAAGCTCCAGATCCGGTCTAGACACCCCTCCTATAACATCTTAGTTTTGACTCTTCACACCATTATAAAGTCTCTTTCTTTGCCCTCTTTCCCAGGAACTTGTCATTTCCTTGAAGCCAAACACTGTGTCTGTCACAGCTATACTGTAGGATCTACCACAGTGGCGGTTGGTACCTGGCATATATTAGGTACTTAGTAAATACTAGATAAGTGAGGAAAAAAGGGGGGAGGCTCAGCAGTGTTTAATGTTTCTGAAAGGTCACCTGAGGCAAGCACTGAAAAATGCTGCCATTTGCTACAAGGAAGTTGATGTGTAATTCTGCCAGAGAGGTTTCAGTGTGACTGTTGGGTACCCAAACAATGAAAGAGTAGGAGGTTAAAGTCAGAACAGCAAGTGTGCACAAGGCCTAGAGAGCTGTAGAAATTCAGTAAACTGGGCTAAGTCTCATATTTCTGCATTCATTCATTTACCTGCTTCCCCCGCCCCCAGTACTGGGAACTGAACACAAGACCTCATACATGCTAGAAACATTCTCAGACTTCTCTGCTTCCCTCTACCCCCTGCAGGGTTTCTCTGTGTAGCCCTGGCTGTACTGGAACTCTCAATCTGTAGACCAGGCTGGCTCGAACTCAGATCTGCCTGCCTGTGCCTCCTGAGTGCTGGGATTAAAGGTGTGTGCCACCACCACCTGGCGTCTCTGGGGGGGGGTTGTTTTGGTTTATTTTTGGTTTTTTGAGACAGGGTGTTCTCTGTGTAGCACTGGTTGTCCTGGACTCACTTTGTAGACCAGGCTGGCCTCAAACTCACAGAGATCTGCCTGTCTCTGCCTCCCAAGTGCTGGGATTAAAGGCATATGCCACCACACCTGGCTCTCTGTTTGTTTTTTGTTTTGTTTTGTTTTTTTTTTTACTGGTAGGAAAAACCTGAGCACCTCTCAACTTCCACTTATGAAGGTGCTTCCTGTCCAAGTCCTTGAGGAATGCTGGGGACTTGGGATATTGCTCAGTGGTAATTAGGGCTTAATCTAAACTTAGATTCTTAAGCATGATTTAATCCCAGCACTCAGGAGGCAGATGCAGGTGGATCTCTGAGTTCAAGGCCAGCTTGGTCTACAGAGGGAGTTCCAGGACAGCCAGAGCTACAGAGAGAAACCCTGTCTCTAAAAACAACAACCCAACTAGACAAAAAAGAATCTGAGTTTAATCCCCAGCATCAGAAAATTTTACAATGGATGTTGGTATTTTTGGAGAGATGGCTCAGCGGTTAAGAGCACTGACTGCTCTTCCAAAGGACCCCAGTTCAAATTCCAGCACCCACATGGCAGTTCACAGCTATCTGTAATTGCTGGGTATTGTGGCACATGCCTTTAATCCCAGCACTCAGGAGGCAGAGGCAGGTGGATCTCTGTGAGTTCAAGGCCAGCCTGGTCTACAAAGAGAGTCCAGGACAGCCAGAGCTGTTACACAGAGAAACCCTGTCTCTAAAATCCAAAAACAAAAAAAAAATAAAAACAACAACCACAAAAAACTGAACTAAACAAAAAAGAATCTGAGTTTAATCCCCAGCATCAGAAATTTTTACAATGGACGTTGGCATTTTTGGAAAGATGGCTCAGCAGTTAAGAGCAGTGGCTGCTCTTCCAGAGGACCCAGGTTCCATTCGAAGCCCCAACATGGCAGCTCACAACTGTCTGTAACTCCAGTTCTTAGGGATCCGATGCCTCCTTAGCATGTACTGTAAACACATGGTGCAAAGACACAGTTGCAGGCTAAACACTAATACACATAAGATAAAAGTGGTGTGTATGTATACATATATATATATATATATGTATACATATACACACACACATATGTCTCAGAGTGCTAGAGGCTGGGAAGGCCAAGGTTGAAGAGCCCGTGTCTGACAAGAACCTTTCTGCTAGAGCACCTCATTTTAGGAGGTGGAGGAGAAAGACCCATATCCTGTCAGGAACCCTCTGCTGATTAGGCCATTGGTATACTTGAGGGCAGACTTCATCATCTTTCAGAAGTCCCATCTTGGCTAACCAAATGGTTCAGTAGGTGAAGGCAACTGCCACCAATGTTCAATGCTGATGTTCAATCCAAGAACCCATCTGGTAGAAGGAGAGAACTGACTCCTACAGGCTGACCTCTGACCTCCATATATGCTCCATGATGTGTGTGAATTTTAAGTAAATAAGAAGAGAAAACCCTGAAGGCTTCATCTCTGAACACTGTTGCATTGCAGATTAAGCTTCCAATACGGGCCAGAAAGGAAGAACTGAAGATATGTAGGGGAAACACTGGGGACTGAAGAATCAGGTGATAGGATTTGATCTAGAACACAGGAAAAGGCTAGAGGGTTGTGGGACAGTACTGGGAAGAACAACTGAGGACATTGTAGGCAGGATAATAACATGGACAAAGAAGAGAGCAGGAGTGTGAGAACTGGCCATTCAATGATGTGAAGTAGCTGGATTTAGAGTTCAAGTACAGTCTATGCAGGGTCTTGGAGGAACCACTCAGGACCTTGGGTCCAGTCCCATCAGCAGTGGGCAACCTTTCCCACTGTGGCTCATACAACCATTCCCATGCATTCCAGGATTCTGTGAGAGGAACAAATCTCAACAAGTACATGATCAGGGTGGTGACATCAGTCACTTCCCCTTATCACATTCGAGGCTTATGTTTAGTCCATTCCCTGTTTGGCTGCTCTGATAGTGGACAGTGGCAAGTAAATGGCCCATACTCCTTCTCCAGAGCTCAGATGCCCATCCAGCCTTCAGGCAAAGAAACAGAAGAGATGGAGGCAGAAGGCGACTCAGCAGCTGAGATGAACGGGGAGGCAGATGAGAGTGAGGAGGAACGGAGTGGCAGCCAGACTGAGTCAGAGGAGGAGAGCTCGGGTGAGCCCCTGCAACCTGTCTGTGTCACAAACACACACACACACACACACACACACACACACACACACACACACACGCAACAGCCTGTCCCTGCAGAGCTCGGGTGAGCTCCTGCAACCTGTGTCACACACACACACACACACACACACACACACGGGTGAGCTCCTGCAACCTGTGTCACACACACACACACACACACACACACACACACACACACACACGTACAGACACGTGCACACACACCCCAGCCTGCCCCTGCCGAGCAAGCCCTAACTGGCCTCTCACCTCAGAGATGGATGACGAGGACTATGAGCGGCGCCGCAGTGAGTGTGTCAGTGAGATGCTGGACCTCGAAAAGCAGTTCTCAGAGCTGAAGGAGAAGTGAGCATGGGCGTGCTGGGCTGGGCCTGTGGGCAACTGGGGGACAGATGCCCATAGTCATGAGGAGCAAATGGGGCACAAGGGGAGCAGGTGTATGGCAGGCACTTGCCTGAGAGAACAGACGATCACTGGAGAAGACAATGGTACACAGCTGCCTTTTCACCTCCAGGTTGTTCAGGGAACGGCTGAGCCAGCTGCGCTTACGACTGGAGGAAGTAGGGGCTGAGAGAGCCCCAGAGTATACAGAGCCTCTTGGAGGGCTGCAGCAGAGCCTAAAGATCCGCATTCAGGTGGCAGGTCTGTTGCTGCCCTGTTCTCCCAGAAGCACAGCTCTTTGTCACCTTCCACTTTTGGTCTTGCCGTGCCTACCCTATTCTTGTGGTTCTTCTTTTGGGGGATACTAGGGCCCCTGGTCAAGCAAAGCTCCTCTTCCCCATTGCAGGAATCTACAAGGGCTTCTGTCTGGATGTGATCAGGAATAAGTATGAATGTGAACTCCAAGGAGCCAAACAACACCTGGAGGTGAGTTGGCAGGTGGGCTCCTAGGGAGGGTGAGTAAGACTGAGGTCCAGCAGTTCCCTTGGCTTAGTGGCTGTCCCTGTCCCAGAGTGAGAAGCTGCTGCTGTATGACACACTGCTTGGAGAGCTGCAGGAGCGGATCCAGAGGCTGGAGGAGGACCGCCAGAGCCTGGACATCAGCTCTGGTGAGGCGAGGGCCAATTCTAAAATGCCCCACCCTTCTCTGGACCTCAGCTTCCCAGGCTGCACAGGGAAGTCAAACAGGCCACTTCTTGGGGTCCTATGAGGACTGAATGAGACTTCAGGAAAGGAAAGGTCTAGCTCAGTATTCCGCATATAGTGGGGGCTCAAGCAGAGTGGTTCTCCTCCCTGCCTCCATTCAGAATGGGGGTACCCAGTTGACACATGGTTATATGTAAAAATCCACAGTCCTCTCCATGATAGTGGCATCTGTATTCATGTGGGGTCCAGATATTTCCTACATCCCCTGTCTACTAAGCAAATGGAAAAACTGAGGTTTAACCAAGAAGCGCAGTATTCTCTTCCCAGGCTGCCCCAGTGTGTGGCTAGAACCTGGGTGGTCCTGAGAGGCTGCCAGTCTCGACCCGAGGTTAGGCCACTGCCCTGGTGGTGATGGGGAGGGGAGGGAAAGTCAGGGTGGTCCACGGTAAAGCTGCAAGGGTGGTGGGAATCACCTGTGGGTCACTTTCCTGACCCTGACTCTTAGTCTCTGGGCACAGAGTGGTGGGATGACAAACTGCATGCCAGAGGCAGCTCGAGGACCTGGGACTCACTGCCACCCAGCAAGAGGAAGAAGGCACCACTCGTTTCTGGTATCCTTCTGGCAAGGTCTCCTGATGCTGGGGCAGGCTGGGACAGGCCCTGGACTCAGGGAGGTTAGAGGGATTACATGAGACAGGGTCACACTAGAATCCTTCGTAGATATTTGGTGTTGCATGAAAATGTCCATTTGTCAGATTTTTCTTCTGTGTTCTAGGTCTTCCTGAGCTCAGTGGACCCCAGAGAAACAGAAAGCTCAGCTCACTGGCTCCTAGTAGTTTCTTCAGTAAAGATCAGCCTTTGAAGCCCCTCTGGCTTTCCCTCAATGTCCTACGGCCCCATGCTGCCTCAGGCATTCCTACCCAGGCCTTGCTCAACCCCTCTGGAGCTATTGCCTCTCTGCTCTGTCAGCTGCCTTCTCCTCTGAAGTCTCTCCCGATCCACACCCCCACTCCTATACATGTGGTTCTGTTGTGTATTGAACATCCCGAGGGGACTCATTGTCTTTGACCCTCCTGTGCTGTACAGCACAGCACTGAGCTGAGGTCTTCATAGCCATAGGGTCAACCATGGGACCACTTCAGGATGGAGGTAGGAGGGAGACTTTATGGAACCATTGGGGGAAGGTAGAACACAGACAGTGTGCTATTAGGAGGGAAGAGGCCAGGATCCACCCTTCAGGTAAGGAAATGTCCAGTGAGCCAGTTACTGACAGAGCCAGACAAAACAGGAGGAGCAGGGCCCCTCATGGTGATCAACTGATCTGGAAAAAATGGTGAGAGTGAGCGAGGAAAACCAGAGTTTCGTGTCTAACACAGTCCCACACTTACCAAAACCTAAGGTCCCTGAGGCAGGAGGGGGAGCTTGGATTAAACCCAGGGTCTTGCTGGTGTGCTGGCACACACCTTTAATCCCACCCTGAGGAAGCAGAGGCAGAGGCAGGTGGATCTCTGTGAGTTCCAGGTCAGCCAGAACTGCATAGTGTCTCAAAAGAAAAGAGAAAAAGGGTTTTAGCTGGGTGTGATGGTGCACGCCTTTATTCTTAGCATTCAGGAGGCAGAGGCAGGTGGATCTCTGAGTTCAAGGCCAGCCTAGTCTACACTGAGTCTTGGACAGCCAGGGATCAGAGCTGTGTTAAACAGAGAAAGCTTGTCTTAAAAAACAAAACAAAAAAAAGCTCTTGGTGCCTCCACCTCCTCTACACTCTTATGTACCATTCTCCAAAGAGGTGGATGGTTGGCACTGCCACCTCTAGCCCTGTTGTAGAGCCTGTGTGTCTCCTCCTCTTGTTGCCCTGCTTCCTTGACCCCTATGCAGGCCCATACATTGTATACATGCTACAGGAGATGGACATCCTGGAAGACTGGACGGCTATCAAGAAGGTAGGTCCACTGCGTCCTGCTTACCCCATCCCACTCCGCCACCCTCCCACACCCCCATGCCAGCCAGCTCTGGGGTGTGAAGATACCCAGCTAGCTTTTTGCTTGCTCCTCTGCAATGTCTGTCTCAGTCCAGGTTCCCTGATTTTGTGGCAGCTTGTCTCCTGCTTAGAAACTGACCTGATTATGGATGTGTTGGTATCAGCCTGTGTTCCAGTTGGTCTGGAAAGAGAGGGAAGGCTGCTGGGTTGGCCTTTGAGAGGACACACCTTGGAGCTTGGTGTAGAAAAATGTAGACTTTTACACTTCGTGCAACTTGACTCAGCAGCTTTCATCCTGGACTGTGGGGGGGCAGTCTCAACAAGCTAAAATGGACTCTAAGGGACCCTTTCTTATCCCCATCCAGGCCAGGGCAGCCGTGTCTCCTCAGAAGAGAAAAACAGACGGTAAGAACCAGAGTTGGCCCTGTCAGAATTGGTAGCCTGATCTCACTTGAGGGTTTTGTGGGAGTCTAGGGAATAGGAACCAGTTTGAGGAAGCTCTTGGCTGAGGGAGCAAGGACATGTAAAGGTGGAATAGAGGGCTGAAGATGGAGTTCAGTGGTAGAGCACTTGCCTAGCATGGGGGCCAGATCCTGGTTCCAAGCTCAACACTACAAGAAGACAGTGCCCCCAGGCAGGGTGAGTCTGAGGTGGGGGGGAAGAAGAGACCCCATGGGGTTGAGGGAAGTATGGCAGTTCTCTCAGCATCTTCAGGAAGTGGGTGTTTCTCTTTTGGTTTAACTTCCTTTCAGTGGTTTTCTCATGTGCCCCTAGGACCTTGACCCTGCATTTATACTCAGGGGGTCCTTGGAGCAGCTGGCACCACGCACAGGACTAACATTTCTCTGCCTAGTAACTCTCCGGTGTTACTGCTGTTCCCTGACCCTCTGCCACCACTGGCCTGGTCTCCTCTGGCTCTCCTTGTGATCTCCATAGCTGTGGCCCTGAAGTTGACCTGGCCAAGCAAGACTGTTGTCTCCATCCCTGACCAGCCCATCCCCATCCCAAAGAGTAACTTGCTCAGTGTCCCCCAATAAAGAACATGGGCCTCATCCAAAGTCAAGCAGCAACTCTCCTGACTTTCAAGCCTGGCCGTCAGCCAGAGTGAGGAGCTGGGCCCCACTGCAGGAGGAACTCGAGCCAGAAACATGTTGGGGTCTTGCCCAGAGTCTCACCCATCCTAACTGCCTCTGGAGATGATGACAGCTTCCCAGGCTTTCTCAGGGCCATTCCTGGTGTCTGCCTCCCAGATTCCAAAGACTGGAATAAAACTCATTCTGGGACCTTGATGTGACCAATGTGTGTCTGCTGTATCTTACAAAGGAATGAAGGCTTTTTTGGGGACCACCTAAGACAGATGTTTCTGTGGTCCCTATAGTTTGGGACATTATGACTTAAGAGAAAAGCCTGGGGAGAGGAGGTTGGGCCCAGAGCTGGAAGCTGCACGTGGCACAGGCAAACAGGTGAAGCACGTGGCTTTGGGTGGTGAAGGGGATTTTTCACATGCCTGGAGTCCAGGTCATGTCTGCACTTGCCAGATTGGCAAGGCAGGCTAACTAGCAGGGCCTGTGTGTGGGAGGCAGCTAGCAGCAGCACCATGTGCTGACGACCTCACAGCCACACTCCCCCTGGTTAGCAGTGAGTGTCAGAACCACCCCCAGAACCTCAGTTAAGCAAAGGGCTTCGTTTCCATGGAGACACAGCATCCTTTCTCCATAGCAACCTGAAATCACAAATCCCAAGTTAGGTTCAGGAATGAGTCATCTGCTACCAGTAGGGGGTGCTCTCCCACAACGTACACCCCCTCCAAGGCAGGAGCAGATGAACAAGTGACCAGAAGACTTCTTAAGGTGACCCAGGGGTGAGGCTTGGGCCTATGGGAACTTGGTCTGCCTTGCTTAATTCCTCCCTACCTAGCTGCATAATGTGAGGGAGATGTAGGATGCACTGTGTGGAAGTGGTCTTCCCACAGCTGGGGCCCTGATAGTGACACTAACATGGAGAGGTCCCTGCCATTCAAGGCTGGACCAAGAATAGAAGAGGTGGACACTGGCCACACAGAGTGGACATACAAGAGTTAACTGGCGGGGTGTGACAGGGTGAGCCGCCTTCAGGAAGTGTTACTCACCACCAGGAATGTGCACGCCTGTGCCTTGGGGGTTGGATTCTCTTCCTGAGTCCCAGGAGAAGCTGAAGGAGCTCCCAGCCATGGAAGACCCTGGGGAAACAGGAGCACACCATCTGGGAGCTGCCAGCCTGATCTTTGTTCCTGGGCACCAACAGAAAGAAAAGTTAGTGAAGTTGGGAGGTCAGCCAGGTGCAGGGGGTGAGGGCAGTGACCGGGAGGATCTGACGAGTACAGTCTAGGTGGGAAGCCCAGAACAGAACGGGGAAGAGGTATTCAACCCAGACCCCTGCTGAGGTCTAGGTGTCTGCCCCCAGCCCATCTCCAGACCCACTGTATGATACACCTGATGCCAGCGGGGCACAGGCAGGCGGGTCCCAACAACCAGCACGCACTGTGAGCCTGCGGGAGCGACTACTGATCACCCGGCCAGTGTGGTTACAGCTGCGAGCCAACGCTGCGGCCACACTGCATGTGCTGAGAACGGAGCCTCCAGGGGTGAGTCTTCCCCCTTCCTCCAGGTCTGGCCCGCCAAGGATGGGAGGGAAAGGGCCCTGGACATGAAGTCCTGAGCCTCCTGATCTTGTTCACTTACAGACCTTCCTGGTGCGGAAATCTAACACTCGCCAGTGCCAGGCTCTGTGTTTACGGCTGCCAGAAGCCAGTGGCCCCTCTTTTGTCTCCAGCCACTTTATCCAAGAGAGCCCTGGTGGTGAGGCGGCTGGCCTGGCGGGAAGGGGTTAGAGACAGGAGGGGGAGGGAGGTCCCCAGAGAGCAGCCTCACTCCCAGTGTCTCTCAGGCGTCTCTTTGGAGGGCTCAGAGCTCATGTTCCAGGACCTGGTCCAGCTTATCTGTGCATACTGCCATACCAGGTGAGTCTGCCTGCAGGACATCTGTTGACCACTTCGTTATCTCCCCCGGACTGCCCACCTTCTGTACCTGAGCACCACTCACTCTTGATTGCTCTTTGCTCTGATCTTAGGGACATTCTTCTCCTCCCTCTCCGACTCCCCAGAGCCATTCATCAGGCGACCACCCACAAGGAGCTAGAGGCCATTTCCCATCTAGGCATGGGTAAGGGTTCCCTGGAAGCCTATTACACATATGGACAAATAGAGGCCAAATGGGGAAGACAGAGCAACCAAGCTTTCCTTTGTGGGCACCCTCCTGAGCCACCTCTGAGGTCCCCATTGGTTCTGATTGCTAGAGTTCTGGAGTTCCTCCCTCAACGCCAAGATTCAACAGAGGCCTTCTGAAGCCCCACTGATACCCCGGCTGAAGGCTCGCTCCCCTCAAGAGCTGGATCAGGGCACTGGTGCAGCCCTCTGCTTCTTCAACCCCCTCTTCCCAGGGGATCTGGGACCCACCAAACGTGAGAAATTCAAGAGGAGTTTCAAAGTGCGTGTGTCCACAGAGACCTCTAGCCCTCTGTCTCCACCTGCTGTACCACCTCCCCCAGTCCCCGTGCTGCCAGGGACATCTTCCAGCCAAGCCGAAAGACTGCCTCCTCGACAGCTGCTGCAGAGGGAGAGCTCAGTGGGGTATCGTGTGCCAGGAAGTGCTGCTATCCCCCGTCTTCCTCCCCTACCTTCACTTCAAGAGGTGGACTGCTGCTCCCCTAGCAGCTCAGAGGAGGAGGGTTCTCCCGGAAGCCCTACAACCTCCCCACGCCTCAGCCGCCCAAGGCAGAGGCGGCCTCTGCTTCGGTCCATGAGTTCTGCTTTCTGCTCTCTGCTGGCACCAGAGAGGCAGGTGGGCCGGGCAGCCACAATGCTAATGCAAAACCGATACACAGCCGTGGGTCAGCTAGTGCAGGACCTCTTGACCCAGGTTCGGGCTGGTCCCGAGCCGCGGGAGTTGCAGAGCATCCGCCAGGCTCTGAGTCGGGCGAGGGCCATGCTGAGTGCAGAGCTGGGCCCGGAAAAGCTGCTGCCACCAGAGAGGCTGGGTAAGGCCCCAGCCCCGCCCTCTACAGGCTCAGTCCCTAGCTCTCCCCCTCCCTCCTTGCCTTGGGTGGGTGCCTGATGGAGTGCTGGTGCTCTCCCTGTGCCACTCCTCTTTCTCACCACTGTTGCAATGAATTCCGTGGTCCCCTCCCCGTCCCTCTTCTGTCTTGGCCAGGAACTCCTGCTCTTCAGGTCCCTTTCCCCTGATCGCCTCTACTCTCCCCCGGCAGAATTGGTCCTGGAGAAGTCACTGCATCGCTCTGTTCTCAAGCCTCTTCGACCCATCCTAGCTGCCCGCCTGAGACGCCGGCTTTCCACAGATGGTTCCCTTGGCCGCCTAGCTGAGGGCTTCCGCCTGGCCCGGACCCAGGGGCCTGGAGCCTTTGGGTCCCACCTGAACCTTTCCTCCCCAGTGGAGACAGAAGAGGTGCGCCAGAAGCTGCTGCAGGTGCTTCATGCCTACTCACCTAGTGCCCAGGTCAAGTGGCTCCTGCAGGCCTGCAAGTTGCTCTACACAGCCTTGAAAACTCAGGCAGGTATGACCCCCACCACCTCCCCTGCTCCACTCCACTCTTTCTGGGTAGAACCTGTGTCTGTTCCCCCTGCACCCCCGATGCTGGGAGAAGATCCCAAGACCCAGAACTGCAAACAGGAAGAAGGATCCAATTCTTCATCTCAGGAGCTCTAGAGAGTAGTATAACAGAATATTTTTATTTATAAACACATATTTATTAGTACTTTAAAAACACTATAAAATATCTAAGTTTTATAATCTAAAATCTATAATTTAAAATTTATAATCTAAAAACACCCTAATACCTAAAACACTCTAATATTTATCTAAAAACACTTAACTAACACTATTTTTTTTTTTTTTTGGTTTTTCGAGACAGGGTTTCTCTGTGTGTATTTCTGGCTGTCCTGGACTCACTTTGTAGACCAGGCTGGCCTCGAACTCACAGAGATCCGCCTACCTCTGCCTCCCGAGTGCTGGGATTAAAGGCGTGCGCCACCACGCCCGGCTAACTAACACTATTTTAACTTCCTTAAAAGGATATGAATGTTCTTTAGCGTAGGTCCATGCAGGGTGGCTTGGTTTACGGAAGTCCCATCAGGCAGTATCTTTTAAGCTTAAAGATCATTGGGCCTTATTTGCCAATTTGCAAGGCCAGTTTATTTCAACCACCAAATTAAGGCCAGTTTATAAAGTCAGTCTGTCCCATCCACCAAACTGAGACCAGCTTTTTCCATCAGCTGAGACTTGCCTCCATGGTCTCCTTGACCCAGCAGGCCTCAGGGCCCAAAACCTCTCCAAGCGGCTTCCAGACTTTGATCACCTGCCTCATTTTTTTGGCGCTCTCGGCCCCAAGACAGCCGCCTTCAAGGGAACTCTCTCAGCAGGTTTTATGCCAGGCCTATGCCTTGGGCTATCGCAGCCCAAATCCTGTCAATGGCCTACCATGCCAGCACTTCTCAGGCATTTCTCAGTCGGTGAGGACAGGAGGAAGAGAGCGACTGAGTGGACCTTTCTGGCTTACATTATCTCACAATCCTTGGCGGTCTCAGTCTCAAGGGTCCACAAGATTTCTCTTGATGTCTAGCAGTCCCATTGCTTCTCACAGCAACTGATGTCATCTGCACAGCTTGCGGGGTTTCTTAGCCACGTCCCTTCAATGGGACATATTGTCCAGCCACAACTGGGCTTTGTCCATTTCAGCAGGTTAAAGGAATGTCAGGCTGCTCCTTATATGCTGCCAGATGCTAATCTGAACTGCCTACCAATTCACTACATAGGCCTAACTTCTACCACAGAGTGTCTTTCTTCCCTGTAACTGTCCCTGTGGTTGCTATGATGGTCCTGGTACCCTGTTAACTAGGGGTCTAGCAGGCCTGAGGGGAGGGGTCACTGTCCATCCTAGGACGGGAATTGGACCCTAGTCCTTGGTTCTCTGAGGAGGCTAGAGCTTTTTTCTTCCCATGCCTCCACAGGGGAGGATGCAGGCGCTGATGAGTTTCTGCCTCTCCTGAGCCTTGTTTTGGCCCAGTGCGACCTTCCTGACCTTCTATTAGAAGCTGAGTACATGTCTGAGCTACTGGAGCCCACCCTGCTTACTGGAGAAGGTAAGGGTCCCCTCACTTCCTGTCTGGGTAGAACTGGGGCTTCTTAGCTGCTAGCAGTTCCTGAGTAAGCAAGGAAGGAAAGACAGGACACCCTACCCCAGACTGAGCTGCATTCTATGAATCCTGTGTCCTAGGTGGCTACTACCTGACCAGTCTCTCAGCCAGCCTGGCCTTGCTGGGTGGCCTGAGCCAGGCCCATACTCTCCCACTCAGCCCAGCACAGGAGCTCCAGCGCTCTCTGGCCCTTTGGGAACAGCGCCGCCTGCCAGCCACCCACAGCTTCCAGGTAAAGGGCCATTTTCATGTCTGCCCCATATTGGCCATGCTCAGAGACTCACCCTGCACAGTTTCACTAGCCCTGCATTACCCTACAATAGAAACAGAGATCCATCTAAGTATCAGAGCAGCCCTTGTGAGGAATGTATTCCATGGGACAGACACTGGGCTGTGAACTCCAGGGAAGTCTCCTTGAATCTTCCCAGAAACTCTGAGTTAGGGCCATTGTTTCCCATTTTACAGACGAGGAGATAGAAGTGGACATGGAGAGTAGCAGCAAGCTCCTGGCCCCTGGCACCAGGCAAGCTTCTGCCTTCCTTGTCCTCCAGCTTCAGTGTGTGCTCCCATTTGGGCTTTGGCCAGGGTGCACCACCCTTGACCTTCAACCTTCTCAGTCTTGCTTATGAATCAAGACTTTGTAGCCAAGTCCCAGATTAATTCCAACTCTATCACTTTTTGCCTGTGTGTTGGTTTTTTCATCTGTGAAATGGGCTGCCATGAGGTCAGATGCACTGATGAGCTATGGGGGATAGTTTTAGATAGGTAGAGCAGTTAGGGAGAGAGCCCAGCACACAGTGGCCCCTCTCCATGCATCTTTTTAGGAAGTTCCCTCTGGCTGGCCTTGCACCTATCCCACCAGCCCACACAGTCTGCCCCAGTGTCCCCTCCGAGTTCACAAGGCTCTTGTCAGTTAGCTCTACCTTGGGCGTGTACCACCCCACCCCATCCTTGCACAGCTTCAGCCCATCCCTTCTGCTTTGGAGGTGACGACCCAGCAGAGCTGAGAACTTGCTCTTGTCTTGTGCACAGCATCTCCTCCGTGTAGCTTACCAGGACCCCAGCACAGGCTGCACCTCCAAGACCCTGGCTGTGCCTCCGGGGTCTTCAGTCGCCACCCTGAGCCAACTCTGTGCCTCTAAGTTCCGAGTGACCCAACCTGACGCATTCGGCCTCTTCCTCTACCAGGACCAGGGATACCATCGCCTGCCCTCTGAAGCCTTGGCCCATAGGCTTCCTGCAACTGGCTACCTTGTCTACCACCGGGCAGAGCACCCTGAGACCCAGGGGGCTGCAACGGAGAAGGCGAAGATGGGCAATGAGAGTCCAGAGGCAGGAGCGTGGGAGGAGGAGAAAGGGGGCCTAAACAGTGAAGGGGAGCCTGAGACAACTGTTGACCGAAGAGGTGAGGGTCAGGGCAGAGGAGGTCACGTACAGCTAGGGGAGCAGAAGGCAGAGGGAAGCCAGACTGCAGAAGAGTAGCTAGAAAGAGCCAAATGGGTTACCTGGGCCTCCTCCAGGAGCCTCCAAGTCCCTCTTCTCAGCTGCTGAGCTTCCTTCCCCACCCACACACAGTTCTCTGTTGTGTCTGCCACCGCCTCTAGCTGATCTTCAGAAGTCCACCTGCTGGGGAACAGGGGGCTGGCCACATAGACTAGGGCAAAGTTAAGAGTTGGGAGAGTCCCAGATCATGTGTCCAAGGCCCCTGGCCTCTGTTCCTCCCTAGCTCACAGGGATAAATGTGTGTGATAAGGAAAAATCCACCTGATAGTCAACTAGCCAACTTCTGGCATGGGGGGAGGGTGGTCCAGGCTTCTTTTGCCTCTCAAAAGAAGCATCATGACCCTGAACAACTCCACTCTCTCCTAGTTTCCAGAAAACTACAGAATGACAGCAAAGCTCGCCAAACAAACAGCTCTTCCCAGACATAGCACCCTGGCACGCAAAGACGGGATATGACTGCTGTTCTGTAGGGTTCTTGGAGTGACCCAGGACCCACATAGATAGTTGGTGGCTAAGCTTAGGCAAGGGAAGGGAGGAGGATGGGCATTAGCCAGCCATGTCACCCCTTCCGGTGCCTGCCTCTGTCAGGCATGCCTCTCACCTGTGTCTTCTTCCTCAGTCAGTTCAGAGATGGTTATTGCCCTGGAGGTCAGAAAGCATCTATGTTCCAATTTTTTCTCAAGATCAGAAATCTGCTGAGGCACTTAAGTGTTTCTGGGGAATTGGACCCTGGGAAGTAATGCCCACTGGCAGGAAGAGAAGTTTCCGGAACAGAGAAAGGTGCTCCACAAACATTGTCTTTGTTTTCCACTCTTTGGGCCCTTACAAAAACTTGACAATGAGGCATGGTATAGCTTGTAGGCTCCCTGCAGTGCAGGAAGGTAATTCCCAAGATGTCCCAGCAAACTAGCCCTGGAGTCCAGCCAGGGCAGCTGACCCTGGGAAACAGGTGGCAAATTTGAGCAGAGAAAAATGCCCACCAATAGCCACAAGAGGGCGTGCACAGGCCAATAAGCTGCCCAGGGTGACCCCCCACTCTGTCCCTGGGGGTGAGATGGGTGGGGATAAAGAGAATTTAACAGCCGCAGAATGTAGACAGTCACTGGCCTTACACTCTTACAGCAGCCTGGGAAATGCAGGGCAAAGGCCACTTGCAGTCAGAGAGTCTTAGGAAAGAATTGTTTTGTTTTTTGGTTTTTTTTTTTTTTTTTGGTTTTTCGAGACAGGGTTTCTCTGTGTAGCCCTGGCTGTCCTGGACTCACTTTGTAGACCAGTCTGGCCTCGAACTCACAAAGATCCGCCTGCCTCTGCCTCCCAAGTGCTGGGACTAAAGGCGTGTGCCACCACCACCCGGCTAGGAAAGAATTGTTTACAGACAAATTGTTTACAGACTGACCACAGCCAGTCTCAGTCTCTTGGCCTCTGAATGCCAGGACACCAACTCACGTGTAATGCATGGAACAACAGGGAGGTAGACTTTCAGATCCACCTCTAGCCAGTGAAGGGCTCCAAACTAGTCACTATGCCACCAGTGTTCTTTCTTCCTCACTTCTAGTCTCTCAACAGTAGGGAAAACTGTATGATAAGGGACAAGTCCATCTGGTATCTTAACATCTGGCACAGAGGACGGTGGTCCCCGTTCCTTTTGCCTCTCTCTACCACCCAGAGTGGGCCACAGACAAGGTTGCTGGGGCTTCAAGGCTCTGAACGACATGGCCCTCTATTCCATTCTGTGTCTTCCCTAAGGCTTTGTACAGGATGGAGCACTCCACTGTGCTCCACCCTGCTCAATAAATGGTGTCTGCTGACTGAGGCTTTGTAGCTGGAAGTAAGGGACTGTGGTGGGGTTGGGTAGGAAGGCCATTTCTGGGAATGAGACACAGGATGTGTGTTGTTCACCCCCAGGGGAAGGACCTGGAATGTCTGTTGGGGGTGCTCAGAGAACCCCAGGGGCAGGATATGGAACTGATCTCATGGGAACCAGGTCTTCCATAGGCCCTTCTATTTTGTGCTCATTTCTAACTCTGGGCTCCTAGAATTCAGTGTGGAGCCATCCAGCCATGGCTCAAAGGAGTGCTGCCGGTTCCTGCCTGCTGTCTGATTTTTTTTTTTTTTTTTTTTTTGGTTTTTCGAGACAGGGTTTCTCTGTGTAACAGCTCTGGCTGTCCTGGACTCGCTTTGTAGACCAGGCTGGCCTCGAACTCATAATGATCTGCCTGCCTCTGCCTCCCAAGTGCTGAGATTAAAGGCGTATGCCACCACGCCCGGCTGTCTGAAATTTTTTGAAGTCTGATTTCCACCAATCAAGACCAAATCAGTGTGTGCAGAGATGGATTCAATGGCAGACCCACCAGGCAGGGTGGTAATATGCCAGGCTGAGACTTGTGTCTCCATCTTATTTTCCCCCTCCCATTATTTCCATTTTATAAAGTAGGAGCCTGAGGCCTTCTTCAGGAAAGTGGCTGTTACAGGACAGAAAACTCAAACATATACCTTCCAGAGAAAAAGAATCATTTATTCATACTCTCACCAAACAAAGCCATGTACAGCAGCACACATCTGTAATCCCAGCACTTGGGAGGCTGGAACAGGAGGATCAGGGGTTCAGAGACATCCTTGGCTACATAATTGGAAGCCAGCCGAGGCTACATAGCAACACCCCATCTCAAAAGAGAAGTGTGTGTATCTTGTGTCATAAGAAAGACTCAGTACCAAGTACTGTGATCTAGGGGGTGACCATGAACACCTTGTTCCAGGGAACTCTACACCATTCCTGCCTCTTCCATGTCCTAGAAGTCAAGGCTCTAAGATGTGCTGTGCCTCATCCAGTGTCCACTGCTGTCGTGCAGGACAGGGACACTGGTCAGTAGCTTGGGTGTCTTGAGAACAGAGCAGGAACGTCATTTCCTTGCTTGGCAATGTTGTATTTGTCATTTTACAGTCACCCCAGTTGTATGTGTGAGTTTGCTTTATTGTCTGTCTTCCCCACTAGCATGCCAGAGCCAAACTGGCTTTCTTCCCAGCAGCCCTTCAAGGCCTAGAACAAGGCCTGGGCCAGAACTGGCACTTGTAAGAACATATGTGGGATGATGTGGAGTGGTGGATCTGGGAAGACTTCATCAAAACCTGTTCTCTCTGCCCCTGTCAGTGGGACATTTTCTGCCAGTTCTACCGAGAGATGTGTATACCTGCTTTCAGCCTCACGGTGGGTGCCCTTCCCCCCCACCCAACTGGTGGTAGAAGAACACTAGGCATCACTTGGAAAGGGGTCAGAGTGGGATGAGGAAAGGGCTGCCTGGTTCAGGTTTCAGAGCCTGTGGATGGTCTGATGGGTGGAGTGAACAGCAGTGGTTGAGACTCCCTCTGACCTGCCCTCCTTCCCCTCCATTATGCCCTACTGTGCGTGGCCCTGTGAGCAATGTTCACTCCCATAATTTGGAGCATAGTACCCCTCTGACCTACATTCCAATGCAAAGTGCTGCTGCTATCCTGGGTAGGTATTACAGTGCCAGGCACCCCCAAGGTTAATAGGCGCACCCAGACACCATTATGACACACATGGGGCCTGTAGTGACACACAGACTTCCTGACACAGGCACACCTGTGCAAAAGTGCCAACAACTCAAACTCAACTGTGTCACCACTCAGACACAGTTACACCCATTCTCTTGCAGACACACCATAGCTTCTACTTCCTACTCTGACTGAGCCCTGAAAATGTAAGTCCCCCCCCCCACTCCTAGCGTGTATACACACACACACACACACACACACACACACACACACACACACGTATGTTTTTATACTTTGGAACAGGAGAATCCCAATGTCCTAATATTTCCCACCCAGTCTGGCCTACCCATGTCACACTCCTCCACCTAGCCCTTGGTGGGCACCCTGAAGAGACCGAACTGCTGGGAAGACCCCTGAAAGGGTGCGGTGACCTCACGGGCTAGGCAGGAGCTGAAGCAGGAAGGCTGGGTGGGGCAGCCTGAGCTCATCAGATTCCAGCCTGATTCACAGGAGGAGCTGGAGGATGGGGAAGGGCACTGGCCCAGGAGCTGGGGCTCTGGGGGCCTGAGTGGGCTCTGGATCTGAGTGTCATGGTGGTGGCCCTTCCTAAAGGATGCCCCCTGGGTGGGACTTAGGCCCCTTAGCTGAACTGTGGGATGAGACAATCAGCCCCGCCCTCCAGGCTGGGACTGCCCCCCACCCTTCCTGGCCTTAGCAGCTGTATGTCTTTAGCTGGGGAGGTGACCTTCATAGTCCATCTTAGATCCTCCAGGCTCGGGCTGGCAGTCCACTTGGTGGACTCTAAAGGTCCAGGGAAGGCCAGATTTGCCTGGCCCCGTTACATGGGGTTGACAGGGTTACAAACCCATGCTGCCCTGCCAGGCAAAGCCTCTGGCAGAAAGAGAGGATGCATGGGCTGCCCCAGTGGCTGGGATGTTTTCTTGCTGAGATTGACCCCTTTGCTCCAGCCATCCCCAGAACTCCTTGTGTTCTCAACCGAGGGATGCTTACAGGAGGTGAGGGAACCAAGCTGCCCAGACCCAGCTGTGGGATGACAGGAAGAAAGGATGGGGGCAGGGTGAGGATACAGGAAGTGCCTTTCTTGGAACTCTGCACCAAAATAGCCCATTCCATCCCTACTCTGGGTCTGGTGTCCCACAAGGAGGTGTGTGTCACCAAGGGGACCCTCACTAGGGAAGAGCATGACCTGACTGACCTCAGTCTGGCTCTGGCTTGCCAGCCCTCTCTACCCCCCCACCCACAGCCTAGGCTCCACTTTGAAGTCCCAACGTAAATATCATGTCTGCTCGAGTTCTCTTTCCTGGCCTGGTCACAGACCCCAGACCTGGCTTCCACCCTAGCCAACCCCCAGGATATAGTGCAGGGAGAGAGGAGGGAGGCTAGACCACCCAGGAATGGTGGCAAGATAGAGACACTGCTACATAGATGAGGAAGAGATGGGAGGTGCAGAGCAGAGACAGAGGGAAGCTGAAAGCAGAGAGCAATAGCCCAGGCCAGCAGGGGCAGGATTCTTAGGGCAGGAGACCCCTGAAGGCCAACAGGAGAGATAGGGACTCCAGACACAGAGAGGAAAGAGAAAAATAACAGGAGAGGTAGAGGCCTGGATCCTGGGGGAAAAAGGACAGGAGGAGGAGGTGTCAGGCAGGAGAAGAAAGAAGGAAAAAGTAATTGCCTCTGGAGAGAGTTCCAGAGGTTGGTTGTGGCAGAGATCAGAGAGGTTGGGACTAGGGTAACTGGGGGATATGGCACAGAGAAACTTGTCCCTGTGACAATGGAACCAATCAGCTTGTTTACCCAGGCCTGGGGTATGTAGTGGGGGTGAGGACTTAGGAGTTGGGACTGAATTAGAAAAGTCTTCAACAGGGCTGGAGAGATGGCTCAGAAGTTAAGGGCACTATTTGCTCTTCCAGAGGTCCTGAGTTCAATTCCCAGCAGCCACATGGTGGCTCACAACCATCTATATTGGGATCTGATGCCCTCTTCTGGTGTGTAGGCATATATGCTTCAACACAGAGCAGTATATGCATAATAATAAACAAATCTTAAAAAAAAAAGTCCTCAACAAACTGGGCTGAAGTGGTCCTCCCCTTAAGTAGAGAGCCTGCGCCCACAGGTCCCTGCACAGGCCTTCAGAGAGGCTGCCTGTGCCACTCAGACAGGGCTGGCTCTTCTAGCATAGACACTCATTCTACAATTCTCTTTCTTTTTTTTTTTGGTTTTTCGAGACAGGGTTTCTCTGTGTAACAGCCCTGGCTGTCCTGGACTTGCTTTGTAGACCAGGCTGGCCTCGAACTCACAGAGATCCGCCTGCCTCTGCCTCCCAAGTGCTGGGATTAAAGGCGTGCGCCACCACGCCCGGCTCCTCTTTTTTTCTTTTCTTTTCTTTTTTGAGACAGGGTTTCTCTGTGTAGCCCGGCTATCCTGGAACTCACGCTGTAGACCAGGCTGGCCTTGAACTCATAGAGATCCACTTGCCTCTGCCTCCTGAGTGCTGGGATTAAAGGCGAGAGCCATCACACCCAGTCAGAATTCCCTTTCTTGAGGGCAGATGTGGCCAGATGTTCAGGCATCTGTTAGGAGAAAGGAGTGGGCTCCCGGTTAGATCCAGGCTGGACAGTCCAAGGAGCCATGTGCTTCGTACTTGCAGCTGTGGGTACAGGTGTGAACTTGCTTGGACACCCAGATGTGCATTTGTATAGCCATGCCAACCAAACATGTGTGTGCACATCCCTGTGCATGCAAGCACAGTGTCCTGTATTCACATGCATACAAGGTCTTTATGACTAAGGCCCCACTCTACCCTCAGCTACCCCCAGCTGTCAAAATTCTTTGGCTTCAGGGATGCTGAGGAGAGCCAACACCCCTTCTTCCCAGTTTGAATTCTCCAAACCTCTGTCTCCCACCCATCCTGTCCCCAGCAGCATGACCCCCCCCCTCCCTGCAGGGCTGTGTTGCCAGAAGCACAAAGGGCGTGGCCCTAACAGTGGGGAGAGGAGGAGGTTGCAAATGTACCCTTTCCTCCTCCACTTCTGCCCAGGGTAAACCTCTCCCACCCACCCACCTTGGCCGCCACCCAAGACTGGGTGCCTCCCACCCTCTTTCTGCCCTTCCTTCTGACATCCTGAAAGCTGAGGTTGTTTGAGAAGAGCTTAGACAGGGACTGAGGTGGGGGTGGGAACAGAAGAGCAAGAAGGAAGGAGGTGATTTGCACACAAAGCAATGTGCTGGCTCAGCAGGCAGGCCAAGGTTCTTAAGGATGCCTTGAGGGGGTGCCCCCATC
>CAJQZJ010000838.1:1452004-1534825 GCA_907164525.1 Lophiomys imhausi
ACCAGGCAGGCCAAGGTTCTTAAGGATGCCTTGAGGGGGTGCCCCCAATCTCACCCAATCTCCCCACCCAGCTCCTTGGGGCCTCTCTCCAGGCCAGTCATTCTTTAGGCCACCTTCCCCGTCCCCTCTGGGCTTACACACTGTATCCCAAACCGTCTTCCTCTTGCTTGTCCTGGACAAGTTTTCCTGGAAATACAGTTTTCTGTTTTCATGCCCCTCTTAAAGGGTACTTCTTCCATGTGGACCACTCTCACAACAGGAAGACTCAGTCTTCTGGCTTCCACTGTGAACAGAATTTGCCATGGTACACCCTACCACCCACCCACCCCCAGTCCAGCCAGGAAGACATACTGGCCTCAGGCCCCAGTACAGAACACAGTTGTGTGGGGGACTCATTTGTTCCTTGCAGTGGTGACCCAAGCTGTCCCTGTCCCTCCTGCAGAGATGTAGAGATTCAGTCTCAGTATGACACTCATCCGGGAGGCTGCCAGTGGCAACTCAGGCCCTTTGGTATATTCTCTATCTAGCAACACATCTAAACATTTTATAAACAAGGTAGTAAGTGCCTGTAATCCCTGTAATTTGGTGGTGAAGGCAGAGAGATCAGAAATTCAAGGTCATCCTTGGACGTAGCAAATTTGAAGCTAGCCCGGGATACATGAAGCTGTCTCAAATAAAGTCTACATATACATCTACCTACCTATCCACCCATCCACTTATACATACATACATATACATACATACACATATATACTGCATACATACATACTGCATACATACATACTGCATGCATACATTGGTCTATCCATGCGCCCAAACCCTTCTCCCTCCTAACCATCCTTGCTACTTCTATGCATCTACTCATACAGCTGTGTGTCAGTCCATGTACCCATGTACCTATCATCTCTCTTTATCCACCCATGTACATCATTTACCCTTGTATGTATCTACCTATCATCTGCCTGTACATCCATGCATCCTCCCATGCATCTATATTTCTATCCATCCTTCACCCCTGCATCCATTCACATATTCACCCACCTAAGATTTAATCATTGTCATATCAGTTAGCATCTTCTCTGTGCCGTGGATGAACCAATATGAACTGGACTCAACCAGAACAGCAGGAAAAGAAACTCTAACTTGCCCCTTCTCAAGCTCCTGATCTCCAGATCACTGGTGCGCTCTGATTCTTGTCTCCCCTATCCCAACTAGGAAAGAGAGTCCTTAGGCCACCTCCACCCCACTTCTCCCAACCTGGAGGAGAGCTGGACACCCAGCCTGGGTACCTAAGTATGTTGCCAACTCTTTCTTAGTTTTAATCCACCACGCCTTTAGGTTTGCGGAAGCCAGAGGCCCCTTATCCTGCTTTGGCTTCCATCCACTTAGAAGTAGGTCTAGCTAGAACATCTGGAAGTTGTCCTTTGACCCTCTTCCTTCTATATTCCTTCTACTTCCTTTGCCTGCTCCCCCAGCCCTTCACTCCACTGAACCTGGGGTTCTGACCTCTGATCTGAACCACCCACTTGCCAGACATCCTACAGCCCTCTTCTCAGACGCCCAGCACTGGCCATTGCCTGAAGCATGACTGGTCTCACCACACCCTTGGACCAGGCTCAGAACCGCCCCCAAGGAACCTCCAGAGGCTGCCTCCCCCAGCCCGGCCCGCCCTGCGAGCCCAGCTCTCCAGCCAGATCCCTTCCCTTCCCCAGATGATTGCAACAGTCTAACTGGTCCCTGGCCTTCAGTCTTCTCCAACCACCACCCACCGACCACGGAGCCTCTCACCACGACTCTTCTCACGTCATCCACAGTGGGGCTGCAACCTCACAGGCTGCTTCAAAGCCTCCCAAGCCAGGCCTCTCAGTCCTTGACTATATTCTTTCTCTGCCCCTCACTGTTCCCCTCCAGCCCAGGCAAGGAAGTCTTCTAAACCTACTGGAGCTGATAGCCCATCATCTGCCTTTATGGCTAGATGATAGCCCCAGGCCATCTTCCTGATGTACTGCCATTCAACCTCTGCTCAGAAGATGCCACAAAGTGCTGCCATTGGAAGACAAGTAAAATGAGAATCAGGAGCCCTGGGATCAAGACAGGGTCCTGCTACTAACTCCCCCTAGGACTCTCAAAGCCTCAGTTTCCCCATCTACAAAAAGATATGCACACCACGCACACCACCAGGAACGTCCCATTTCTGGGATGATCGAACATCAACCAGGTAGCTATCAAGTGTGGAGAGCAAGCAGGCTTTGGCTCCAGGCAAATCCCAGCCTCCCAATAATATCTTCAGGAGCAGGGTTCTTCACTTCTCTGTGCGCATTCAGACATTCAACAAGTCTCCACAACAACCACCTTTTAAAAAATTTATTTATTTAGAGGCAGGGTTTCTCTATGTAGCCCTGGCTGTCCTGGAACCCACTCTGTAGACCCGGCTGTCCTCAAACACAGAGATCTGCCTATCTCTGCCTCCTGAGTGCTGAGATTAAAGGCATGCACCACCATGCTGGGTTTTTGTTTGTTTGTTTGTTTGTTTGTTTGCTTGGTTGGTTTTTTTTTAAACAGGGTCTCATTTATCTTTTATATTCCAGACTGGGCTGGAACTCACTATGCATCTAAGGATTACCTTGAACTTGTAATCCTCTGCCCCCACCTCTGAAGTGCCAGGATTTCACCCACTTAACCCCTAGTAACAATTCTTACTATATGAAGGCTCTGGGCTGGGAGCTTTCCATGCTCTGTGGCACAGTAGAGAATATTATGAGTCTGCTGCCATGGAGTGCCATATCCCAGGATAGAAATTCTGTACTGGGCACATGATATTTGGCAATATCTGAAGATATGTTTTTGTTGTCCCAACTGGAAGGATGATATTCACATTTGAGTCAAAGTCAGGGCACAGGAAAAAACTACTTATAACCATCTATCTCTGTGTCTCAATAATGCCAGCTACAGTTGAGGGATTCTGGCTAGGATTCAGGTCATAAGGGAGGTCAGGTCAACAGTGAACCATATGCTATGACAGAAAGTAATTGGTAAGGGGTGGGAAGTAGGGAGAGCCCCCAGAGAGTTGTATGGGGGTTTGGGTCAGGGACTCTGCTGCTTTTACTGTGACCTGAGAAAGGGAGGCAGAGAAAGCATTTGGATGTTGCAGGCAGAGGGGAACATGGAATCAAAGATCCTCAGCTCAATGCTTAGTAGGTCTAAGCACAGGCAAGGATAGAGTGGCTAGAACAAATCACATGACAGGACTTTGGCTACCTCTGAGTGAGACGTGGCCCTAGAGGGTTGTGAGCAGAGGAGTGGCTGGATCTGGGCAGGGGGTGTGTGTGTGTGTGTGTGTGTGTGTGTGTGTGTGTGTGTGTGTGTGTGTGTTAGGTTATCTTTTTTTTTTCTTTTGGTTTTTCGAGACAGGGTTTCTCTGTGTATCCTTGGCTGTCCTGGACTCACTTTGTAGACCAGGTTGGCCTCGAACTCACAGTGATCCGCCTGCCTCTGCCTCCCAAGTGCTGGGATTAAAGGCGTGCGCCACCACCGCCTGGCTAGATTATCTTATTTTATCAGTGTTTTGCCTGCATATACTGTATGCACTACATGTGTGCCTGGTGTATGGAAGAGGTCAGGAGAGAGCATCAGATTACCTGGAACTGTAGTTGCCCATGGTTGTGAGTCTCCATGTGGGTAATGGAAACCAAGCCCTGGCCCAAATGCACTTAACCACTGAGCCAGCTCTCCAGCACTCTTGTTTTTTTTTTTTTTAAGGCTACCCCCAGAAGGGTAGAAAGGAAGGGAGAAGAGGAGGAGGAGGAAGGAGAGACAGAGAAGAGAAAAAAGGAGAGAGAGTTGCAAGGTCTAGATAGGAGTTGTAGAAAAGTGACTGGGGTGGATAGGAAGGCAAAAGGCGGTATTGTGAAGTGGTCACACTCCTTCCTGATCTAGTTTTGAAAATGACGCTAACAGGGTTCGTTGCTAAGATACTGGACAAGGGGTGTGGGAGAAAGATAGAAGGATGAGCTCAAGGTTTGGCTCCTGCACCAATGGAAGGATGGACTTCACTCTCCTGAGAAGGGGAGTAACCCTGCATGCTTTGAGCATAAGAGTTATGAGCATGAGGCAAGAGCTGTATAAACAGTGGTTTGCACAGACTGGCTGCGTCCTCAGTGCTAACCTGGGCACTAGGAGGTAAGTTAGTGAAAACAGCTTGGTCCCCACTGGCATCTAGATTTGCTCAGAAGACTGCCGAACATTTGCTTGTGACCTAGAGCTAACAAAAACACATTTGCACATAGGGAGTGCTGTGGTACAACAGCCCTGTTGAAGTGAAAGACCTGGACTCATTTATACCCATGTTGTAGATGGGAAAAATGGAAGCCAGGCATGGTGGTCCACACCCAGAATCCTGGTACTGCTGCATAGTGAGACCTGCACCCAACAACAGGGAAGAGATGGAAGAGAAAGAAAGAGAAGAGAAAGGGAAGGGTGGGAAGAGAAAGTAAAATGAGATAAAGGAGGGGTGAAAGAGCCTGGGGGGGGCATCACCCACTTAATCCCAGCACTGGGGAAGAAGCAGTTGTATCTCTGTGAGTTCCAGACCAGCCAGAGCTCCATAGTGAGTACCAAAAAGGAGGGGGGTGGAGGGAGAGAGGGGAGAAATGAAGGCTCAGAGACAGCCTCAAACTCATACAGATCAGTATCAGAGTGACAGTATCTGGACCAGGACAGTGTCTCAGAGAACAAAACTTTCCTTTCACTTTCTCACCATGGCTCAAGAGGTTTTTAGTGCTGGGAATCCAACCAGGCATCACTGCCACTAAGCCACAACCCCAGCTGACTCAAAATCTGATGAAAATATAAAGTATAAGACAGAAGAGCAATAGTTCAAGGTCATCCTCGATTACATAGTGAGTTCCAGCTCAGCCTGGACTACATGAGACCTTGCCTCAAAAACCAAAAACAAGCCGGACATGGTGGCACATGCCTTTAGTCCCAGCGCTGGGGAGGCAGAGGCAGATGGATCTTTGTGAGTTCAAGGCTATTCTGGTTTACAAAGTGAGTCCAAGACAGCCAAGGCTATACATAGAGAAACCCTGTCTCAAAAAACAAAAACAAAAACAAGAGGGTGGAGAGATGGCTCAGCGGCTAAGAGTACTTCTTGATTGGCAGAGGACCCAAGTTTAGTTCCCAGCACCCACATGGTAGTTTACAACTACCTGTAACTTCAGTTCCAGGGAATCTGATGCCCTCTTCTGACTTCTGAGGGTACCAGGCCACACATACGATGCACATGTATATGTGCAGGCAAAACAGAAAGCAAACTTTAAGAAAAAAATTTTTTAAGTCTAAAAGAATGACCTGGTGTTGGGTGACTGTAGTACCAGCTACTTAGAACCCAAGAGTTTGGGGCCAGCCTTGGCAACATAGCAAAATCCATCTCTTAAAAAAAAGTAAAAATTAAAAAAGAGAATGCAGGGGTTAATCTTCCACACAGATTCTCAGGGGCCATCCTGGGTGCCTGGCCCAGTGAGCAAACCTCCAGAGGCTTCCAGGAAGGGCGGGAAGAGGACCCTGGCCAGGCTGTGCAGCAGGCCCTGGGGGTAGGGAGGGCCATGGGATGTCTGTGTCACATGTGCCTATCCCATTGTGTACCCCATGTCCATACATGGTCTTGCACGGGTCACCTCATAGCAACCCTGCTCACCCTGACTGCAGCCCAGCCTCCATGAAGCCCAGGGTCCTGCACCCTGCCCTCCTGCAGCAGGAGCCCCCGAGAGGCATTTCCTGTTTGGGGGCTGCCTCCTCCCCCTCTAAGCCCAGGTTCCCAGGGCCCCTGACAGAGCCAGGGTAAGGGGAGGGCAGCCCTTGGCCTCCTCCTCACTCCCCAACCCCTAATGCTGGCGCCAGAAGACAGAAGTTAGATAGGCTGAGTGAAGGGGCTCATCAAACACATGTCTGGTTGAGGTTGTTCACATGGAGGGGTTGTCAAGTAGATTCTCAAGCAGGGTAGGGCACGAATGGGCGGAGCTTCATAGCTTAGACCTTAATTTAGCATGCCACATCATCCTTGCTTGTCCACCTAAGGGCATGGCACGTCAGGAGGACTGCATGTGTGAGGTTGGGATTTGGAGGCCTTAGATAGATAGGGTGTCAGAGAGGATGCTCTTGCCAGGAGCTGGAAGGAGTCTTCACATACATGTGTGATGGGGAAGGGCTGGCCTGAGCGCGTCGTGGAGCTGAGAGTGCAGCCATACACTGATATTGGTGAATCCAGATTCCAGTCTCCATTAGTCTCTCTGGAAGGCAGCTTCACCCGAGCTGTCTTAGCTGCAGATCCTGCTGAAGTTTCAGAGGGTTGATTGGGGATGCCTCTGAAGCACGCAGGTCCCCTTTTCCCTTGACTCTCAGCTCTGTAACGCCCGAGGTAGCCCGTTAGTTAACTGTGCCTCCTCCCTCCTTTGCCCTTCCCCTCTCACCCCAGAACCCCCCACCCCACTGCTTCCTGCTCCAGCAGCCCCCGGGGAGCTAGCAGGGGAGCTGGCAGAGGCCCCAGCCCACTCCTTACAAGGCGTGAGTTCGCGGGGCCCGCCCCCCCCAGCAGCCCTCCCACAGGAGGCCTTGATCCCTCCTCCCCCTGTCAAGAGCTGCGGCAGGCCCGACCCGGGCCAGTCGGGGGGCGTCGCTATGCTGCTGCGCCTGCTGCTGGCCTGGGCGGCCGCAGTGCCCGCACTGGGCCAGGCCCCTTGGACCCCCGAGCCCCGAGCCGCCTGCGGCCCGGGCAGCTGCTACGCCCTCTTCCCCCGGCGCCGCACTTTCCTGGAAGCTTGGCGGGCGTGCCGCGAATTGGGGGGCAACCTGGCCACGCCGCGGACCCCGGAGGAGGCCAGGCGTGTGGATAACCTGGTGGGCGTCGGACCGGCCAGCGGGCTGCTGTGGATTGGGTTGCAGCGGCAGGCTCGGCAATGCCAGCCGCAGCGCCCACTGCGGGGCTTCATATGGACCACAGGAGACCAGGACACCGCCTTCACCAACTGGGCCCAGCCGGCTACGGAAGGACCCTGCCCAGCCCAGCGCTGTGCTGCCCTTGAGACCAGCGGAGAGCATCGCTGGCTCGAAGGCTCGTGCACACTGGCTGTGGACGGCTACCTCTGCCAGTTTGGTTTTGAGGGTGCCTGCCCTGCCTTGCCTGTTGAGGTGGGCCAAGCCGGCCCAGCTATCTACACCACACCCTTCAACCTGGTTTCCAGTGAGTTCGAGTGGCTGCCCTTTGGCTCCGTGGCAGCCGTGCAGTGCCAAGCTGGCAGGGGAGCTTCTCTGCTGTGCGTGAAACAACCTTCAGGTGGCGTTGGCTGGTCCCAGGCTGGCCCGCTGTGCCCAGGGACTGGCTGTGGTCCTGACAATGGGGGCTGCGAACACGAGTGTGTGGAAGAGGTGGATGGTGGTGTATCCTGCCGCTGCAGTGAAGGCTTCCGTCTAGCAGCAGATGGGCACAGTTGTGAAGACCCCTGTGCCCAGGCCCCCTGTGAGCACCAGTGTGAGCCTGGTGGGCCACAAGGCTACAGCTGCCACTGTCGCCTGGGCTTCCGGCCAGCTGAGGATGAGCCACACCGCTGCGTGGACACGGACGAGTGCCAGATTGCTGGTGTGTGCCAGCAGATGTGTGTCAACTATGTCGGTGGGTTCGAATGTTACTGCAGTGAGGGTCATGAGCTGGAGGCAGATGGTATCAGCTGTAGCCCTGCAGGAGCCATGGGTGCCCAGGCTTCTCAGGACCTTAGAGATGAGTTGCTGGACGATGGAGAAGAAGGTGAGGATGAAGAGGAGGCCTGGGAGGACTTTGACGGCACCTGGACAGAGGAGCAGAGGATCCTGTGGATGGTACCTACACAGCTGCCTGACTTTGGCCCAGCCTATAGGCCCAACTTCCCACAGGATGGAGAGCCTCAGAGATTGCACCTGGAGCCTACCTGGCCACCCCCACTTAGTGCCCCCAGGGTCCCCTTCCACTCCTCAGTGGTCTCTGTCACACGGCCCATGGTGATCTCTGCCATGAGACCCACCCTATCTTCTGCCCACAAGATTTCTGTTCTTTCAGCCACACACCCACCCCTGAGCCGGGTCCATCCACCTGCCATGGCCCCTGCCACACCTCCAGCTATGCTCCCTGAGCACCAGATTCCCCAAATCAAGGCCAGTTATCCAGACCTGCCTTTTGGCTACAAGCCTGGGGTTGTCTCAGACACTCATCCAGCAGGGCACCCTGCTTATGAGCCCCCAATGATCTCAACCAAGTATCCCCAAGGATTCCCTCCTTACCAGTCCCCTATGTCTCCAGACACTCACACTATTACTTATTTGCCTCCAGCCCCACCTAAACTTGACCCTGGGGATACCACTTCCAAAGTCCATCAACACCCTCTGGCCCCAGATGTTCCAGGCACCAGAACCCAGGCTCCCCAGATTTCTGTCTCAGCTATCCAGCCCTCTCTGTCCACCAACTCCAGGTCCTCTGTCCATGAAGCCCCTATGCCTGCTGCCACCCAGCCCCCCACCCCCCCCTCCCCCCTGCCCCCTCAGAACTCCATTAACCAGACCTCACCTATCGGCCCTACACATCCCTCTTCCAGAGTCCCCCTTGTCCCAAGGGAAGGAATTCCCAGTCCCAAATTGGTCCCACAGCTGCCCTCGATGGTCCCTACAGCAGCTCCAACAGCCCTGGCAGAGGCAGGTCTTGCAGGCCAAAGCCAGAGAGATGACCGGTGGCTGCTGGTGGCACTCCTGGTACCGACATGTGTCTTCTTGGTGGTCCTGCTTGCACTGGGCATTGTGTACTGTACCCGCTGTGGCCCCCATGCCCCCAACAAGCGTATCACTGACTGCTATCGCTGGGTCACACACGCTGGGAACAAGAGCCCAACAGAACCCATGCCCCCCCAGAGGCAGCCTTACAGGGGTACAGACCTGCAGAACCAGTGTGTGATGGGGTACAGATACCCCTGCGGGGTAGGAGGAAAGGACTTGCTTTGGACACATGGCTGAGACTGCACCAGGGACTTATGGGGGCTGCCCAGCTGGACAGAGGGGGTTCTGTTCCTTGGGCCCAGCATTCATGGCAGAGGACACACCAAGGCCTCCAGGACCTCAAGGGGTGGGTGCTGGGATCTTCTCCAATAAATGGGGTGCCAATCTCACCCAAAGTTCGTGATCCCCACTGATGACTGAGGGAAGGGGATGGGAGGCCTCAGGAGGAAATGGAACTTCCTTCCATTTGTTTAGGTAAGGTAAGACCCCTTTAAGAGGAGGTATACTTCATAATTTTCAGTGAACCGAGCCGGGAGAGGGCAGGGCCTTGACCACTGTACATTGCAAGCCCAGGGGTCTGCTGCAGGTTTGGCAAGGGAAGAAAGTCCATGCTTGTTCCCCTTTTTATTAAGATACGAAGACAATCTGGGAGAATGTCTTGAGGTGAGAAGAGCCTCTGATGATCTGGAGTCCAGCTGGGGTTTGGGAGTCACAGGTAGGATGTGGCTGGAGATTCAGTGGAGAGAAGGTTCTCCAGTGATCTGCTTTTCTGAACTTTCTTCTGAACATTCTTTCTCATTGTCATAGGCTCCCCAGAAGTCTGGGCAGGAAATCAGGGTCACCCGAGGATACAGCCACCCTAAAGTTGTAGGTACTCCTCCTTCGTAGAAGGTAGTAAGGGAGGAGGTAGGAATGGGAAGGAGGCTGGGATGGGAAAAGCCCAGTTCTAGCTCCCTGGGCCCACTCAGAAACAAGGCCTTACCATTAGGGGCCACATTTTACTCTTTACTCTGGGGGTGCAAATGGTGCTGCTAGGAGAGAACCCGGGAGACCCTAAGTTGAGGGAAGGCCCAGGATATTCAGGGCCAGTGTCCTGGTCAAAATCACGGAGTGCGGGATAACCTTGCCCTCATCCTCAGCTGACTGTCCTAGGAGGAAGGGACAGGACAGGACCTGGAAGAGGGAGGCGCCGGTTCAACCACCTCTATAATTTTTCAGCTCAGCCCTCTCGAGGCCTCTAATTAGGAATGGGCAAAGCTGCATCTCAGCCTCAGGCAGGTGAGGAGGGGTGGCTCAGCGCCCTTTCTCTACTCGAAGCCCCTATACCCAAATTGATTGTACCTCAGGAGACCAGGAGGAGGTGCAGGAGCTGGGGACCAACTAGGAGTGGGAGTTCGCAGGGGCGGGGGGTGGGGTGGGCGGAGGGAACATATCGCCCGGGTAGCCAGTCTCACGTTCCCCTAACTCAAACCAGACGCCCCTGCCAGATTCTTCCCAGCTTTAACCTCGAAGAAGCGGGCGAGGGGACGGGGGTTGATAGATGGACTGGATGGAGGGAGGTCGCCTGGTTTTCCAGAAAGCCTGGGTGTGAGGAGACGCAGGCACTATTTATGGAATGACACAGTCTGCTGAGACAGAGGTCTGAAGCTCCTTCCCGTGACCCCTGGCAGACGGTCTAAAGCACCAGGAGGGAAAGAAAGAGTTAAATGTGCTGCAGTCCGCGGGAGGATGGGTGTGGGGAAGGGGGCCCAGTGCCGGCTCTTTGTCATCTGGTAATGAGCACCAGATGCGGAGCTGCGTGCGGGCCTAAACAGACGGCCTCCCCAGGGCAGAGCCCCCGCCTGCGCCCAGACTCAGGCTCCGCCTGGACCGAAAGCTGAGTCTCAGGCTCCGCCCATTAACTCTCAAGCAGCGCCTCACCTCCCCGCGGCGGAGGACGCCTTCATTATCAGCCCCGCCCTTCCCATCCATGAGCCACGCCTCTTGGAGGGGAAGCCTTGTCCGACGAAGCTATAGCCTCGCCCCTTGCCAGCTCAAAGATACCTCCAGAGATATTGCCGGCCTCTCTACCTTATCAGCTCCCCCAGGGCCCCGAACACAAGCAACAAGCAGTGTCCCCCACATCTGGGCAGAAGCGGAGACAAGAAGAGTTTATAAATCCTGTCTTCCTCGAGGTATGAACTCCGCCCAGAGTTTGCACATTTTCACGCACTTCTGTGCTTCGTCCCTTCACAGTCTGGGACTCAGCAAGAAATCCCGCTGTGATACAAACGCTGTTCCTAAGTGACGCGAGCAAACTCCGCCCTCCAGGGAAACGGAGTTGCCCTCCAGCTATTCTTCAGACTCCGCCCCCTCACTGAACTCAGCGCCGGCGGAAGAGCTACCTCCAAGTAACAGTTCACTTACAGAACCCCTCCTCTGTTCAGGCCTATGAAGATGCTCACAAGCCACGCCTCTTAATAATAACTTTAAATCGAGTCCTCCCAAGAAAGTCCTTTTGGGGACGCGACATGGCACAATGGGTAAAGACGCCTACTGCCTAGCCTGCCGGCCTGAAATTCATCCCTGGGACCCACAAGGTGGAAGAGAAGAACAGATTCCCGCAAGTTGACCTCCACAGGAGCGCTACCGCCAATAAAACACACAAAAAATGAAAATCTTAAAAAGCAATAATTTTTTTTCAAAAAAGCCCTCTCTCGCTGGTTGGTGGTGGCACACGCTTTTAATCCCAGCACTCAGCAGGCAGAGGCAAACGGATCTTTGAGTTCGAGGGCAGCCTGGTCTACAGAGTGAGTTCCAGGACAGCCAGGGCTACACAGAGCAACTGTCTCAAAAAAAAAAAAAACCAAAACGCTCTTTCCAGATTCCTCAGAAGTACCTCCCACTTAGGGAAAGAAACTCTACCTGCCCCCTCACGCTCCGCCTCCCACTTGTGGACAGCCCACGCCTCCTCTCTGGACCCAAAATACACTTGACCCGCGAGCACACACACACCACACACACTAATCGGAGTGCTTCTGATCTCCAGTCCCCTATAGCCACAGTAAGAGCCCGGCAGTGCCAATGAGTGGCCATTTAGCGCCATCTGGCTTTGGCACCACAGTCTTGCAGTCACCGGAAGGTCCTAAAAGGCAAACTAATTGTTCAATAGATTGTACTACTTAAATACATGCCGATTCCCCTGCCCCGCAGGAAATATATTCTTTCTCACGTTTGGGATTCTGTACCCAAGGGTGCTTCACTTCAGTCGTCAAGCCACCCTATCAAGTGGCCCTGAAAAATCTTTAAATTGGCTGATAGGACTCAAATTGTCCCTCCCCATAATCCTGTTACAAACGTGAAAAGCACACCATCTCACCCGGAAGCCCAGAATCCTTGAAGCTGGGCTCCAATCACTCCAGCAAGTTCTCTGAAGAATGAGTATTTACTCTCTCTAGGGTGTGGTTTTGGCTCCAAAGCCCTGTTTTTTTCAGAAGCTGAAGGTGGTAGTTTTTAGGGAAGTGTTGGCGTCAGCCAGAATCTCAGGACAGACTTCTCTCAGTCTAAACACGACCTAAAAATACTATCCGCCCATTCCTTCTCTCGAGCGTGCTTTGGAGGACCAGAAATCCACAGGGTTCCATAAAATGGTTTCAAGTATCTCTGGGGTCAACTGAGAGGGGAGGGGTGGAGGAACCATCGCCTAGAAGGCTTCTACCAGCCACTCTTTCCCAACCTGCTTTAGTCAGTGAAGTTCAAGTGTTTTTTACCAGACCCACAGGCCCTCTGGGACAACTTCAGTCCCAGAGACTTCAAGTCTTTACAGGTAAGGCTCCAATTTCAGTGCCTTCGATACTACAAGTGGTGGGAGCATTTGATGTAGATTAAAACGGCAGGGAATTTTCTGCCCAGTCCTAGCCCAAGACATGCCTTGCCCAGTTGAGAGCTATAGGGACCTCCATGATCTAGATGCCATTCTTATTACTACCTAACTCATTTGGAAGCTGAAGGCATTGCTTGAGTTAGGGACCAGAGCAGAAATAGAAGCAGATGCAAAATCCTGTGATCTTTAAAAGATTTTAAAAAAACATTTATTTATTTATGTATTTATTTGTTGTATATGTGAGGGTGTGCTTGCCATATTAAAAAACTGTGGAGGTTAAGGATAACTTGGAGTGAATTCAGGCCATCAGGCTTGGCGGCAAGTGCCTCTGTTGAGATCTTGCTAGTTCTGCTCTCTACAGCTGAGGCGGGTAGATCAGACAGCGTGTCTCCAATTAGAAAAATATTTACCACCCAGAGAATGGCTTTATTTATTTTTAATTTCTGAGAGGTGTGTGCATGTTTGTGTGTGCCCAGGTGTGATGGTTTATTTTGACTGTCAACTTGATGGGATTTAGAATCACCTTGGGAGCAATCCTTTGTGTGTCTGAGAGGGATTTTCTAGATTATTGAGGTGGGAAGATCTACCATGAATGTGGGTGGCACCATTCCATTTCCTGCTCAGATGGAAAGTGTCCAGGAACTCAGCAGCCCAGGAAACACACAGCTCTTAGGTGGGGCAGTGTTCCAATGAAATGGCATCCTGAGACACAGGAGCCCATTAACCACACAGCTCTTAGAGAAAGCCTCCTCAGCAGGGGAGTTGCAGCTCCCAGGGGGGGTCTACCCAGCTGAGCTGAGGAACTCAGGAGCCTCAGCCCTGCTCCTTCATTTCTTCACTTCTTTGATTCTTCTCTTCATTACTTTTTGGCTTCTTCTGGTGAGTCACACCAGGTAACAAGTCTTTTAAAAGAGATTTTATGGAGGGTCCGGAGTGTGAAGGAATGAATCCAGAGTGTGGCTGCCCCTGCTCCTGGGAGAGGACAGCAGGGAATTGAACAAAGTACAGGTCTTATATACGGATTCTTAGGGGTCAGAGCCTTTAAGAGCAGAGATTTCCAGATTGAAGATTTCAAGTCCTGAGCTTGGGGAGCTCAGGGATTTGTGGACTTTCCTGTTCAAGGATTGGTGGGTTCTCCTGCTCTGGGATTGGTGGGGTTTTGTGGGAAGCTCAGGGATTGGTGGGTTTTCCTGCTCAGGGATTGATGGGATTCTGTTCAGACTTTTCATCTAAAATTAACGTAATCTGGGATGGGTCTTGTGGTTCCAGGTTCCTTCCTCAGGGTGTTTGGATGCTGCCGCACACTGGGCTGAAGGACAGGCAGATTCCAGAACAGACAGATCCTGCAGGATCTTGGTCCAACTGGGAGTGCCAGAGGAGAAAACCTCAGATGGTCGTAGTGTTGTCGCTCTTTTAGATAATATTAAAACAGCTCTTGTAGATGGCTGTTTTAGTGAAACAGCTTATGTGTCTTTATTCCAGGGTGAACGAGGGCTATGTGAAATGAGAAGGGATTTCCAGGGTGGGCTTACCTTATTGGTTGGAACTTAAGGTACTGGGGTACCTCATTTACACAGAGAGGCATTCCAGGTGCTAGGCTACATGAGTGCTGTGACTACCTCAGAGTGCAGTTGTGAGTGTCATGGGGCTGTGTATCTCTGGGCATTCATATATGGAACAGGGAGGGAGCAGTCCTAACTCCTGCTGGTCTCAAGATTTCAGATTTTCAGTCTCAGACTGAGATTTTCTTTGGGGTTTGGACATGTCTCTGACCTCACTCTAGCTCCATGCCTGCTTCCCGGGTCGCCTACAGGTCCAATTGTGGGGCTGGAGATGACATTTGTGACAGTTACAGAGGGTGGAAATACTGTTATGACTGAGAGGTCTGGGGGAGGGGCCAGGCTGCTGGAGCTCCTCAAGGCAGGGGCTTGGCCACTTTCCTGCCTTGAGGGTTTACAAAGTTTACAAAGGGAGTCCACCTCAGGGAAGCCTTTCCCTGTGGCTTGAGTCAGCATGAGAGACTCAACAGAGCTGAGTCAGTCAACAGAGACTGGAAAGGAGGTTCTGCCACTGTGGACAGCTCCCGTGTGGGCCGTAGGCTGAGGCAGGAAAGGTGTTGTCACCAGGGACAGCTCCCATATGGCAGCAGGCTGAGGCAGAAAAGGAGGTGAAGACGCTGTGGACAGCTCCCGCTGAGGAAGTGTCACCCTTCTGTTCCAGCAGCACAGGCTGGGGCACGAGAAGGGTGCTGACAGCTCTGGTGGCAAGTTGCTTAAAACTTTTGTGGTGCGCTGCACAGTGACTACAGACCAGGGTCCCTTTCACTAAAGGGAGCTGAAGGCAACAGTAATCACTCTCCTCTTGCTGCTGTGACTTCCTTGCCATGACGGACGGTACCGTGAAACTGTGAGCCAAAATACATCCTCCTGTCCTTAAGTTGCTTTATCAATATATTTTGTCACAGCAACAAGACAAACAACTAACACAGCAGCAGGTGTGTGTGTGTGTGTGTGTGTGTGTGTGTGTGTGTGTGTGTGTGTAGTCCATGTGCAGAGGCCACAGGTCAACCTTAGGTGTCCTTCCTCGGGGATTGTGTATCTTACCTTTCAAGACAGGGTTTCTCACTGGGACCTCAGGCTGGCTGTCCAGGGAGCCTCAGGGATCCTGCAGGCTCTTCGTCCCCAGAATTGGCATCATAAGCAAGTCCCACCTGGCTTTTGACATGAGTACTGGTGGTTGAACTCAGATCCTCACCAGCTATCCCCCTGCTCCAGAAACTTTAGAGATGATGTTGTGTATGGAAAATTTTCAGGCTGATGATACCGGGATCAATTTCTTCTCATAGTAAGAGTTAATCACCTGTGGCTTGGGTTGGGGGGATTCTGGGAAATAAAGCATTTCCTATGAACATGGAACCCAAACTGTCTCGACACAAGGGACCTACAGCTGATGCTTAGCAGAGGTTTCAGAGAGATCAGAGATTTTCATGAGAAGGTCAGTTAGCGTTAGCAGCTATCATGTTACATCTTACAGGATGGTTGGGTTCCACCTTTGCTACTTAATGGCTGGGAGATCTTGGGCAAATTTTCTAATTGTTCTAAGCTTGCCTGCTTGTGTGCAAAAGGGGAGGGATGACCTTCTTAGTAGTTATTATATTCACAACCTATTACTCAGGTACCTGGTCATTCATGTGTGGTAGGAGTTAGTAAAACACAGTTTAGCATTGATAAAGGTGGAGTCAGCTATGGCCAGAGGATATGCCATTGAAGGGCACTGCTAAGAAACCTCACAAGCCATGTAGATGATGTCATTAGCCATGAGAAGCAATGGGATCAAGCATCATTACGAGATGGAACCACGTGGACTGCCCCTTCACAGGGGCATAACTTGAAAAAGCCCATGAAAACACTGGTAAATATAAGCCAAAGAACCACGAGGGGTGTGTGTGTGTGTGTGTGTGTGTGTGTGTGTGTGTGTGTGTCCATCCCCTGTCTCTCACCTGCCCTCATCCACTAGGAATCCACACTGGGGAAGGGTGTAACAAAGTATGCCATTGGCAGAATTGTACCACTGCAATCCAACGCAAAAACCTGCCACAGACTTGCTAAGGCAGAGTCCTTTGGAGTCATGTACCTTGGAGCTCTAGAGTGCTGAAAAGGTGAGCAAGACAACGGAATTGGAAGTGGTTTGGATAAGCTTTCGATCTGGAAATTTCTGGGTCATGAGACCATGGAGGCAATTCTTGGCTGATTGAAAAGCCTGCCTACATCAGTGGTTGGAACAGATTGACTTTATAAACTGGCCATGACTTTGTGGTGAAGGTAGACTGGGCTTGCAAATTGGCATAATAATGCCCAACAAACTTTGAGATTAAAAGACCTGATGGGACAGACATAAACTGGGCCATCCTACATGGACCTAGGCCAAGAGTATTAATATCCTTTTAAGAAATTTAAAATAGGGGCTGGAGAGATGGCTCAGCGGTTAAGAGCACTGGCTGCTCTTCCAAAGGACCCTGGTTCAAATCCCAGCACCATATGGCAGACAGTTCACAGCTGTCTGTAATTGCTGGCTGTGGTGGCACACGCCTTTAATCCCAGCGTTTGGGAGGCAGAGGCAGGTGGATCTCTGTGAGTTCAAGGCCAGCCTGGTCTACAGAGTGAGTTCCAGGACAGCCAGGACTGTTACACAGAGAAAACCTGTCTCGAAAAAAACAAGAACAAAAAAGAAATGTAAAATAATGTTAAATGTTTTTTATAGGTATTAGAGTGTTTTAGGTATTAAGGTATTATAGATTATAGATTTTAGATTTAAGGTTTAGGTTATAAAATTTAAATATTGCCGGGCGGTGGTGGCGCACGCCTTTAATCCCAGCACTTGGGAGGCAAAGGCAGGCGGATCTTTGTGAGTTCGAGGCCAGCCTGGTCTACAAAGCGAGTCCAGGACAGCCAGAGATATTCAGAGAAACCCTGTCTCGAAAAACCAAAAAAATAAAAAATAAAAATAAATAAAATTTAAATATTTTATAGGTGATTGTTAAGTATTAATAAATTTAAGTGTGATAAATAAAAATATTCTGTTACAGGTGGCACCCAATGGCACTTAGACATTATGGGTGGTTTGGTTTTCAAAACAGTAGAGAAAAATTCAGCTTTTGAAGGTTTAACAGAGATTATGAACATAATGGCAATTATTGCCTAATATTTTCAATTGGGATGGATGTGTTAAGAACAAAATTAATTATTGCTGATCTTTTTCATGCTACTTAAGGCAGTGCAGCTTTAGAACTGACCACAGGTGAGTCTATTACATTATACAAAACAGATGAACATTATATGTTAACCACTGGTGTTTATGGTTCCTTACCATCAGGGACTAGGATTAATCTATTATTAATTTGGGAGTACTGGAAAACATGTATTTTGGCAAACAATATTAAATGATAAGATGCAAAAATTAAAAATACAAATGAATGGTATTGAAATAGAAGGATTGGTTGACATAGGAGCGGATGTCACTGTCCTCTCACAGGAATCTTGAAATCCAAATGCCCACTTCAAAAGGTCCATACACAGTTTATAGGAATTGGTAAGTTATCACTGTAGAAAAAAATTGGCTAATTAAACTATTTACCCAGTATTTATATTATCTTTAATTGGTTGGTGGTGTTAATCCTTAATCCTCCACTACAAATGAATACACACAGACAGCACATGGATTTTAACAAGCCTAGGCCTGGGTTCTGCAATCCTAGTCCATCTAAGCTAGCTCATAATCCTATTACCCAAATATAACCCCATATATACATACATCTCTTTGGACTGTTATTCTCTATGCTAAGCTAATGTTCCAGGCCACATGGGAGGATCTTCTTTAATCTACCCCATGGCATGTCCTCCTTGTTTGCTCTCCTGGCTTCTTCTCCAGCCTTCTTCCCAAGATGCTCTCTGTCTCTCAAAAACCTGCACACCTTAGTCCCACCTATCTATGTCTTTGCCCAATCTCCAGGCCTTAGCATTTATTTAACTAATCAGAGACAAAGTTAGTAACATACAGCAAGCAAGACCAATCAATATTTAGAATGCTCAACACCACCCCATCATTTCCCTCCTTTTGTCTAATAAAAAGGCTAAAATTTTTTAAAACTTATATAGTAAAAACAATAAGAACAAATATGAAACAATCAAGAAAACCATATATAAAAGGTACACATAATGTTTAGTCTATTTGTATCAGGCAATATTGAGGAAGAAAAAAAATCATCTATCTTGGTGTGTCTAAAGTTCTGAACCTAAATAATTTCTATCATATATGTCTTCAACCCCATCAAAGACATAAGAAGGGATAAAGTTATTATTTGAGTGAATAGGAAGCACAGAAGAACAGCTTCCAAAAAGAAAAAAATGACACTGTGTTGCCTAGACAGTCCCAAATATCTCTCCATACCGTTGGAGCATCATCTTCAGCCTTCTGACCAAGCATATCTCACAGACATAATTGTGCAGCAGGAAATAAGGATTTTCCTATTCTGTCTCTGCAGAATCAGGACATCAACTTACCTGCATTTAAGCTCTGGTCCATCTTTGGATGTATATAGTCTGTTGAGAAAACAGGTACATTGTCCAGTAAGAATTATCTCCTGATGGGAGATTTCTTTTTGATGCTCATTGTTTTCTTTCAAGTCAAATGGGAGCTGTCAGGAGCTGACTGTCGTAATTCAAACAATTCCTAAAATAATATCTTTTTGTTGTTGTTTTTTTTGAGACAGGGTTTCTCTGTGTATCCTTGGCTGTCCTGGACTCGCTTTGTAGACCAGGCTGGCCTTGAACTCACAGAGATCCACCTGCCTCTGCCTCCCAAGTGCTGGGATTAAAGGCGTGCGCCACCACCGCCCGGCTCTAAAATAATATCTTTAAATGCCACTTTCTGTACATCTCTGAGGGTTTTGAAGACATCTATTGATTTATAAATCTATCTATCATTGAACAAGCAAACTGTCAAATTCTATCAAAATTAATCTTATTTTTTATCAATATACAAAATTCTATATATACCAATGTGTCAAAAGATAACCTTATTTTAAGAATAACAACAGTTTTAAGTTTCAGATCAGGTTCAATAATCTATCCTTGTATCTTATCATTTCTATATTATACACATATATTCCCCTTCTTTTTTTAAGTCTTTCTTTCCAATATAAGAGAGAAAGAAGGATAGAGAAAAGAAAAAGAAATAGAAAAGTCCTTGAGTCTAACCTCCTATGCCTTGCTTAAAAGACCATTTAACAATTTGTAACCAATCCCCCTAAATAACATCATAACACATCAAATGACCAAAATATTACCCCCCTATCTTTGGGGAATGGGATGTCGTTCTCTTAAAATTGCTTCCTGATGAATTGGGATGTAGAAAACCTGTTTGGGGGCCCAAATTTTAAAAAAGACCACAAAAGGTACAGATCCATAGAGACCAACTGAAAACTCTTAATGATTTTAAAAATTAATGGGAGATATAAATTGGCTAAGGCCCACCCTTGGATTAAGTACTTATGAGTTAACTAATTTGTTTCAAACATTACAAGGGGATTCAAATCTAAATAGTCCAAGATTTTTTTTTTTTTTTTTTGGTTTTTCGAGGCAGGGTTTTTCTGTGTAACAGTCCTGGCTGTCCTGGACTTGCTTTGTAGACCAGGCTGGCCTCGAACTCACAGAGATCCGCCTGCCTCTGCCTCCCAAGTGCTGGGATTAAAGGGGTGGGCCACCACGCCCGGCTCAGTCCAAGATGTTTAACTGCTGAGGCAGAAAAGGAATTAATGTTGGTAGAACACAGATTACAAGATGCATACATAGATTGAATTGATCCTAATCAATTTTGGTCATTTTACCATCAACTCATTCTCCTACAGGACTCATTATGCGACGGGAAAATAGTATTATGGAATGGATTTTCTTACCACGTAAATAAAGTAAAAAACTAAAACATATATAGAAAAGATAACTGAATTAATTGTAAAAGGTAGAATAAGACTACGTCAATTGTCAGTAATGGACCCAGCTGAAACAGTAGGGCCTCTTACTAATGCTGGGATTAGGTCATTGTGGGTAATCAATGAAGATTGGTAAAGAGCTTGCAGTAACTGTTTGGGAGAAATTAATAACAAATTTCAAAAAAAAACAAACATATACAATTTTTAAAAAGAACTAACTGCGGGCGGTGGTGGCGCACGCCTTTAATCCCAGAACTTGGGAGGCAGAGGCAGGTGGATCTTTGCAAGTTCGAGGCCAGCCTGGTCTACAAAGTGAGTCCAGGACAGCCAGAGCTACACAGAGAAACCTTGTCTCAAAAACAAAACAAAACAAAACAAAAAAACAAAACAAAACAAAACAAAAAAACAAAACACCAAAAAAAGAACTAACTGGATTCTTCCTCATATTGTAAAGGGAACACCAATTCCTGATGCACCAACTTTCTATACTGATGCAAACAAACAGGGAATGGCAGGTTATAAGACAGACAAAATCAATAAGGTAATCAAAAGTCCATATACCTCGGTTTAAAAAGCAGAATTGAGCCAGGTGGTGGTGGCGCACGCCTTTAATCCCAGCACTTGGGAAGGCAGAGGCAGGCGGATCTTTGCGAGTTCGAGGCCAGCCTGGTCTACAAAGCGAGTCCAGGACAGCCAGAGCTGTTAAACAGAGAAACCCTGTCTCGAAAAAAAAAAAAAAAAAGCAGAATTGTATGCAATCCTGATGGTATTATTCGATTTTTCTGAGCCTCTTAACATAATTACTGATTCTCTATATGCAGAAAATGTTGTATTACATATAGAAACACTGAATTTATTCCTGATAAATCAGAATTAACCTCATTATTTATTCAATTGCAACAGGCCATCAGAAGCAGAAATAATCCATTATATATTACTCATATTTGGTCTCACACAGGTTTGCCAGGTCCATTGGCAAAAGGTAATGAAGAGATTGACCAATTACTAATAGGGAATGTGTTAAAAGCCTCAAAATTTCATGAGAAGCATCATGTAAACAACTCAGGTTTAAAGAGAAAATTCTCTATCACTTGGCAACAAGCCAAGGAAATAATTTTAAAATGTCCTACATGTTCTTTCTATAACCAAACTCCATTACCTGCTGATAGTAACCTGAGAGGTACTAAAAAGAATAAAATTTGGCAAATGAATGTGTTTCATTTCACAAAATTTGGAAAACAAAGGTATGTACATCATACCATTGATATGTATATTCAGGGTTTCAGTAGTAAACTGCCTCTAAATCAGAAGAGGCTGATTGGGTTATTACACATTTATTATAAATAAAGGCATTTATGGGTACACCTGAACAAATTAAGACTGATAATGCTTCTGCATATGTATCTAATAAAATGAAGCAATTCTTTGTTACTGGTATACCTCACAACCCTACAGGACAAGCAATTGTAGAAAGAGGTAATCGTACCTTAAAGGAGAGGCTTATTAAACAAAAGGGGGAATTAAGGAATCCCAGGGACAGACTACACAATGCTTCACTAATTTTAACTTTTTTGAATGTTGGTGAAAAAGATACCACTGCAGCTGAAAGACACTGGGTTATAGAAAAAACTGAGGAATTAAATCAACCATATTCTATAAGGATATTTTGACCTTAGAGTGGAAACCTGTAATAGTTTTAAGATGGGGATGTAGTTATGCATATGTATCTACAGGTAATGAAAAGAAAAACAAAACTTATAAAGATTAGAACTGACCAGAGAGAACATCCTATTAACTGAGACATGAATGTCTTCAAATGATAGTATTTTATTAACTGTCTGATGTTCATAATATTTCATTCCTTCATTTAGCATGGATGCAGTTTATGCTGCAAATGGACTTACAAACTTAATATATGCCTTTCTCCCTCTTAAATTTAAAGAAAAAAATTATTTTCAGAACCAAAGACTGAATGAAAATAACGACAAGACAAATAGACCAAATGATTCAGCCTAACAGACTGCTTCAATTACTAATTTTTCAAAATATGCATGCAAGTCAATTTTAAAAGGGCTAGCCCAAAATGATTGATCAGACAGAGATTGGACAACAAAAGCCATAGCTAGCAATCCTGGGAATTGGCCTATATCTTAATTTCTTTAATAATTTATTTTTTATTTCTTCAAGCTACATCTCAATTACAATCCCCTCCCTACTCCCCACTCCAGTCCCACCCTTCCACCCTCCTCCCCCTCAACCTCCCATCCTCTCTCTTCCCTTTTTTTCTTTTTTTTTTTTTAGTTTAAGGTATTTCTTTTCCCCCCCAACAGCTCTCCTTTTCAGTCCAACAAATGGTTCTTTCTCTTATAACTATAAATACAATACAAAACAACAGAAATAAATAGGTCACAATTATGAGAGTTATATGACTTAGCATACATTCCAAATGTCCAGTCCATAAGAATTTGGCACTTGACTTTACCATTCTACTATCTAACCATCTCCATGAGTTTAAAGTTCTATATCTAACTCAGCTTTCATACTAACTTGCCTCACAATTTTAAAAACATCTTCTTAGATCCAGAACACCCTCTTGATTCCTAAACAACTCAAAATTTAACTATGAGACTCTAGCTATCTATTCTTCAACCGCTTCAGAGACCTGAGAGGGATAAATATATCTGATTATACAGGAAGTGCAGGGCCAGCAGCTTCCAAAACTAAGGAATGATATACCAGTGGCTGCCTGGACAGTTTCCATTTTCTCTCCACACATTTAAGCATCAATCTTCAGCCGTTTGGCCCCATTTCTCCAACAGACTTTGATTGTAGAGCAAGAATTACGAAGGATTTTCCTACCCTGTCTTGGCAGAGCTAGGCTGTCGACTTATCTGCTTCCAAGTTTTGTCCTTTTTGGACAGCAGTCTGTCTACAGTTGAAGCAAGGGGTTTTTCTTGCCAAGAGAAAGGCTTACCACCAATTCAGCCATCTCCAACTGGAGATTCTTCAATGCTCATCTTCTACTTGGACTAGAATAGGGGGTGCTGTCAGGAGCTGACATGTCTCGATACCAAAAAAATCTTAAGTTAAGAAAACATATTTGAATGCCATATTCTGCAGATCTCTTGAGGTTTTTGAAGATGCCCTATCTATCTCTTATATTTAGATAAGCAAATGTTGCTTGTCTCTTAGCAACTTGATTTCTGAGTAGCTTAGAAAATAACTGTGATAGACTGTCATAGTAACTAACAAAATGACACGCTTGCATGACTATTAGTTTCCATTTCTTAATTATCCTAAACAGTTTAGCCGGGCGGTGGTGGCACACGCCTTTAATCCCAGCACTTGGGAGGCAGAGGCAGGTGGATCTTTGCGAGTTCGAGGCCAGCCTGGTCTACAAAGTGAGTCCAGCACAGCCAGGGCTACACAGAGAAACCCTGTCTCGAAAAACCAAAAAAAAAAAAAAATTATCCTAAACAGTTTATGACAGTTGGTAGCAAGAGGCCAAAACTTTACATTTCGTTTTTAAGCATTACTAGGTACAATACCTTTAAGAAGCATTACCCTTAATTTTGTATCAATATACAAAATCAATACCTATGTAGCCCAATACAATCTTAATTTTACATCAATATACAAGGGTCAATACCATTGTGGCCAAATATAATCTTAATTTTGTATCAATATATAAAGCTCAATACCAATGTAGTCCAATACAATCTTCATTTTGCATTAATATACAATGATCAATACCAATTTAGCCAAATATAATATTAATTTTGTATCAATATACAAAGGTATAAGGGCATATTCAATAATCTGTCCTTTTTTCTTGATCTTTCCTATACTATGTCTATGTCCCATTTTTTTCTCAAGTCTGTTCACTCCTACATAGGAGACAAAGAAGGATACAGAAAAGAAAAAGAGAGAAGTCCCTGGGTCTAACCTCCAAAACCCATTTAATCAGACCATTTAACAGCTTGCAGTCTCTTCCCCTAAATAACAAAATTTTCTATTATCCATCAAATAAACAAAGGGGGGGGGAACACCCTCTCCACCTTCTGGGGATAGGACGTTGTTCTCTTAAAATGACTTCCTGCTGATTTGGGACATAGTAAACCTGTTTGGAGCCCAAATAAGAATGGAAAAATGGTTAAAAATGTTAATAGAATCTTTTGATGTTCAGTCCTTTTGTGCTCACCTATTTAGATGTCTTAAGAAGTTCGAGCCGGGCGGTGGTGGCGCACGCCTGTAATCCCAGCACTTGGGAGGCAGAGGCAGGCGGATCTTTGCGAGTTCGAGGCCAGCCTGGTCTACAAAGCGAGTCCAGGACAGCCAGAGCTGTTAAACAGAGAAACCCTGTCTCGAAAAACCAAAAAAAAAAAAAAAAAAAGAAGTTCGTAGACAGAAGCTGATCTTCAGGGCTTTACTGAAGTTCTGGCTGGAGCAGTCTGTGGAGCTGAACGATCTTAGTGATTTTGAGTTGTTGTGGTTGTAGACTTTTGAGGAAACAGCTATTGAGGAAGTCTGCAAGGCTAGATCATCTGGGCCACTCGTCTTCTTTGGTGTCTGATCTGTTTTCTGCTGAGGTTTCCATTGTCCAGTTGTCCCTGGATTCCTTGAATGGATGCTTTAAATCTCCTGAAAGATAAGAACAGAGCCCTGCCCTAATCCTAACTCTGGGACAATACCTTTTGGGGGGGGGTCAGGTAATATTTTTCCTGGAGCAAATTTGGTTTTTTGACAATATATAAAGTATTACCTTTCAATTCGGATTAAAGAAGAAATTATTTTGATATTTTGGAACTAAACAAACCTTTAGTGTATATATTTTGAGATCTCAAAGGACATATCTTAATTTTTTAAGGGTACCCAAAAAAATATCTTTACCTCCAATCCCTAGAGGTGGGATAAAAAAAATTGTTTGTTTGTTTTGTTATATGTTGTGATTGTCAACGTCTAGGATGAGTGGATATAAGAATGGATTAGTATTGGGCAAGGAAGGAGGTGGAATTAGGGATTTCTTTTTTCTTTCTTTTCTTTCTTTGTATATTATTTAAAAATAATTAAGATTATTTTATTTATATAAATTTAAGATTACTTAAAGAATAATTTTGTTTTGGAGTGGAGAGATGGCTCAGTGATTAAGAATACTGATACTGGCTGCTCTTCCAAAGGACCTGGGTTCAAATCCCAGCACCCATTTGGCAGTTCACAGCTGTCTGTAATTGCTGGGTGTGATGGCACATGCCTTTAATCCCAGCACTTGGGAGACAGAGGCAGGTGGATCTCTGTGAGTTCAAGACCAGCCTGGTCTACAGAGTGAGTTCCAGGACAGCCAGAGCAACACAGACAACTCTGTCTCCAAAAACAAAACAAAACAAAAAAAGGGAGCCTGCGAGGCAAGATGGCACCGTCCTTGGTACTGTGCCCGTTTTGGCGCTGCCAGCCTCCTCCCGGCTCCCCACCTTCTCTTCATCATGGTCAAAGTTCTACCTAACTGGCTGGGAGTTGGGCTGTTCCTGGTGCCACAGTTTTCATGTGGTTTTATCTCATCAAACAACACAATGAAGATGTTTGGGGTATAAAAGAAGAAATGGATTGGAATAAACTTTGGAAGTAATAATATAGTCTGCTTCATGTGATGATCATGATCCTTCCTCTGGATCCAGCCTTCTTTGAATTGTGGACATGAGAAAAAGGTTATATGTGAATATGTATCATTCAAGTCAACACATACATTTTGCATTGTTAAAGAAATAAAAATAGTTATGTTCTGAACAAAAAAAAACAAAAACCAAATAAAATAAAATAAAATAAATCAAAAATAAATAAAAACTTTGTTTTATATTTGTTGATAAAATTTAAGGTTATTTTTATATATTATTTTATATTTATAAAAATTAAAATTAAATTTAAGGTTATTGTGTGTATACTATTTTATATTACTGGTAGAAATTTAAAATAATTTTGTTTATATCTTGCTTATTGTATTTTGATTGTTAAAAGATGTAAATATAGACAGGCATGGTGGTACATACCTTTAATCCCAGCACTCGGGAGGCAGAGGCAGGCGAATCTCTGTGAGGCAGAGGCAGGCGAATCTCTGTGAGTTCAAGGCCAGCCTGGTCTACAAAGAGAGTCCAGGACAGCCAGGGCTGTTAGAGAAACCCTGTCTCGAAAACCAAAAAAAAAAAAAAAATGTAAACATTACTGTTTATATATTGATAAAACTTTATGTTTATTTTATGTATTGTATATAAACAATTTATTTATATTTTATATAGAATTTTAATTATTTTTATTATAGACACATATTTATTTTAGGGAAAATTATTATTTGATAGAAAGGGGGATGAGTGGTAGGAGTCAGTAAAAGACAGTTTAGATTAACATCTAGCGACAATAGGGAATTTGGTGTCTTTTCACTTGTTGACATGGGTGGAGCCAGCTATGGCTGGAAGATGTGCCACTGAAGGGCATTGCTAAGAAACCTCGTAACCTACTTAGATGACATCATTAGCCATGTGAAGCAAAGGGATCAACCATCGTGAGATGGAACCACTGGACTGCCCCTAAACAGGGGCATGACTTGAAAAAGCCCACGAAAACACTGGTAAATATAAGCCAAAGAACCATGAGGTGTGTGTGTGTGTGTGTCCCTGTTTCTCTCCTGCCCTCATCCACTAGGAATCCTGTTGAAAAAAAAAAGCTAATTAAATTGTTTAACTAGTATTTATATTATCTTTAATTGATTTGGTGGTGTTAATCTTTAACTCACCATTATAAATGAATACACAAAGACACCACATGGATTTTAACAAGCCTAGGCCTGGGTTCTGCTATCCTAGCCCATCTAAGCTAGCCCATAACCCTATTACCCAAATATAACCCCATATATACATTCATCTGTTTGGACTATTATTCTCCATGCTAAGCCAATGTTCCAGGCCACATGGAAGGATCTTCTTTAATCTACCCCATGGCACGTCCTCCTTGTTTGCTCTCCTGGCTTCTTCTCCAGCCTTCTTCCCAAGATGCTCTCTGTCTCTCAAAAGCCTGCACACCTTAGTCCCACCTATCTCTGTCTTTGCCCAATCTCCAGGCCTTAGCATTTATTTAACTAATCAGAGACAAAGTTAGTAACATACAGCAAGCAGGACCAATCAATATTTAGAATGCTCAACACCACCCCATCATTTCCCTCCTTTTGTCTAATAAAAAGGCTAAAATTTTTTAAAACTTATATAGTAAAAACAATAAGAACAAATATGAAACAATCAAGAAAACCATATATAAAAGGTACACATAATGTTTAGTCTATTTGTATCAGGCAATATTGAGGAAGAAAAAAATCATCTATCTTGGTGTGTCTAAAGTTCTGAACCTAAATAATTTCTATCATATATGTCTTCAACCCCATCAAAGACATAAGAAGGGATAAAGTTATTATTTGAGTGAATAGGAAGCACAGAAGAACAGCTTCCAAAAAGAAAAAAATGACAGTGTGTTGCCTAGACAGTCCCAAATATCTCTCCATACCGTTGGAGCATCATCTTCAGCCTTCTGGCCAAGCATATCTCACAGACATAATTGTGCAGCAGGAAATAAGGATTTTCCCATTCTGTCTCTGCAGAATCAGGAAATCAACTTACCTGCATTTAAGCTCTGGTCCATCTTTGGACTGTATATAATCTGTTGAGAGAGCAGGGACATTTTTGTCCAGTAGGAATTATCTCCTGATGGGAGATTTCTTTTTGATGCTCATCGTTTTCTTCCAAGTCAAGTGGGAGCTGTCAGGAGCTGACTGTCTTAAATCAAACAATTCTTAAAATAATATCTTTAAATGCCATTTTCTGTATATCTCTGAGGGTTTTGAAGACATCTATTGATTTATAAATCTATCTATCTATATATCTATCTATTTATCTATCTATCTATCATTGAACAAGCAAACTGTCAAATTCTATCAAAATTAATCTTATTTTTATCAATATACAAAATTTTATACTAATGTATCAAAAGATAACCTTATTTTAAGAATAACAACAGTTTTAAGTTTCAGATCAGGTTCAATAATCTATCCTATATCTTGTCATTTCTATATTATATACATATATTCCCCTTCTTTTTTTAAATCCTTCTTCCCAATATAAGAGAGAAAGAAGGATAGAGAAAAGAAAAAGAAATAGAAAAGTCCTTGAGTCTAACCTCCTATACCTTGCTTAATATGACCATTTAACAATTTGTAACCAATCCCCCTAAACATCTATAACACATCAAATGACCAAAATATTATCCCCCCACCTTTTGGGAATGGGGCGTCATTCTCTTAAAATTGCTTCCTGCTGAATTGTGATATAGAAAACCTGTTTGAGGGCCCAAATAAAATAGAAAAAATTATTAAGCAAGTTAATAGTAACATTTGTTGTCCAGTCTCTATGTGCTCAGCAATTTGAATGCCCTGAGCAGTTTGTAGTCCATTAAACTTTGGGTGGGAAAGTTCAGGGCTTCATTGAAATCCTGGCTGGAACAGTCTGGGCTTGTCTTGTCTTCTTTGGTGTTTGGTCCCTTTGTTTTGAAAATATGTAATTTCTCACAACATATCTCTCCATTTTTTCTTTCGAGACAGGATTTCTCTGTATATCCTTGTCTTGGATTTATTTTGTAGATCAGGCTGACCTTGGTGAAGGTCAGAGATCCATTTGTCTTTGTCTCCCAAATGCTGGGATTAAAGTCATGTACCATCACACACAATGATTAACATATCTCCCGTAGGGTCTAATATCTCTTTTGAAACCAGTTTTCCAGTGGGTGTCCCACATCTAAGGAGACTGGTTTATGACCCCTTTCTCTTTATATCTTTAAAAAAATCTCTTATATTTTAGCATTGCTAAACGACAAAAATATCCTTTTTACCTCCCGATATAGGAAAATCAAAGACATCTAATCAAAAAATCAAGCAAAGAAACAAGAACATTCCAAAAGCCTGGGTCTAATTGCCATCCCATGTTGTAATTAAAGTACTGTTTATAATTCCTGAAATCTTGCTTTGACTGTATATACTTGGTTGGCCTTTCCCAGATACTCTTGATAAGCATTTAGTTCTCAGGGACCTGTGAGCTCCCGCTGACATCTTTTGTATCGGGATGGGCCTCCTTCCTTTTCCCATTGTTATTGTCATCAGCTTAGCATTCCATCTGTTCTGAAAAAGTATACATAGAACCACAATTGTCAGTGTAAAAATTATCTGTATGTTAAGAGAAACCAACTCAATTGGAATCCAAACATATTGAGACATTATGAATTCCTCCATTTTAATTTAGGCGGTTAATTCCATTCACAAACTCTGTTTAGAAGGCTGCCGGTTATTTAGCATATAAAGAGAGTTAAGCTTCCACCTTTGTTGTAAGGCAGTAGCTTTTGTTTTTTGTTTGTTTTTCGAGACAGGGTTTCTCTGTGTATCCCTGGCTGTCCTGGACTCACTTTGTAGACCAGGTTGGCCTTGAACTCACAGAGATCCACCTGCCTCTGCCTCCTGAGTGCTGGAATTAAAGTCGTGCGCCACCACGCCCGGCTGGGAGTAGCTTTTGTTAAGGGATCCACTCCTTTGAAATGTATTTAAGTTCGACTCCCTGCTCTTTGGCTAGGAAATTATTTTTTATCTGGGCCTTCTCAGGCTGTAAGCATGGATTCTAATTGCCCCATTTTGGGCGGCATATGTTGAAAAAAAAATGCTAAATTAAATTGTTTAACCAGTATATTATCTTTAATTGGTTTGGCGGTGTTAATCCTTAACCTGCCATTATAAATGAATACACACAGACACCAAGTGGATTTTAACAAGCCTAGGCCTGAGTTGTACAATCCTAGCTCATCTAAACTAGCTCATATCCTATTACCCAAATAACCCAAATAACCCCATATATGCATACGTCCCTTTGGACTATTATTCTCCACGCTAAGCCGATGTTCCAGGCCACATGGAAGGATCTTCTTTTTTTTTTTTTTTTTTTTTTGGTTTTTCGAGACAGGGTTTTTCTCTAACAGCTCTGGCTGTCCTGGACTCACTTTGTAGACCAGGCTGGCCTCGAACTCACAGAGATCTGCCTGCCTCTGCCTCCTGAGTGCTGGGATTAAAGGCATGCACCACCACGCCTGGCAGAAGGATCTTCTTTAATCTACCCCATGACATGTCCTCCTTGTTTGCTTTCCTGGCTTCTTCTCCAGCCTTCTTCTTCCCAAGATGCTCTCTGTCTCTCAAAAAGCCTGCACACCTTAGTCCCACCTATCTCCTTCTTTGCCCAATCTCCAGGCCTCAGTATTTATTTACCAATCAGAGACAAAGTAAGTAACATACAACAAGTAGGACCAATCAACATTTAGAATGCTTAACACCACCCCATCAGAATCCACACTGGGGAAGGGTGTAACAAAGTATGCCATTGGCAGAGTGTGAACTTCTGCAGTCCAATATAAAAGCATGCCACAGACTTGCTAAACCAGAGTCCATTGGAGTCATCTACCTTGGAGCTCCAGAGTGCTGGAAAGGTGAGCAAGACAACGGAATTGGAAGTGGTTTGGATAAGCTTTTGATCTGGAAATTTCTGGGTCATGAGACCATGGAGGCAATTCTTGGCTGATTGAAAAGCCTGCCTACATCAGTGGTTGGAACAGATTGACTTTATAAACTGGCCATGACTTTGTGGTGAAGGTAGACTGGGCTTGCAAATTGGCATAATAATGCCCAACAAATTTTGAGATTAAAAGACCTGATGGGACAGCCATAAACCGGGCTATCCTCCATGGACTACACCAAGAGTATTAATATCCTTTTAAGAAACATGTTACTCTCATGTCTTTAATATTTCTTGAAACCTTGCCATTCGTCACTAAAAATCAGGACACAGGGCTGGGTGTGGTGGCACATGCCTTTAATCCCAGCACTTGGGAGGCAGAGGCAGGTGGATTTCTGTGAGTTCAAGGCCAGCCTTGGTCTACAAAGTGAGTCCAGGACATCCAGGGCTCTGTTACAAAGAGAAAGAGAAACCCCGTCTCGAAAAACCAAAAAAAAAAAAAAAAAAAATCAGGACACAAAAGTGGCCAGAGACAATGTCAAGAATCTATAAAATAAGACTGAGTGGGGCTCTGCTGGGGTGTCTCAGTCAGGGTTTCTACTGCTGTGATAAAACACCTTGACTAAAACAGGTTGGAGAGGAAAGAGTTTCTTTCAGCTTACAGCTCTCAGGTCACCATCTCTGACTGAGGGAAGCCAGGGCAGGAGCTCAAGGGAGGAGCCTGGAAGTGGAAACTGAAGCAGAGGCTATGGAGGAATGGTTTGCTCCTCATGGTAGTTTTCTCAGCCAGCTTTTTTTTGTTTTTTGTTTTTCTAGACAGGGTTTCCCTGTGTATCCCTGACTGATCTGGAACTCACTCTGTAGACCAGGCTGGCCTTGAACTCACAGAGATCTGCCTGCCTCTGCCTCCTGAGTGCTGGGGTTAAAGGCATGTGCCACCACACCCTGCAAATTTAAAAATTTTTAATTATATGTTCATTTCATGAATGCCTTCTGTGTAGATTAGTGTGCATGAATGAAATATGATTGGAGGCCAGAAAAGTAGGTCATAAATGTGGTTATGAGTCACTGGCCAGGAGTGCTAAGTGACAAATTTGGAAAGTACTCTTAACCATTGAGCTACCTCTTCAGCCCTGACTTCTGATTTTTCACTTATTTTCCTGCGTGGTGTTTATTCAGGTGGGATATATGGAAAGCCATTCTGGGGAGGTATCATGGTCACTGCTATCATATGCTTAACTTTTTATTTACAGTGCAGTAGCACTGAGAGGTAATGATGAGGCCTAGTGGGAAGACTCGTGTGACATGACTGAGGCAGCTTAGTTGCCAATGCTGAATTTCAATTTTCAGCATTTGGAGGTTATCCCTGGATTGTCCACGATATACACACTAGCATCTGTAACTCCAGACAGAGGTCCAGGCTGAAAATACAGGTTTGTATGTCCATTGTACAGTGCTGCTGAGAGAATCCCAGAAAGCTGCCAGGGCTTCTACAGAGAGCCCTGACACTCCTACCATTGCTTTCCCAGTTTTTCTGGGAAAATAGGACTAATTTATTTTATGTTGCTGTAGCTAAATATCACAGCCTGAGTATTCCATTGATAATTGCATTAAAATTGTACTTATGCTAGGTAGTTGTGGTGCACACCTCTAATCCCAGCACTCTGGAGGCAGAGGCAGGTGGATCTCTGTGAGTTCAAGTGTAGCCTGGTCTACAGAGCAAGTTCCAGGATAGCCAGATATACACAGAGAAACGCTGTCTCACAAAACCCAAAATTGTCCATCGTCATTGCCACCTACATATATGAATCAAAGCACACGACAAGGCTCCAATGGAATCAGCAGTGTATTTGTGATTTATTGAATCTACCACAAAAATGGCCCTAATAAATGACCTTAGCAGATCACTCTGTCCTGAGAAGAACCAACTGTGACACCCTGCCACCACCCTGCCTCCAGTCTGTCAGTAGTGGGACTGGGCTCAGCAATCCTCCCATTTGTGATGAAGGCTGCAATATTTCTCCCATCCCCTGGTTTGTTTTTGTTTATTTTTGTCTGTTTTTTTGAGACAGGGTCTCAGGTACCAGAGGCTGGCCTGGAATTCACTATATAACCTAAAGCGACCTTGAACTCCTGATTCTTCTGCTGTCACTTCCAAGTTCTGGGGTCACAGGCCTGTGCTGTGGAGAGGTGGGCTGTAGGTTCCCTCCTCTTAAACTTGACGAGTCTGTATAACAACCTTCAGATGACAATGCTGTTCCACTCAGCTACTTGTCTGTGCTGCCAGGTCACAAGGAGGTGCAGGCCACACAGGAGTCCATGAGTGGATCATCTAGCCAACAACTCTAGTTAGTAGTCCCTTGACCCCTTTGGCAGATATGCACATGAAGGAGACTCAGAGCAGCCCAGTCCGGCTCCCAGCGCCTCAGGGGAAGCCTTCCATGTGGTAGGCAGAGACAGGGAGTCTTCATTGTACATTGACTGAATTCTTGACCTACCGCTGCCAGAAGAGATGGCAAGGATCATAGTTTATTTTTTTAGTTTTTTCCAACAGTGTTTTTCTGTGAAGCCCTGGCTGTCCTAGAACTCACTCTGTAGACCAGGCTGGCCTTGAACTCACAGAGATTCACCTACCTCTGCTTCCCAAGTGCTGAGATTAAAGGCATGTGCTACCATTATCTGGCAGATCATAGTTTCTTTCTTTCTTTCCTTCCTTCCTTCCTTTTAAATTTATTTTATGTGCATTGATGTTTGTGTGAGTGTCATATCTTGGAGTTACTGACAGTAACTGCCATGTGGGTGCTGGGAATTGAACCTGGGACCTCTGGAAGGGCAGTCAGTGCTCTTAACCACTGAACCATCTCTCCAACTCCAGATCACAGTTTCTTAAAGACAGATAATTCATAAAGGTTGTTGGTAATAGAAATAAGGAGGAAAATAGTGACTAACATTTTACTCCTTTTTCATTGATGTCTGGAAGTAGGCAACCAGAAATGATTTGGAAACCCCATTGAGCCAATAGAACCCAGGATCTTTTATCTTGACCTTACTATTCTTCACACACATAACTACAATCTTCAAGGTTACCTTCAGATCCAAGATAACTGCTAGAGTTCCAGCTATCACGTGTACATTCCAATGTGAATGCAGGATAAAGCAAACCAAAAAACAAAAAACCCAAAACAACAATGACTTTCTTCAACATTGTTTCCATCTCAAAGGACATCATTAGAAATCCCTTCTCGCCGGGTGGTGGTGGCGCACGCCTTTAATCCCAGCACTTGGGAGGCAGAGGCAGGCGGATCTTTGTGAGTTCGAGGACAGCCTGGTCTACAAAGCGAGTCCAGGACAGCCAGAGATATTCAGAGAAACCCTGTCTCGAAAAACCAAAAAAAAAAAAAAAGAAATCCCTTCTCATTCCTTCTGATTATGTGGTAGAATTATGTCCCACTATAAATGTAATGGAGGGTAGACATGTTGTCTTTTGGCTGGGATCATTGCCATGTGAAGTACAACTGGACTTACACTGTTGAGGAAGGGAGAAGGGCCAGTGAGCAGTCGGTGACTGTGGTATCAGGAGGAGGATGAGGCTTCCCACTGGGAAATTTTCTTGAAATTTTGGGTGCTGTAAGGTTTTTTACTTCAGCTGTTTGTTTCTTTATTATATGGAATTTCAGGTATCCAGGCTGATCTTGAACTCCACACATAGCTGAGGATGACCTTGAACTTCCAATCCTCTTGCCCTCTACCTTCTGAACACTGAGATGATAGGCCCACACCAACACACTTGCTATTGAATGTTGGGGCTGGAGCCTGGGGTCTCTTCCATGCTAGGCAAGCATTCTACCCACTGAGCAACACTCCCATTCCAGGTAGCAGGACTCTAGCTAAGTGTTTTTGTGTAAAGCCTTGCCTTTTCCCTTCTAAGCCACTCACCACGGTTCCAGTTTGTCCCAGTTTAGACATGGATTCTGGTAGAAGTAGGTCTTTGCTTCTACTTCCCCCATGCCACTCAAAGTTAGAGTCTGGGAACTTGATTGCACTCCCCCCCCCACCCCACCCCACCCCCGCCCTGCATTCTTGCACAGTAGGCATCATGAGCAAACTGTGCATACAATGCTGACACTTCACTCAGATACTTTCCTGTGCTCCCCTCCAAGAGTAAAGTCCTTCCTTTGTTCTTTATTCTCTTTCTTTAGATCCCATTCAGGCTTGTCCTGGTTCCAGCTTTGTGTGGCCCAACCTTGCCCCAGACTGATCAGTAGCCACAAACAGAGCTGTATTTTGGTCACAGGACATAGCTTTCTCCCCACAATGGGAACTAGATATCACTCCTTAGTCCTCTGCATGCTCAGAAGATTTGCAATTGCTACCAGGCTGAAAGAGGAGTCACTTGGGAAAATGTATAAGATATAATTGGGTTCTAATACTGGGATTGAGTGTAGTCAGCTACTAAGGGCATCTCAAAGCTGAGTCTCAGAGGCTCTGAGTGAAGCAAGAAGGTTCCCACTCTGCGTATCTGAAAGACAGAAGCTACCTCTGGGTCTCCTCCCTGACCCCACCGTTGCACCTGACTCAGTGTACCCAATGGGCTTGCAGTGGTGGCCTTGAACCCATCACCCAGGAATGGACATGTGAAACTTTTCCCGTTTCATAACTTTATTTAATTTTCTCTGCCTCTTCCCTCCCCCGCCAGCCCTTAAGAGGGGGTGGAATCCCCAGTTGGAAGAGAAGGAACTATTCTGTTCTCCCTAGGGAGGGATGGTGTCCCCTGGACAGGCTCCATGGATGGGAGAAGCAGGGGCTTTCAAGGTGAGGCCAGGGCATCGTCCAAGAGGCTGTGGCCAGGGCAGAGTCCCTCAGATGCCCTGTGTTCCTACATCCTGTGGAGGCAAAGATCAGAGAAGCCTGGGGGAATGGTGGAGACAAGGCTAGGGTATTGTGTGGCTGACAAGAGGCAGATATGAATTTTAGGTTGTTGGGGCTGGCTGTGATGGGACTTGGAGTTGGGAACCCTGGGTCACAAGGAAAGCTGGATGTAGTGAGGGTGCAGCAGGAACCAGGGAGAGCAAGGTGGGGGCAACAGGACAAGTCTGTGCTCTGAGAACCAGGCCCTGTGGAGGAATTGCACCTTGGGGTCTGGGATAATCAGGGCACTTGCCCGGAGCAGAGGTCAGAGGGCAGATGAAAGGGATGGAGCAGGGGAGGATGAGAACTCTGGTGGGCAGGAGACCAAGCTGTGGGGTGGCCACAGCCAGCTGTTCAGCTTCAGGACAGCCATCCCAGCTGGGCATGGCCCCAGGCCACCAGTTTGTGCTTCTGTGTTGCTGGAGGTCTCCCCATGTAGCTCAGCCATGGCAGAGAGATAGGCAGCTGTGCCCAGGTCTCCTCCCTATACCAGTCTTTCTGGAAGCATCTTTCCCTGCCCAGCATCATCTGCTATCACAGGGGAACATGGTGATGGTTGGGAGAGCCATGCTGGGGACAGATCACAGACTCAACTTAGGTGGGGTTCACTCCCCGCAAAGGACCACAAGTCACTGCATTGTAGTCTAAGGATCCCACCCCCTCTCACCATCACACCACGGGCTTGGATGTCTGAATGATTGTCGAAACCAGGAAAGAAAACAGACCAGACACGCGCAAAGGGTGGGAGTGGGGTGTTCCTTGGCCATGGGGGTGGGTTTCTCAGAGTGCACCCTGCCCATCTCCCCGGCAGCCGCTGTCACCATGGACAATGAGCACCGGGAAGTAAAGGGCATCCTCATAGCATGGAGGGCTTTCCAGAGGCTCAGTGTCCTCCCCTCTTCGTCCCAGGGGACCTCCACTCAAGCTTCGGAAAACCCCTGGGGTGGCCCGTCCTCCAGCACCCAGCGACAGACGGCTGCGACTGAAGGGCAGGCGAGGACCACTGGGACGAGCAGGAGGCAGGGAGTTGCTGCTGACCGAGCGGCGGCAGCGTTGGCAGCCTCGCAGATAGGCCCCAGAGCCGGCACCCATGACCACAGCCTCCGAGTAGCTGGGCACCAGCTGCCTGTTTGAGCAGATGTGCCACTCAAGCTCTGTGAAGTCCACAGTGGCCACACGAGAGAGTGGTGGCCCGCTGGGCACAGCCCCTGGGGGTGGTGAGCTGGCACCGAAAAGCTTCTCCACCTGGTAGTGTACGTGGGCTGTCCCATAGGCTGCCACCACCCTCAGTGGCCAGGACAGTGTGGCTGCAGACACTAGCCAGAAGACCCAGGCTCTGGCATACCAGGGTGGGCTGCGAGGGTCTGCGAAGACCATGAGGGACTCACGAAAGTCCACGTCCTTTAGATGCATGCCCTCGCGGGCCTCCAGGTAGTCATCTAGGCCCTCATTGGCACTGAAGAAGCGGGCCCTCTGCGTGAGGTACGAGGCTTCGGCCTCAGCACTGCCAAAGCTGAAGCATTTGGTGAAACGCAATCTTGTGGCTGCGTGGTCTGCCAGGCCCACGAGTTCCTTGGAGACATCACGGACACCATGTGCACTGTAGTCAAACTCACCCCGAGCTGTGCGACTGTCTGCCCTCTCATGATAGACCTGTGTGGTGGTGTAGGCATCCCCATTGCGGTAGCGGGTGATCTGACGCGTGCGGCGCACGTAGTGGTAGCTTGTGGCCTTCCACCAGACACAGGGTGGAGCCTGCTGCAGCCGGTGGATCAGGGCAAGCACAGTGTTGGCATCCGTGCGAGGCGCCTGGCATGACCGCACATGACAGTGCCAGCACTCTGCCAGATAGAGGAGGTAGAGGAGAGAGACGAAGGCCAATGGGATGTACAGGTAGCCATCGGAGCAGGGACTGGCTGGATAGGTGGGTGGTGGACCACCAGCCCCACGAGCCAATGCTGCCTCAGGCCCCAGGACCAGGCGGGGCACAGTGGCCAGACGACACCAGGCCACGACAGCCCCACAGGCATGGATGAGCAGTGTGAGGAGCAGGCACTTCCAATGAGACTCTCGACATAGAGAGCCTCCCAGGGATTGCTTCAGGGGCCGTTGCTGTGGGGTGGGCAGAGAAAGGAGAGGCACATGTCAGTGGGGGACCACTGGTGTGAAGGAGGTGGTTCCCTAGGACCTACTGTGTAGAAGAAGAAACCGAGGCGTCTGAGGTACTCTGCAGCAAGTCTCACGTTGCAAACCTTGTCTATCTGCTTCGAGGCTGCCTCCCCTCTGCCCCGCTGTTTCTCAATCAGAAGCCCTTTTACCCCACTAAGAGCCCAACAGAGAAGAAATCCCCGCCCCCCTCCACCATAACTACTGAGAAATTAGAATTCTGGTAGGTTCTGTTCGGTCTCTAATTTGCTGTGTGCATTTCACCACATTTTTATCTTCTCTGGGTCTGGATTTTGGTACTGGTGATCTGGGAGGCTGATGTGGCAGGGAGCAGGGTGTGTGTGTGACAGAGAGAGAGAGAGAGAGAGAGAGAGAGAGAGAGAGAGACAGACACTAGGGAGCACAGCTATACAGCTTGGACTGCTAGCTCTTTCTGCTCAGTGTGGTTTGGGCAGACCCCTGATCTACTCTAGCACTCAGTTTCCTTATACATACATCTGTACATCTGGTTGTTGAAGATTCAAAGAGATGACATGTGGGAATTTGTTAGTACAGGGTTTGACCCTGGTAATAAACACCTTGGCTGCTACCCTGTGACTCTCCCTTGTTACAAGAGATTTGGAAGAGACTGTTAAGTCAGAGAGAGAGAGAGAGAGAGCGAGCGAGAGCGCACTGGGGAATGAAGAAGGTGTGAGGGCTAGAAGCAGATGGAGGGCCACCCTCCACTCCCAATCTGTGCTGAGGGAAGGGATGGGACACAAGCTGCTGGACAGCACGAGGTACTTCTTGACCCAGGGTGCTTGGCATATCCTCCATAGTAGGGCTACAAGCCTGGCCTCCTCATCTCTGGTGTCAATGAAGGAGAAAGGGGAAAGGGACCTGGGAGAGAAGAGGTGGAAAGAAGAGAGGTGGGGTTCTGGGCAATGAGCCTCCTAGGCCCACTGTGTCTTGAGAGGTCCAACAGGAGAGAGGACTGCCCCTGTTCCATCCAGGGCAGCCTGCTCCCATTGTGCATCAAATTTATAGATGGATTCTGCCACCTAGACCTGTGCCGGCCAGGTGCACACACCCACTCATCCACACCCAACATGTTCATCATAGACCTGCCCACCAGAAAGGAACACCATCCCTCATCCAAGAGACAACAGACCCTTGTTTTAGAGCACAAGCCTCATGGCTGTAGCAAGGTGTACCCAGACGCTCAAGACGGCTTCACCACAGGACACATATGCACATACATGTTACATACTAGCACCCAGACACATAAAACCCTCACCTGACCACAGTGCACTCTATAGCAACCTGACACCCACAATCCATACCTAGTCACACACTAGAGAGGCACAGCATGAAATCATACACACCCACACTCTTGGGTGAAGACCCAACGCAAGGGACCCAGCAGAGTCTCACCTGACTACAGGGTACAGATGTTCCTACTGAAGATACAGGGAATATACAACCAGAATTCTTTCTTACACACCACACACACACACACACACACACACACACACACACACATTATATCCACTTACACAGACCACTCACCACCCTGTTTTCCACACCTATCATCTTACATCCTCCTAGCTAGAGCTGAGGAGGGGCTCTGGGGATCTCAACCACTGGAGTGGGTCCTCAGTCCTTACCTGGGGGTCGGGGAGAGAAAGGTACCAGCGGCTGCTTCCTTCTCTTCCCTTTTTCCCTCCCCCACTTCCAGTTCCTGCCACAGCTACTGCATTGCAGGCACCGCCCGACACCTCGTGAGCAACTGGGCTGGAATGGGGGCCTGACCCCATGGCCCTGGCAGTCGCGGACAGCAACCCAGGCTGCTTTAATGCACAGGGATGCGTGGGGGCCACAGGCGCTGACGTCACAGGGCCGGAGAGGATGGGTGGGAGGACGTCGAGGGCCAGGGTCTCCCCTACATTCCTGCTCACCCATGTCTGCCTTGACCTGTGCGGACCCCAAAGCCTCGACCCCAGCCAGAATGCTCTTTCCCAATGACGTCACAGCTGGAGGGGCTCCGGGACTATGCTCCTCAATCCCTCTCCGGGGGTCGCCCCTCCACACGTCCCCTTCACCTCTCTACAGCCCCGGGTCTGTCCCCACTACACGCCGCCGGTACCTCCTCCCGCAGCGGCTCGCCCTCCGGAATGAGCGCGGGCACCTCCCCGCAGTCTCCACCTTCGCCCTCCGGCATGGTGTCCTGGCTGCTCCGGCTGCCGGGCCCGGGCCCGGGGCATGATAAGTAGGGGCGCAGAGGGCTGCGGCACTGCCCCGAGGGGCGTCCGCTCGGCTCGGCGGCCGCTAAGGAGTGCGCCGAGCCCAGCCCGAACCCAGCCCGAGCGCGGCGGCGTTGGCGGCCGCGGTGCCCGGCGCCCCGCCCTCCGCTGACCCCGCCCCCGCGGCACCGGTGGCGCCGCTAGCCGCGCCTGGCACCGCGGGCGCACCCTCCATCCCTCTGCCCGTGGGAAGCCCAGTGTGGGCTGCTGGTAGCCTTGTTTCTCCAGCTGATTTCGTGCTTGCGACCTTGGGCGAGTCCTTGCTGTTCTCCCCAATGTGGAGGGTGATGCTTAGGGTGGGAGGACGCCTGCCAGGCTCCTCTGTAGGGGATGGGCCCCAGCGCTAAGCCTACCCCCCGGACTTCGAAGACCCGAGAAGCTTTGCTTGTACAGTTAATACCCAGAAAGGAAAGATGAGTCTCATCGGCTGGGCTCTGCCTAAGGCTGGTGGCTGGAGCTAGGGCATCAGGAACTCTAGGCTGCACGACGGTTGACCATCATGCTCCACGCCCAAACTCGGCTTTTCTATCTGAGAAATGGGAATGGAAAAGTGTTGGGTTAAATTCACCAGCATTCTCAGGCCAGGCGGAGGAATAGGTTCTGCCCTGCATGGGGCAGACATTTTCCCAGGTGCGTAAGTACTACTCCTTAGTTCTCAGGGGGCTGGGTTCCTCATACCCAGGCTTGGATCTGGGCCTTGACTCCAAGTTAGATAATTAATGGGTAGGACAGAGGCAGCTGCAACGCTAGGTGGGCTATTTATTGTGTGTTTGAACAAAGAGCAACTCCAAGACCATTTGTTTGAACATTAAAAGATGATGTAACAGATAAAGAGAAGAAAAGAGCGTTTTGTCCATGAATTAATTAATTAATTAATTTTCGAGAACTGGTTTCTCTCTGTAGCCCTGGCTGTCCTGTAGCTCAGTATGGGCTAAGGATCCCAGGATAAGCTCAAACTCAGAGATTCATCTGCCTCTGCCTCCCGAGAGCTCAGATTAAAGGTATGCTCCACCATCATCCATCTTGCATTTATTTATTTATTTTAATTTAGTGTTTAATTTTTAAATTGTTATTTTGTGTGTAGTAGTATTTTGCCTTGTATGTATGTTTGTACACCATATGCATCCACTGTCCACGGAGGGCAGAAGGTGTTGTATCCCCTGGAGCTGGAGCTATAGGTGATTGTAAGCTCACATGTGGATGGTGGGAATCCAATCCAGGTCTTGTGGATGGTGGGAATCCAATCCAGGTCTTCTGGAAGAGCACTCAGTGCTTTTAACTGCGGAGCCATCTCTCCAACTTCCCCATTTGTTTACTTATTTATTGGGCACAAATGTTTTCTGGTTATCGTTTATGTGTAATTACTGTGCTTGGGCACTTTGAGGACATAGGTGTGGAACATGACATAGTACCTGTTCTCATGGAAGCTATCCAGGGAAGAGTCTGGTTAAATGGGACTTCGGAACTCAGAGTCTGGACTCCACTGTGGGCCAGGGTCAGTCCTCTGTTCCCTTTGTCCCTCTGTAAGAGCTGAGGCGACCCCCCCCCCGTAAAAATGTAATTACATTTTAATTTTATTTATTTTGTGTATCTCTCTGGGTGGGATGTGTGTGAAGAGGTGAACTTTTAACCACAGCCCAAGTGTGCAAATGAGAGGATGATTTTTGGACCATGTGGAATCTGGGAATTGAATTTAGTCCTCAGGTTTGGCAGCCCACTGAGCCATTTCACAAGCAAGCTAACATGACTCTGAAAGGCTTTAGACAAATGCCAGGAAGGGAAAGGGCATTCCAGGTGGGGGAGCACAAGCAGTCATTGGATCCCATGGGTTAAGTTTGGAGAGCAGGAAGGGCTCACCTTATGTAACTGAACACTGACAACTACAGGTATCAGAGGGTGTGTCATGTTCTCTAGAGAACAGTGCCTGGTCTGTGAGAGAGGGGCCCTTGAAGACTGTCTCCTGTGAGGGTGGGAAGAAAACAGCCTGGGAGACTTGGAGTGAGGCTTATGGGCCTCACTTCGAGATCACAGAACTTGTGATGACTCAGGAATCTCGATTGTACCTTCAGGAGACAGATTAGTATACCTCTGCCTCCCAAATCCACTGGACCACTGGAGAAAGCAACGGAACAAGGCCCTTGTAGACTCCTGCCCTAAGTACAACCACCAGATCTCCGGAACTTCAGATCTGGGTCTGTTTCTGTCCTGTGCGTCTCTGCGTGTCTATGCGTGTGTTCATAATGTACTGATCGCGATTCCAAACCCTCCCAGCAGAGGCTCTTGAGGTTGATCAGGATAGCGGAGAACGCTACAGGTCATTTTCAGCACCGAAGGACGGACAGCACCGGCTCTGAAAGGAGTGGGAGGGCGGAGGAGGAGTCAGAGTTCTAGGGCTCTGGGCCGCGCTGTCACCCGTCCGGTGCAGGCAACAACACATTCTAGCCCCACTAAAGGATTGAGTGAAGTGGAGGAAGAGAGCACAAGAGGGAGGGAAGGGGTCGGTCAGAGGTTGACCGACCGCCGCGTTCCTCCCGGACTGCGTTGCGGCAGAGCAAGCTCAGTGCTCTGACTGGCTGTGTAGGTCCGGAGCTCAATCTTTCTACCCGCGTAGTCGTGGCAAAGAGCTTCAAGCACCCCACGGCGCAGACGCGGAACTAATTTACAACTCCTTCCCACCTATTGGCTGGTCGCGCCGCGAATTAGCAAGCCTACTTGCTTGCTTCCGAGAACGTCTTGAATAGCTCCGCCTCCTATCTATCGGAAGTTGACTATGATAAAACCTGATTGGGCGAGAGCTCACCAGTAGCCAATTGGAAGTGTAGAGGGGGAGAACCCGTTCCTCCGAGGAGCCAGTGGTAGACTGCAGAGTGTGACGCCCTGGACATGGCCGCTGCGGTTTCCCAGCCCTGGGACGTGTCGGGCGGTCGTATAACTTCGGTCAGCGCTAGGCAAGAGAAGCATCTGTTTCCGTAGTGTTCGTACCCACTACTCAGCGCAGCCAGCCCTTGGGCAGAGCGAACGCCACGGCCATGGCTTATCACTCGGGTTATGGAGTCCACGGTGCGTGAGGAGTGGGGAGGGCGGGGCGCGGCCTGGCAGCCGGACACCAAGTACGCCGAGACCCGTTCTCCCGGAGGCAGAGGGCCTGCGGTGACCGCTGCCCAGGGCGGGGAGTGTGTCTTTCGGGTTCCTGCCCTGCTACACTGCAGCGTGTCCTGGACTTCGCCCTTACTAGCCAGTCCTGAAATCAGGTGGCGACAGCACTGCTGGGATCCCAAAGTCTAATCCTGTATGAACCGAGTTCGCCTCCAGAACTTCTTTCTCTGTTATAACTCTGGCAGCGTTCCTGACCGCTGTCAAGGGACTTCGAGTACCCAGTGATGCCTTTTCTGCCCGTGTTAAGGAATGTCTTTCCAGCGATCGTACCCAAGCAAACGTCTGCTCACTCTCTAGTACTCAGGGATCATCTCCCTGGAGAGACTTCCCAGAAACCCCAAGTGGGTAGGCACTTTTAGGCGCCCCCCGCCCCCGGCCCGCATGTAATAAGAGTCCAACAAAAGGATAGGAGATCTTTCTTAAAACGCATCCCGGCTTTTCCTCAGCAATTGTTTGGTGCCCCAGGATCTATGCACAACTTCTGTCTGGGGGAGGGGCAGTGGTTTGGGTTCTTGTCATCTACTTTGGTACTCCCACACTTGCAGGTTCCAAGTACAGGTCTCGGGCACCTCCAGACCCTCCACCACTCTTCGATGATACAAGTGGTGGCTTTTCCAGCCAACCAGGCGGATACCCAGCCCCAGGAGCTGATGTAGCCTTCAGTGTCAACAACCTGCTTGGAGACCCAATGGCCAATATGGCTATGGCCTATGGCAGTTCTATAGCATCCCATGGGAAGGACATACTCCACGAAGAGGTGTGGTCTGTGCTCAGGGAAAGGGTGGTGGGTTTCTGACTAGGGTTGGGGTGCCACAGAATCCCAGCTTACTCCCCAGGCAGCCTTTGGAAGGAGCAGTGTGGCTTCTTCATGGCCTCTTTTCTTTACTTCCAGCTGCACCGTTTTGTGTCTGTGAACAAACTCAAATATTTTTTTGCTGTGGACACAGCTTATGTAGCCAGGAAGCTAGGGCTGCTGGTCTTCCCTTACACACATCAGGTGAGCTTCCCACCAGGTGAGTGGGCAAGCCTCTCCGCACTCAATGATAACCTGATCCTCAGACTTTAACCCCCCCCCCCCTCTTTTTTTCCTTTGCCCCTGCTTCCCTGGCCACCTCTGCCACTGTCAGAACTGGAAAATGCAATACAGTCATGATGTGCCTCTGCCCCCACGGAAAGACCTCAATGCTCCTGACCTCTATATCCCCAGTGAGTCTCTGATGTGGGCTTGGGGACACAGGGGATTTGTGCTTTGAAGCATAGTTAGGAAGAAGGAGACTCAGTGATCCAGCATCCATTCCTGGTGTTTTCAGTTTGACAGGGTGACCAGTAGGAAACTTCCTGAATGTGACCTTGGTGTTTCCATCAACACCTTCCTGCCTTTTAATTTGGAGTCTGTCTCTCTCCAGCCTGGAGCTCTGGGTTTTTACTTGGCCCAGCAGCTTCCAGCTGTAGGACTTTAGGCTGGATCTTTCAGCCTTCAGTAAAGCAAGACTAACAATGGCTTCTACCTCAGAGAATTGTTGTGGAGAGCCAGGAAGATGATATGTGCTGAGCATGGTACTGGGCATGAAGAAAACACAGCAGACAGTAAACGCTAGCTGCTCTTACCATTGTTTTCTGTCCTCCGAGGCCTGACCCCTGCTTCCTCCCTTCTGGATCCTCACAGCTACCTATCTCCATAGCACTTGTCAAACATTGCCTCTGCACCTCACTCTTCTCTGTCCTATTGGCTAAGCAGGTTCAGGCTCAGAGGACACACACAAGGAGAGCAGATATGCTAGGGCAGAGCCATCCAGAGGAGCTGCCAGGCAGGGCAACGTCTAAGGTGTTTCCATCATCCTCTGTTCCTCTCATGACCCACTGTTACAAGCTTGTACTGTTTAAGCTAAGACTGTGTAGGGCCTTAACTATCCTGTAGCTTATAAGTAGCAGTGTTGTGCCCTCTGGTGGCCACATCCATCTTGTGCCTGGGAGGTGGTGGGGAGGGACAGAGGAGAATGACTGTTAAGTTGAAATTGCTGCTGGAGCTTGGCTCCCTGTGACTTTGCGCTCCTGTGGAAACTGCCCATTGTTAAACCTGGGGTCTCTGAATGGTTAGGGACCTAGCCAGTGCCTGTGGCCAAACTCAGAATTTTGGCTGAGAGGGACACTGTTCCCAGAGTCCTGGACACTAAGGACAGCCAGGTTGTCCATGGAGCCTGCTTCTTGGTTCTAGTATTGCCAGAAATCAGGCTGGTTCCTGTCCAGTGTGTGTAGTGGCCCTGGTTCATGGTGTTATTTTGGAGAGACTGCATGAAGCTCATGAGCTTCCTAGTGTAGGAGGGAAGGTGATAGCTTATGGTCCTGGGAAGTCCAATGGTATTCAGCTGGAGGGAGTTAGTCAGAGGTGCGTGTGCTGGGACAGGACTCTGGAGAACTGCATGTAAAGATGAACGATGTTGGGATATGCAGGGAGAGAAGTATCAAGAGCCTGGGGTACCACTGGACTTGAATCCCTAATGAAGGGCTCTGGGTGAGGAAGCCAGAGTGACCCCTTCCTTTCTTCTCTTGGCAGCCATGGCCTTCATCACATATGTGCTGCTGGCTGGGATGGCACTGGGCATCCAGCAAAGGTTGGTACTAAACCCTCTTCTCCCTCCGGGCTTATCTCCCTTCCTGTCGGGATTCTCTCAGGTCCTGTGCCAGGTCCCGGCTCACTGCTGCCCTTATCCTCTCACCTCAAAACTGCTACAGGATGGCCCATTCTAACCTACCTTCTCCCATGCCCACAGGTTCTCCCCAGAGGTGTTGGGTCTGTGTGCGAGCACAGCACTGGTGTGGGTGTTAATGGAGGTGCTGGCCTTGCTTCTGGGTCTCTACTTGGCCACCGTACAGAGTGAACTGAGTACCTTCCACCTCTTGGCCTACAGCGGTTACAAATATGTGGGGTGAGTGCCTATGGGTTGAGAGAAGCTTGAAGGCCTGTGGCCCCAGCTTTTGAGGCTGGGTAGCTACAGCCTTCACTGTGATGCTGGAGACAGCTTCTACCTCATCTCAGCCTTTAGCTCTACTCTGAGTAGATGGCTGTTTCCAATAGTCTCCCCTTGGAGCCAGTGACTTTAAAGAGGTTGAGGTTTTGTGAGTTATCTTGGGGAGTCCTGAACCTTAAAGATCCATTTAGAGTCTGGTTCCTTGTAGGGACCATTCTGGTGTCACAGGTCACGGTGTTGGGTGGTTGTGAGCCCTGGTAGAGTGAGTCTCAGCCTTGGACCTTGGAGAAAACCGTTTCATTCTTGCGCCCCAGGATGATCCTCAGTGTGCTCACAGGGCTGCTCTTCGGCAGTGACGGCTACTATGTGGCCCTGGCCTGGACGTCATCTGCACTCATGTACTTCATTGTGAGTATGGGGTGGTCCCTCCCCTCCCCTCTGGGTCATCTCTGGGACACATCATTCCTCTGGTCCAGCCTCAGCACTCCTCTCTTCCAGGTGCGTTCTTTGCGGACTGCAGCTTCAGGCTCTGACAGCATGGGGGGGCCCAGCCCCTAGGCAGTGTCTCCAGCTCTACCTGACCCTGGGAGCAGCTGCCTTCCAGCCCCTTATCATATACTGGCTGACCTTCCACCTGGTTCGATGATCCCTAGTCCCAGGTGACACTGATTTTTCCATACATTGAAGATTTGGTTTCCTTAACTTGACTTGAGCCTGGTTCCTGGGGCCCAAGGGGGGAGCTGAAGACATCTCTGTGCCTCTGCTTTACCCAGGGAATTCAGCTTGGGGCTGCTTGGGAGGATAGGTAGGTCAGGGAGAGCGTCCTGGAGGTGAATTTTATACTGCTTGAAAAACAGCTGGACAGGGAGGATGGAAGGGTGGCTGCCAAGGAGACCTCCAAGGCTTCAGATACATCTGAGAGGTTTCCAGAGAAGCCTGGGGCTAGTAGGGCAAGACTTACCATGCTGGGGATTTAGCTCGGAGTATCCCACCTAACCCCATCTGTTTAAGCCTTTCAGGAGCAGAACTGGGGCCTGTGTGTTTTCAGTAGTTTATTCATATTTTGTCACAAATGGCTGGGGAGGGGGTGCCGGACTCCTCCAGGCAACATAGAAAATAGGTCCAAGGGACAGGGTTGACTGGGTTTGGGATAAGTAGAGACTGGGTTGGAAAGAGAGCCTGGGGAGGGGAGAGGGCAGACTGGGGATGGGGCTGCCCCCATGTTGAGCCTGCTCATTCCTGGCGCAGGTGCCCCCCACCTGCAGAGGGAGCTTCAGGGTGAGGGCCAAGGGGGACTGCCCAGAATTTCCAGGATCAAGGTCTGCCTGGTGGCAGGGCCCAAGTTGCCCTGAAATGGACAAGACCAGAAGTCCTGTCCCTTCCAGGACAACTGCCATGCCTAGCTGCAGGCTAGCAGAGGAGCCTCTACTCCTATTTAGAGCTTTGCCTGGCCCTAGTCAGAAGGGGAGATCTCAGAAGGCGGGGTTCCCCATAGCAGCAGTTTGGGGAGTGGAGAGGCTGGAGGCACCAGTGCCCCCTCCCTCCCTGGGGCTGAGGCCTTTGTGGCCAGAGGGGTAGGGCTGGGGATGCACAGGCGTCCGGTCCGTTCTGGGCTTGCTCCCTGGCCGGCTTCCCCCTTAGAAGCTCACCAACGTATAAACCATACTGTGGGAGAGATGAGGCTGTGAACTTGTGTCCTGAGAAAGCCTGCCACCCTTCCAGCCATGCCCTGGGTTGTCTTTTTGCCTCAAAGGCAAAAAGAGGGACTGGGAATTGAGAGCCTGAAGCCTGGGGTACCCCTTGCCTAGATGCCAACTGCCATGGCCAAAGCCTCACCTGTACAGGTAATAGAAGAAGGAGAGCAGGTAGAAGGCGAGTTTGCACCAGGACTCCTTCTGGCAGTAGTTGAGAATGTCAGCATTCATGATAGAGACCGCATCATACATGACCTCAGAGCCATCCGCAGGACGGTGGAAGTACCTGGTGTGAGGGAGGCCTGAGTGCCCCTCTAGCCACCTAGGTGTGACCCCCATCCTGCCCTGCTCCCATCTTCACCTCCCTGAGGTAGCTGCTGCCCTCACCTCCAGAGGTGGTAGAAGAGGAGGGGGATGTTGAGGCCCAGGGTCACCCACTCTGCTGCACACAGAAACATCAGACAGAAGAGGCCGTGGATGGAATATTCCGGGACCACCAGCTGGGGGAGTGAGGGTGAAAAGTAAGTGGCTTGGTGCCAGGACAGACGCTTCAATGGTACAGTGTGGTAATGATGTTTAGAAAATGCCAACCCACCATGATTTCAGAACTAACAGGCCTCTGGCTTGCCATTCCCACCCTCCTAGGAGGCAAAGTGGACCAAAAAGGCTCGCAGAAGAGGAAGGCCTTGCTGTGGGCTAGAGAGTGAGGGCAGCACTAGCTAGGAGCTTCCTGACACTGACCTTCCTTAGGAGGCAGCAGATGCGTTCGATGTTTTTCAAACGCTCGCGCTGTAGGGAAGGAAAGGGCCTAGATAAGAGAGGCCTAGGAACAGAAACCAGGGCACCTCCCATGGTCTCGGGCATGATCGCCAGAGGGCGCCAGAGCACTCTGAGGTGTCTTCCTCTCAGAAAAGCAGCCCGCCGCGTCCCCATGGCGACTGTCGCCATGGAGGGGCCTTCACCCGCATCTCCATGGCAACGGCCCAGAGCCTGGAAGAGGCTGCCCCACCAAGAGGAACCTGAGCCCGCTCCAGGTGTTTGCGGGGGTGGAGACAGGGAAAAGGACAGGGTCACCTCACCAGCCCTCCACATTGCACCCCCATCTTCCCAACCCCCAGCCCCACCCTCCACCCATGACAAAAAGACAAACAGACGGACACACCTCAGCACAGCACATGTATCACTTACTGCCCGCGCTGGGTTCCCCTGGTCGATGGGGTTCTTGAAGTCAGTCCGCAGCTCATCAAAGGCTATGATCTGGGGGTAAGGGCGTGTGCCTGTCAGGGTTAGGGCAGCCCCACCGCCACCCTTAACACCCAGGCACCAGGTGACCAGAGGAAATGAACATGGGCTTCTTGGAGGGAGCCCATGTCTGTCCTTCCATGGCATAGGGGTTTATATGTGGGGGCCCTGCCATGTGGAGTTTATTGCTTAGTGGAGAAGCAGAAGGATGTCCTGGCACAAACTCACACAGCGGTCAGTGGAATCCTACTGTCTACTGCACTCCCCGTACATTTCAAGACATGGCCTCTCCTCACTCAGGCCTCAAGCTGAGCAGAGGGACCCTAGAGGCTTTGTGCACAGTTCCTGTCCAGGAGGAGCACCCCCAAATCCCCGGGGCTGGGGAGAGAACTCTTGATCAGTGGTGAGGGGTAGAGCAGGACTCCACATGGGTTTGGTGGGTTCAAGCTGACTGAGTAAGGATTTGGTGAGCAAAAGGGGGAAAATGCAGTCCAAGCAAAGGTAATAACAGATACAAAGGCACAGAAGGCTGAAAGAACACTCAGGGAGCGGGAGGTTCATGGGTTGGGTCCTGTGAGGAGAATGGGAAGAAAAGTGGATGGTGCAGAGCAGGCGGAAAGCTCAGCAGAGTTAGTCTCCAGAAGGCCAGCCAAAACTAGGCTTTGGCACTCAAGGAGGGAGTCATGGAGGATTATAGAGCAACAAAGTGGAGCCGTGGGATGGTTTAGGATTGGTGGGGATACAAGCTGGCTAGCAGTCATGGCCAAGATAACCACACAGCAGCAGGCTTCGTTAGCTCACTACCCGCTGCTAACAACCCAATGACTTAAGTGCTACTCTTCTTTCTTTCTTTTTTTAGGTTTTCCGAGACAGGGTTTCTCTGTGTAGCCCTGGCTGTCCTGGACTCACTTTGTAGACCAGGCTGGCCTTGAACTCACAGAGATCCATCTGCTTCTGCCTCCCGAGTGCTGGGATTAAAGGCGAGCGCCAGCACACCCAGCCGCTAGTATTACTTTCATTTCTGACTTGCAGCTGAGAAAACAGAGGTTAGGTATCTTTTTTTTTGTTGTTGTTGTTTTTTTTTTTGTTTTTCGAGACAGGGTTTCTCTGTGTATCCTTGGCTGTCCTGACTCACTTTGTAGACCAGGCTGGCCTCGAACTCACAAAGATCCGCCTGCCTCTGCCTCCCAAGTGCTGGGATTAAAGGCGTGCGCCACCACCGCCCGGTGAGGTTAGGTATCTTGTCCAAGACCACAAGAGCTACTAAGTGGTAAAGTTGTAACCCAGTTAAAAGTACTATCTATCCACTTTGTTATACTCAGGGCAGGTCAGTGAAGGGCCTGTTGAGTGTCCAGGGAGGAGTTCGTGGTGGTCTAAGTGAGGAGGACAGTGGCCATGGAAATGTGGAGGTGTGGATGTACCCCAGTGATCTCTAGAAGCCAGCTTCAAAGGGGCTATGTGGTTTGGGGAGTGAAGGTGGAAGGTCCAAGGTACCTTCTATTATGGTGTCAGGGATGGCAGTGTACTCAGGAGTGGAGAAATTCTTGAGGGAGCAGATATTTGAAAAGATGATGCTGTGCACCTGGAACGAACTGCAGGTACCCTGGGGGAGGTAGGTTGGCAGAGAAGCCTGACTGAAGGGGAGGGGGAGTCCCTTTCCTTCCCTCTAGCCCCAGGATGAGGCAGCAGGCCCACCACCCCCCAAACATCCCAGACCCCATACGGTTCAGAGGAAAAGAACATGGGCTTCCTGCAGGGAGCTGGAGCCATCTGGAGCCCCTCCCCCGATTCCTCACTGACTCTGGGCTGCTGCCTGCCTGATAGGCCCAGCAACAGGGTCCAGCAGGGGCGGAAGGGTGCCGTCTGTCTGCCCCCGAGCTGGCACCACCAGCAGGCATCGGGTGTTGAGCCTCCCACCCCCTAGGCTGCCTGGCACTGACTCAGCATCACCCCCACCCCACCCCGGAACAAACAATTCCCCACTGTGACAGCTGACACACGTCACTCACCAGGGTTGCCTAGTGACTGGGGCCTGGGGTCCGGCTCAGAAGGGTTTACTCTTTATTAGCTTTGAATTGAGAACCACATCTCTCCCAGACCTCATATCTACATGCCCACTTTACTGATGAGGAAACAGCTCAGTCTGCTAAGGTGACCCAGCTAAAAAGCTGAAGAAGCATGGTGCCTCACAGTTGTAGGGCTCCAGAAAGGTTTGCTGAGAGAATAAGGGTGCTGCTTCAAACCAGAGTAGACTTCACCTCAGCCTGGACACGCTGCAAGGGCAAAGACTGGGTCCCAGCAGCCTGACTCCCTGGCAGCTGCTGTGCAACTGTACTAGGCAGGCCTCTGAAAATGTCCTGAGAAAGAGGGGCCCTATCAGGGAAAGTGGAGATGGGAGTGGGAAGGGGGCTTCTTGAATTTTAGGAGCTAATTAGCTAGTCCTGCCTTTCTTTGCCTATGCTTCCTCATTTTTCTAATTCTTAGAACCCAAGCTCTCCTGTCCCCATTGGACTGTTCAAGGCCCTTGGCATGGGACAGGAAGCTCAGAAAGATCATAATGGCTCTAAGGTGATGGAAAAAGAGGAAAATAGAAGCAGAGGACCAAAAAAATTAAAATTAAAAAAAAAAGGCAACTGGGAGACTCATCAAGATGAGCAAAGTGAGGGACTGGGCTGGAGACAGGGTACAGGTTTGGAGATACCTGTAGGGGCTCAGGAGCCTCATACAATAGTGGCATAGCATATGTGAAAGGAAAGTAGGGGGAAGGGCAAAAGGAGAGAGGGGGAGATTTCTGGGAGGTGGGGAACTACCAGGGAGGTAGCAAGTCCCAGGAAGAAAGAAGGAATGGGGAGAGAAGAAAGGCAGGTAAAGCAAGGGGGCAGGCTCAATGCAGTAAGGTAAGAGGACCCCCTAAAAGAGCATGAAGACAAGACTAGAGTGTGCACAGGGCTGCATAGAGGGTGCTGGTAGCTGCAACAGACAGAGGCCTGGATGGGACCCTTTGGGGCAGAAACCTCAGAGTGCACAGGTGGAAAAAGGGAAGCTGAGAGGTGGGGGCGGAGACCCCAACAGTGAGCCAGAGGCTCATAGTTCTATAGAGAGGATAAAGGAACCAGGTAAAAGGGGCCCTTGGGAAAGCCCAGGAGAGAACTAGGTAGAAGAACCCTCTCCAGGGGAAGCCATCAGAATGAGATGAGGCAGACAGCTGTGAGGCTAGGCCAGGTGAGGGGCAGACGGGGAGTGGGGGGCATGGAAGACAAAAGCATGTGTGTGGGGGGATAGGAAGTAAGCTGGAGCATGGAGAGGAAACTGGAGGGTTACCCAAAGTGAGACAAGGCGGGGGCTAGGTTTCTGGGGCTGCTTCGAACCTACCCCTCTTGGGTCAGAGAGGGGTCCAGGAGGGGGCAGGGTTAGTGGGTTCCAAGCTATGGGGGTCCTGTAAACAGATGCAGTCACCATAGCAACTGGCTCCATCACTGGTTGGAAAAACCCACAAAGGGATTTGGGGGTGGGGTGGATAGACAAACTGCCCGATGGACAGATGGGGGTGGATGGATGATTTAGAAGGAACAATTTTGTCCCCTGCCCAATGACTGGATGAGGAAAGGGGGTCCTGATGAGGGTCAGGACCTACTGACATACCCACAGACAGGCGGGGGCGGTGAAGGAAGGGAGGCTGGTCCCGGGGAAGGAAGTCAAAGACAGGGGGTGTTAATGGGGAAGCGAACAGAAACCATGGGGGGTAGTAGAAAAGACCCTTCAAGTTTCCCCGGCGCTCTGATACCATCCGCCCCAACCCCTCCCACTCCATAAGCCCACTGCCCCCCACCCCGCCCCCAGTCCGAACCCAGCCTTACGTGCCAGATGACAAAGAAGATGAGGGAGGCGCACAGCACCAGGGTGAGCATGTAGCAGAATGCTGCGAAGGTGAACGCCATGGCCCCCGCACCGGGCGGCGGCCCGGGGGGCGCCAGCGCGGGGTCTGGGCGCAAGGGGACGCCCCCCCCCCCCGGCCCACACTTAGGGCCGGCCGGGCATGGCCCACCGGACTCGAGGGACACGGGTGGCGCGTCCGGGACCGGGTCCGCGGGGCCGTGGGGGACGCGGAGCACGGGCCGTGGGGCTCGGGGGGCGCGTCCGCTGCCGGCTGCCCGGGCCCCGATCGCTCATCCTGCGATCCCTCGCCTGCGGCTCCCTCGTTCTCCAGCCCGCGAAGCCGGTGGGGCGGAGCTGGGGGCGGGGCCGCCGTGCAGGGGCCTCGGGCGGGGCCTCGACTCTGAGCGTCCCTCCGCCAGCTTCTGCCAGCCCAGTTGGCCCAGCACAGCCTATGAGCATCCTTAGAACATGCAGACCTGGAAGCCCGTTCCTGGTACAACTCTTAGACAGACAACTAGCCCAATACAGTCACATTCTGTATGTTTCCAATCCTTACAGACAGCACAGGCTCAGGGGCCTAAGACTGAGGCCCTAATGTGAAGCACTTGTCACATCAAGATAGCTGGCATAAGCCAGAAGAGGGGACTTAACTCAGGGACAGGAGGAGGTAAGAACCAAGCGCTACGCAGTGCATCAGTGGGGACCAAGGTCTCCTCCTTGTTCCAGCTGCTGCCCAACTCCATGTCCCAGTGGTGGCTCACCTGATGGCCTCCTGCCTGCCTCCCTCTGACAGATCGGTGCTGGGCCATTGGGGACATCCCACAGCAGTGCAGCAGGCTTTCCCAGTCCCAGTATATGGGTCAAGGGTTTTTATCAGCAAACTTGGGATACAGTCCCAGCCAGGGCCCTCTATGCATCACACCAAACTCTGGAGCCCAGTTCCACCCAGCAACTCAAAGCTAACTCAGACCACAGACCATACTCAGTCACCACAGCCTCCTTGCAAAAACCCTCGGCTTTTCCAAGGGCCAGTGGAAATTTATTTTTTAATCCTTTTCCATCTTTCCCCAAGTGGCTTTTCCTTGCAAAATGCCTGACATGACACCATAGGGGAACCTGGGAGAAGAGGCTCCCTCCCAGAGGGGCAGCCCAGGGACTTAAATACAGTGGAAGGGAGGGCAGGGTGTAGGGTGAGATTGGCAAGAGACAGCACAAAGAACATGGCTTCTTAGGTAAAGACCAAAGGTTTTCTACACGAAGCTGTGCCACAGGGTGGGGGTCAGGATCTGAGTGGAAAGGGTAGAGTCCCACAACCCCAAGTGGCACCCACATTCCCCAGAGAAGTAGGTTTGGCCCTCTCAGGCTCTGAGGAATGGAGGGAGAACAAGCCAGATGTGCTGCCTCAGGGACAGGGAGGTGGTGCTGGCAGAGTGAGGGTTAAGGCTGATGCCCGGCCTTTGGCATGGTGGGCCTTCCGCCTCCGCGCCTTCCTCAGGGACAAAGGGGCTCGGTGGGCAGGCAGCACATCACCCTGGCTCTGGCAGGGCTGGGGGAGGCAGGAGCAGGCTCCCTCTGGGCTTGAGACACAAGCCCAGCACAGCCATCCGCCCACCTACCCTAGATGTGCTCAAGACCCAACCACAGCTGGACGGCTCAAGCTGGGAGCTGAGTTGTGGTAGCAGTGGAGGGAGGCAGGTGTGATGAAAAGGTGGGCTGTTGGGCTCTTGCAGTCCCTTCGCCTGTCCTGAGGTCCAATGCACAACCCTGGATCCCCTGGCCATTGCCTGCAGCTAGGAGCAAGAGGCAGGGAGGCCCTCAGTTATTGGAAAGGAAGAAAGGAAAAAGAGAAACCCAGTGCAGCATACATGGGGGTGTGTGATGGACAGTGGAGCCCTCGTTCCAAAGAAAGGTGCATGGTGGGCGTCTTTTCAAGGTACCTAGAGGCAGCAGCAGAGCAGTCCCTGTGACCACCCAGCCACAGGTTCTGCATGTCCTCCACAGGGGCCCTGACAGGACTGGGACTCAGAGCAGAAGGCATATGGGCCAGAGAAAGATGGGGAGCCAAGGACACCCCAAAGCCACAGACTCAAATGCCCTAGGAGAGGGAGGCACTCCTGCCCCCTCCAGGGGCATCATCTGGAGAAGGTGCCCCTTCCCCTCAGTGCCCCTCCTAGCAGCAGCCACCACTAGCAGGCTTCACAGGGGTGCTGTCAATCTTCAGGTTGGGCCGTTCACCCCCAGACGCTGCTCCTGGCCCCATCCGCTTTTTGATCTCTGCAGCCATCGTCATGAATGCCTGCTCAACATTGGTGGCATTCTTGGCACTCGTCTCCAGGAAGGGGACACCCAGAGAGTCTGCAAATTCCTGCCAAGTGAAGGAGAGAGAGAGAGAGAACAAGGGAGAGAAAGGGTGTAGAAGGCAAGTGGCCCTGACCCGTGACCCCTGACAGCAGGGCGGTCCTGCTCACCTTGGCTGTGGTGTTGTCTACAACCTTCTTGGTGGTGAGGTCACTCTTGTTGCCCACCAGGAGTTTATTGACATTCTCGCTGGCATAGCGATCTATCTCCTGCAGCCACTGTTTCACATTAGCGTAGGATTCCTAGGCATAGGGTCCAAAGTTATTGAGCTCCCAAACCCAGGCCTAGAGAACAGGGCTCCTTTGAAGCAAAGGCAGGAACCCTGAGCATGGGAATCCAGATGAAGTCCTCCCCTCCAGGCTTAGCTTTCCCCTGGTTCTCTTCCATGTGGAAACCTGAAAACCAGAACCAGCACAGAGTAGCTCCAGCCAGCAGCCCCAACACCTCAATAGCTGCCTGTACCTACAGGTCATTTCTGCTTCCTGCAGTTCTCTCTCCTAGACCACTCCTGGGAAACCAAGTGTATCAAAAGAAAGCCAGGTGACATCAGGCATGGCTGATACAGGCAAAATGATCCCAGCTATGAAGGAGACTGAGCCAGGAAGATCAAAACTTCAAGACCAGTTAGGGGAACGTAGTGAGACCTTCTCAAAAATAATGAAAAGAGACTGGAGATCTGGCTCAGTGGTTAATAGCACTAGCTGCTGTTCCAGAGGACCCAGGTTCAATTCCCAGCACCCGCATGGCAGCTCACAACTGTCTGTAACTCCAGTTCCAGGGGATCTGACACTCTTACACAAACATACATGCAGGCAAAAAAAAAAAAAAAAAAAATCATTAAAATCATGGTGGCGCATGCCTGTAATCCTAGCATTCAGGAGGCAGAGGCAGGTGGATTTCTGTGAGTTCGAGGCCAGCATAGTCTACAAAGTGAGTCCAGGACAGCTAGGACTCTGTTACACAGAGAAACCCTGTCTCAAAATACCAAATATATATATAATAAAAACAATGAGCCGGGCGGTGGTGGTGCACGCCTTTAATCCCAGCACTTGGGAGGCAGAGGGAGGCGGATCTTTGTGAGTTCGAGGCCAGCCTGGTCTACAAAGCGAGTCCAGGACAGCCAGAGCTGTTAAACAGAGAAACCCTGTCTTGAAAAACCAAAAAAAAAAAAAAAAAAAAAACAAAGCAATGAAAAGGAGCCAGGCATGGTGGCACATGCCTTTAATCCCAAAGGTAGGTGGATCTCTGTGAGTTTGAGGCCAGCTGGTCTAAAGAGTGAGTTCCAGGACAGCCAGGGATACACAGAGAAACCTTGTCTCACCACTCCCCCAACCCCTGCCACAAAAAAGATGATGCAAACATTTCATATCTGAGCTACATAATCTGCAGTCTTCCCTTTAGATTCTGAAGCCTTGGAGTGCAGTGGAGGTTCCTTACAGGGGTGACCCTGGCCAGTGAAGGAGATAGGTTCACCCACTCCTAACACCAACAACCACCTCAATGAATCTCAAGACTCTCAGGAAGCTTGACACAGAACCTGTGTGAAGGATGGACTGTGTTGAAGCCAGAGATGTATCTTCTTTTAAAAGGTTTGCCTGCCTGTAAATATGTGCATGTGGTGCATGCCCTTGGAGGCCAGAAGAGGGTGTCAGCCCCTCTGGAACTGGAGTTAGAGAGTTGTGAGCTGTCATGTGCTGTGCTGGAAACTGAAACTCAAGTCCTGTGGAAGAGCAGTGAGCACTCTTACTTCTGAGCCACCTCTCCAGCTCCTGTTTTCCCTTCAAGGTACATACTAGGTTCTAATGTACACAGCCTCATGTCCTAAGATGGACCCTATGTTAGAAGGAGGGAACAGAGGGGACTTCATCCCTACACCTGCCTGAGGGTACTCAGGGGACAGTAGAGAAATAGACCAGTACACAGAGATGGCAAGATGGGCTCAAAAGTCAGAGCTGGACAGCCCTGGGACCACTTCTACCTAGAAAGATACAGCTGACCCCAGCCTACAGGTATGGACTAATGTAAAAGCAACCAGCAGAGATACAGCATCTGCTAGAACGGGAAGGTGCGATATCTTTGGAGAGTGGGAAAACAACAGGCTGCAGGTTGGGAGGAATTGGTCAAGAGTGATCAGAACAGAGCTCAAAAGGACTTAGCCTAGATAAACCTGGGATAACCATTAGTCAGTGGGTGTTTTCTGGGCTGAAGCGTAGCTGGGTTACATCTTCCTTCTGGATGGTGAGTCTGGGAGGGATTAGAGCAGACTAGCAAGACACAGAGCAGTGGAGGAATAACATGTTAAACCAAGGGCAGCAGGATGAGCACAGGCTTAGAACTGAGTTATGTTGGCTGGCCTTACCCTGGCCATTTACTATGTGACCTTAGATATCTAGTCACCTGACCTGGGTCTCAGTTTCCTCTTTTGTACAGATAACACCTCCCAGCAGAGCTGTTGTTTGCATGAGGATGAATGCAGGCCTGTCTTATAACAAGTGCAAAATTAGCAAGAGCTGCTATTATCCTCATCACTGCTATTATTACGAGGGGACAGATCTGAAATGATGGGGAGAGAATGGAGGTGCCTTGAGACTAACTATGGAGAAGGAAGTTTTCTAGTCAGCCTTACAAGAATTATGTTCCAAAATGAGGACACAGGAGGAGGTGGGGCAGATGGTGAGGCGAGTGTTAGATTCTGAACTCTGCAGCTGGTGCGGAGACCACAGAGGCAGCTGAAGGCAGGGAAGGGGCTTTGTCTTTCTTTACTGGGACACCAGAGTCAAGTTACTATACCTCTGGAAAACAGTTTCTTCATATGTGAAGCAAGGTGTACTAGTCAGCATTTTTCAACCTGCCACAAACCTAAACATTTGGAAAGAAGACCTTTATCAGATCATCCTGTGAGCTTGTCTATGGAGCATTTTCTTTTTTTTTTTTTTTTTTTCTTAATGGAGCATTTTCTTGATTGACAGTTGATGTGGAAGGGCCCAGCTCACTGTGGGCAGTGACACCTGGGGCAGGTAGTCTTGGTGGTCTAAGAAAGCATGCTGAGCAAGCCATTGGGAACAGGCTAGTAGGCACTGTTCCCTATGGTCCTTGCTTGAATTCATGCCTTCGTTTTCTTTGGTGACAGACAATTACCTAAGAGTTTTAAGATGAGACAAGCCCTTTCCTCCCACCTGGTGTTCACTGTGGCAACAGAATGCAAACTAGAGCACAAGGACATCACCATTCAGTTCACTAGGTAGGAACATAAAGATCACTCCCATCAAAGACACCAAGGGCCAGCACAAGCACAGACACAGAGATGGGAACCCATGTGACATCCGTCTTGGCATAAGCATCCCAGAAGACAAGACAAAACCCAAACCACAAAAGTGGCTGGGGTCAGGAGGCCAAACATATGGGGTTAATGGGCAGTAAAGGTGAGCCAATAAAAAAAGACTACAGGAGTTGGGGTGCAGTTCACTGACAGAGTGTAGGGGACAGGGAGCTACAGATAATATTTACAAGGAAAGATAAGAAAACTGAGTAGAAAGTCCCAAGAAGTCAACCTGGGCAAGAAGGTGATTGGGTGTGGCAGCTAATTAAAGCCTTGGTGATCTCTGAGCGGCATTTAGCTCATCCAACTTGTAAGAGCCGGGAGGAGATGGCCGGGGTATCAGGAATCTCTGGACTGTCCCAGCCCAGCATTGATTAAGGCTCCATATCCCCAGCAAGGCTTGGTAGAAAAAGCAAAGCAGATGGATCAGGAGACTGGGCTTTTCACTAACTAGATGGAGGCTTTAGCAAGTCACTGCATTAGCCTGAACCAAGTCTTCATCTTAAGGTGAGAATATGAGGGACTTCTCAAAGAACAATTAGCCAGACAATGGTGACTCATGCCTTTAATCACAGCACTTAGGAGGCAGAAGCAGGTGGATCTATGAGTTGGAGGCCAGCCTTATCTACAAAGAGTTCCAGGACAGCCGGCGGTGGTGGCGCACGCCTTTAATCCCAGCACTTGGGAGGCAGAGGCAGGCGGATCTCTGTGAGTTCGAGGCCAGCCTGGTCTACAAAGCGAGTCCAGAACAGCCAGAGATACACAGAGAAACCCTGTCTCGAAAAACTAAAAAAAAAAAAAAAAAAAAAGAGTTCCAGGACAGTCGGGGCTATAGAGAGAAACCCTGTCTAAAAACAAAACAAAAGACAATTACAAGCTAGGCACAAGCCGGGCGGTGGTGGCGGCACAGTGGTGGCTATCCAGTACTCCAGCTACTACAGAGGCTAAGGCAGGAGGACCACTTAAGCCCAGGACTTTGAGATAGCCTGGCAACAGAGCAAAACTCCCGTTCTGTGGGATTAAACAGCCAAGAAATCTAAAGGCCACACTTCTGTAAGCTGTAAGACAGTGCCAGGACAATTTCTGGTTGCTGCCAGGGACACATGACTGAAGCCACCAAAGTAGATACAGGATTCTGGAACTTCTGCTTACACTAGGCTCCTTCACTTTCTTGTCTAAAGCCTTCCAATTGTTCCCTGAAACATGGGTAGTCTGGAAGGTCTAGAATAAGGTGGCAGGAGCCATGAGGCCTGGTTCTATCAAGACTTCATGGCAAGATTCATTTCTGTGGCCTGTTGTCCTTTCTATGAAGCAATTCAGTGTAGTGCCTCCCTTCTAGAAAACTTAAGGGAAAAGAAAACAGGAAAAGAAGCTAGAGTCAAAACTCAAGGCTCAGTTGGAGGTAAGACTGTGAAGTAAATCCAGGAGTACCTGGTCAGTGACGTCATACACCACGATGATGCCATGAGCTCCCCGATAATAGCTGGAAGTGATGGTCCGGAACCGTTCCTGACCAGCTGTGTCCCACTGTGAATCAAGAGGAAAAGGGTGAGTCAGTCACAGACAAGCTCCCATCCCAAAGCAAACTCTCAGGGCTGGAGAAAAGCTATACTCACAATCTGAAGTTTGATGGTTTTGCCATCTAACTCAATGGTTCGAATCTTGAAGTCCACCCCAATGGTGCTGATGTAGCTCTCTGTGTATGTATCATCCTGAAAGGTTGGGGCCAGTGAAACAGACTAAACAGACAGGTTCAAGAACTATTTGAGGTCCTCCCTCCAGCTCCCTGCCTCTGTTGTGCTCCTCATTGCCAAGCCTCAGTTCTGAGCAACCCAACTCGCTACGGCTGGGCCCTTGCTGTGGCAGCTCCAGCAACCTCATTCTTGGTTCTCAGGTCTTGCAACTACTGTGTTCTGAGCTGCCCCTTCCTCCCAGTGGCCAACCAGGACCCAAAGTGGATAACACAGGGGTGTTTTTTACTCACAGCAAACCGCAGAAGCAGGCATGACTTGCCCACGCCCGAGTCACCAATCAAAAGCAGCTTAAAAAGGTAGTCACTGGCAAGAGAAGATGGGAATGTATAAAGGCAAGCAGGAAGTCCCTCCCCCCCACTTCCTGTAATAGGCATGACAGCACCATGAGACATGCTTCTGCTTGGTATACTATGGTACTCTCTAGATCCTCCACTGTCCTGAAAAGGAACAAAAAGAAAAAAAATTGACCCTCACCATCCCCAATAAGTTGGCACACAAAACCTTCATGACCTTGCTATGTCTGAATTCTGGCTCTGTGGCGAAAAAGAGGAACACAACTTGCCAGGAAACACAATCACCTCTGGGTGCCAGTGCTGAGACTCTACGGTGCTGTTTGGTAGGAACCATTTAGTAAATTCACACTGGGCCTTACAGTGTGCCAGTCTAGGACCCAAAAATGAAAACCTGAACTCATGAAGCAATAACAAATACAAAGCTGGGTGGTGGCAGAGCACATCTTTGATCCCAGCACTCAGGAGGCAGAGGCAGGAGGATCTCTGAGTTCAAAGCCATGCCTGGTCTAGAGAGAGAGTACTAGGACAGCCAGGGCTGCACAGAGAAAACCTGTCTCAAAAATGCAAAACAGAACAAACAAAAAACAAAACAAATGCAAAAGAGTTTAAGATGGAGTCACTAACAAGAGGCCATGGAAGCAGCTGTTAATACTTACTAAATTGTATCTGACCCTGCTTGAAGTACTTTAAATGTATCCTCTCATTAAACCCTCAAAACTGGCAACGAAGTGAGTGTTATTTCCAACTACCAAGGAAACCAGAGGTTAGAGAAGGGCAGGTCTTGCCCTAAGCAGTTGATAACTGTGAGACTGGAAACTAGACCTGTCAGACTTCAGGCTCTTTGACAACTTCTAGGCTCCCTTTTGTGTTCCCCTCCTGACCCTACTACTGAGCTTCACCCTTCCTCAAGGAAATCTGAAGCCTAGAGCTGGGGAGAAAAAGGAAGTGGAGAACTAGGAAGAAGATAACATGGGTGCAAAACTGTATGTGAGGCCATCTACTCCAAAGCATTTGAGTCTGAGGAATAAAAATCCCACTCCAAGGGAGCAAGCAAATTCCACATTCACCTACAGTTCTTTGGCAGTGTGACAGGAGAGGGAAGCTGTGTGACAGTGGCACTGGAGGCCTGAGCAAAGGTGAGAGGGCAGAAAAGGACGGACCGCTGGGAGCGACAGGACAGTGCGACCCAGGCAGAGCAAATGGCAGCCCCAGAGGGAAGCACCTGCAAGGGGATGTGAATCAAGCAGGGCCTTGAGATCCCCTCTCTGTTCAGTTCCACAAGAAAGGCAAGGCAGAGAGGGTCAAGGACCAACTGAAAATACTCGACTCTGGACACCAGAAATTATTGTGACGGGCTCCAAACCGACTGCGCTTGGTCAAGCAGCGGGTGGGAAAACTGAGGCTCAGGGAGACCAGATTGCAGGGTCACATAACCGAAAAGGACTGGGAGGGCCGGTGCTCTGGGCTCCAAGTGTTGCCCTTCCTGGCTGCTGCTTCCGGGCCCTGGCTGCGAGAACTCGGGGTGTTGAGCCGGGGTCCTGGGGATCCCGGGGGGAGGGGCAGCACCCGGATGTAAGGGGGGGGGGTCAGCGGAAGAGGAACCCGGATGTGGGGGCGCCACGCAGTTCTGACCAAGGCCAGACAACTTCGGTAAGCATATAACCCCACAGACAGGATCGAGGCTGCGCCACACGGCGCGGGCGGAGCTCACTCACTATTCGGGGTTCATGGCGGCAGCGGTAGCCCGCTCGGTCGCTCCCAGTCGGCTCTGCTCCGCCTCCCGTTCCAAGATGGTGGCCGCTCCGCCCTAGAGGCCCCGCCCGTGCCGCGCAGGCGCAAACACTTCCGACTCGGGTTGCGCCGCGTTGCCTTGCGGAACCTGTAGTCTCCCAGATGTCCGATTTGCTTCTGCTGCGCAGGTGCAACCCAGGCAACCGAAGCGACCGTGCGCTCCAATCGCCACCCGCGAACTGCCTTCTGGGCTTTGTAGTCTTCCCTCTCCCTGAACCGACTAGCTGCAAAATCTTGGTTGAGCCTCCCATCTGCGGGTGCAGGCTCTTGTTTAGCGTAGGTATGGTTCGCCTCTGAGATGGGCAAACACCTTTACCCTCTCGGTTCGCAGACTGAAAACATTAAACGAGAAGGTGCGAAGTATTTAGAACCAGAAAAACTTGACTTATTCAGCATTCTTTGTAGGATGGGCCCTCCGCAGCCCCAGTCCCAGGACTGTTATCACTAGTATTACATATATTAAAAATCGTCTTAGAAAACTCACTCAGTCCAAGAACGTACTAAGGGGTAGATCTCATCAAAGACAGAATTGTCTAGAACTCCATAAGGGCATGCTTTAGGAGCAATCCATATTTGTAGCATCTCCCCAAAAAAGTCAAGGGCATATGTCCGTCCCTCACTCCCCCAGCCTCTCCTGATTCCAGCCCACCCTAGGGATGCCCAGGGGGTCTGGCCCGCCTCAAAATAAGCCTGGTTCAGATTCAAATTGTCTTTATTTCTACAGCAACATCTGAAAATAGAGAGCGAGCGCCTCAGCCGACAAATGGGTTAGCCCCTCCTACTGTGGGTGTGTGTGGAGGGAACATCGGAAGCTGAGGCAAGGGAGGCTTGGCAGGACGGCTCAATGGCCCAGGGCGGGGTCTGGCCATGCCTGTTCGGGGCTTGGTGGGAAGGACAGTGCATTGTCCCCGAGGCAGCACAGGGCCCTATGGTGTAGGGGACATTTGCAAGATGGAGTGGAGCAAATCCCTCCATGACCAGGATGACGAGGAGGTTCAGGGACCCCTTTCAGGAGGCTCTGCTCCCATAACTTGGAGCTTGGGAGATACCACCACTCGGAACGGGGTGATTTAAGGCCTGGGCGGTACCACTGGAGAAGGGAGAGGCAGGTGGCTGCCCGGGAATCCCATGGACTGAGGAAAGTCGGATTGAGAGGATGACACGGCCAATAACTTATTTCTCTATATACAGAAGCAACGGCCAGGAGTTGGGGGCCAAAGGTGTTGAGGGACAAGTACTTAGTGTTCTTGGCTTTGGGGGATGGGTAAGCAGGCCATCACTCCCACAAGCCCTGAACATAGGGAAGAGAGGCCCCCTGCTGGAAGGAATAAATAAGGAGCAGAGCTGGAGCCCGCAGGCCTGGCCACCAGGGCCCTGGCTGAGATGACAAGGAAGGGAGTTACCCTGAGATTGAACAGAAAAGACAGGGATCCTTGGGAGGGGCAGGCAGGAAAAGCAGCAGGCCCATGCGCAGGGCTAGGGGTTGGGGTGGTGTCAGACGGAGGCTCTGGCAACTGGCTGCCCCTTCAGCTTTAGCCGACGAGGGAGCTTCTTCGGGAGAGGTCCATGGAGCTGGAGCTTAAGGTGCGGCTGTCAGAAAGACCCGTGCCTCCAGGCTGTGGGCAGAGGGCATGTAGTTTAGCCCTAAACTGCTGAGAATGAAGGGGTGGGGATGGGGAGAAGGGCTACAGGGGAGGAAGGGGTGATGAAAAGGTCCCCCAAACTAGGTCCCCCAGCAAATACGGCCAGCCAAAGGCTCACCAAAGTTAAATTTAGCTCATATCTGGCGCCTGAGAGCTTCAGGTTGGTACTGGCTGACTATTATCTCTGCTCCAGGGCAAGGGCTATATTTCCTTTACCTGCCCTTCCCCTCCAGTTGTTTCTACTATCTCCTAGCTCAAAGCAGGTCTGGACCCAGAGCTGTTGCTGGATAAAGCTTCACCAGGGAAAGTTGGGTATGGACATACACAGACCAGGACCCAGACTGTGGGGTAGAGGTCTGGGTCAGGCTGCGTAGTGCCAGATGCCCTCCACTCTTACCTGAACTGGCTCTTCCACACTCTTGTTAAGGAAGTTGAGAGAGCTGGCCCTCTTCATCCTGAGGGAAAGGAGGATCAGGATTTGTTCATGGTGGAACAGTAAAGGGACATCAGGTTGGGTCTGGGGATGGAGGGCAGAATAAAGCAGACTTGGTGGCAATGTTTCCTGAGAGGGATGGGAAGTCACTTGGGAGCCAACAGGGTGCAATCATGGGTCAGAAGCTCACCTAGAATTAGGGGGCTCCTGTGGGCCACCCCCCTGCAGCTTCCTCACCAGCATCTCGCTGCTGCGTCTCAGGGCATCCCGGAGCTTCCCAAAGGAGCCGCTGCGCCGCAAAGAGCCACTGCCATCCTGTGGGGAAGAATTGTCTCTAGGTCCTACTTTCTTTGTAGTCTTACACCCTATCTCAGCCTCCACACTCACCCCACTCCATTCAGCTGCAGGCCCTGACTCTTCCAGGTCAGACTCAGCCCGAGGCCCAGCACCCCCAGCCACATCTCTGCTGCCACGGCGGTCTCCTCGTCCACCACTTCCGTCTTTTAGCAGTTCTACCACCCTGGTCTGGCTGGCAGGATCCAGGCCCTGAAAGGCAGCAGGAAGCATCAGGCCCTGGCTGAAGCACAAATTCCCTATTCACTCTCCGCCACCATGGAGCCCTACCTGTTTGCGGCTGCGGCTGGCACAATCTTCCAGTGTGTGTGCAGCTTCCAGCTTACCCTGGCGCCGGTACAGGGCACCCAAGCTTCGCAGAGTGGTGTTGACTGTGGGACTGTGGACAGACAGCAGGGAAATCTCAAACTCTTTATCTGACACAAGCCTACATGGGGCTCTGGGGACCAAACAGGCCATCCAGAATCTGGTCCTTCCGATTTGTCTGAACTACAAGAGTTAGAAACCTGGCCCGGCCCCTAGAGTCCCTCTAGGATACTGCCACCAGGATCAGAAGCTAGGAGACCCAGGAGTGAGTAAACCAAGTTGTCCCAGTGCAGAAAGTCTTCTTGAGTTAGAACCTTGAGGGATGAGCTACCAGAAGACAGGTGTCCCAGGGGTGAAAGGATAGTAGGAGGCCTGGGTCTCAGTGACCAAGGATGCTATTTCCTTGGTACTCACTCACTCTACCCTTAACCCAGACCTATCATCCCTTACCTGTCAACTTTACAAGCTTTGTACCAGCTGCCATATTCCCCATAGGGGGCACTGTCCCGACGCTTATCCTGAGGGAAAGACCAGTCAGTTGACAGATGGGAGTGAGCTCTCAGCTCCATGCATCCCAGCCTCATACCCCCCTTACACTGTTGCAGGCTATTTGATCACACTGAGAACCCAGAGACTGTGCACCAGAAAAACCCATTTCTAGTTGTGGTGTGACTCAGCCCTAGCACACACCTTTAATCCAAAAACTAAAGTCAACTATAGATCAAGAGGAAGCAACCAGTCGACATGGAGTGAACATAAGAAAACAGGAAAGGCCGGGCGTGGTGGTGGCACACGCCTTTAATCTCAAATCCCAGCACTCGGGAGGCAGAGGCAGGCAATCTCTGTGAGCTCAAGGCCAGCCTGGTCTACAAAGTGAGTCCAAGACAGCCAGGGCTGTTACACAGAGAAACCCTGTCTCGAAAAACCTAAAAAAAAAAAAAGAAGAAAAAAGAAAACACAGGAAGGAAGGACATGGAGTGGAAGGATATTTAAGACAGTGTGAAGAAGGAGAAAGGGCTTTTCCTTCTGGGACACTGGCTGAGTAGGAAGGTGCTGGTGCTTTCTCTGCCTCTCTGAGCTAGCAGGTTTTCACCACAGCAACTGGCTCCTGAGTCTTCATTGGTAAAATTGAATGATTGGGATTTTTGTTTTAAATACAACATTTTGGTACCCAACATGGGTTAGCAGATGGAAGCAGTAAGCCTCAAAAACAACAATTATAACAGGCGAATAAAAGTTACTTTTATACCACACTTGCAAGCTGCCCACAGCACTGCTTACCTTGCTTTCCTCTCGTTCTTCTGCATGCATCCAGATTGGCTTGTTCTCTCCTAGGAGGAAAACAGGAGACTGTTACCCACCTGCCATATAGGTCTCTCCAATTGGGCTGGACACAGGACTAATGTCTGGGGAAGGGGACAGGGGTATATAGGAAGGACCAGGATTGGGCTTTGTTGAACAGATGAAAAGAAGTAAACTAAAAATATCCCTGACCCTCCTCTGGACCCAAATGAACAGGCCATAGGTCTGTCTCAAGTAGCTACAAATGAGGTGTGGAGTACAAGTGCTGTGGCAGGCCTTACGCACCTTAGACCAGAGACTGCTGATATTCCTGAATGAGGGGCCAGGCCGAGGAGGGATGGGGATCAGGAAATGGCTGGCTATAGGAGGCCAGAAGGCTGTTTCCAAGAAGGAAAGACACGTGGGCCAGCCCTCAAAGTGAACAGGAATTGTCATGAAGAGAAAGGAGGAGACGGGGTATAGTGGCACACGCCTTTAATCCCAGTACTCAGGAGGCAGAGGCAGGCAGATCTCTCTGAGTTTGAGGCCAGCCTGGTCTACAGAGTGAGTTCCAGGACAGCCAGGGTTGCAATCAGACCTTGTCTCAACCCCTACCCCACAAAAGAGATGGGGGGGGGGGAGAAAGGAGGAGACTCAGCATGGGGTTTGCCAATTTTTCTGGCCAGGGCAATGAGTCGGGTGTGTGGGCTCCTGAAGGTACCATCCAAAGGTGAGGCTTGGCTTCCAGCCAGACTCAGGCAGGATGGGCTGCAAGGCTAAATGCTCTCTTGGATGCTCCTGGCTGAGTAGGCCTACACTGAATGAACTGGAGGCAAAGGCAGCCATGAACTCACCATTGACAGAGCCAAACTCCTTTTCATGAGCACGGGTAAGGATCTCCTTGTACAAGGTCTCTGCATCCTGGTACTTGCCCTGTTTCAGGTAGCAGGAAGCCTGGAGGTGAAAGACAGTAGGTAAGCATCATGCAGGGAACTTAGTTTTCCTTCTCTTTCCTCCTGGATATCAGCCCTCCCCTGCCTCCTTTCTTTCCAGCCTCCAGCCCAGACTCAGAGCACCAGGTTGTTCTTGGTCTTCGCCACATTGGGGTCATCAGGCCCAAGGCGTGTGGCATAGATCTCCAGGGCTCTCCGGTAGTAGTATTCCACCTCCTCAGCTTTGCCCTGGTTCTGGCACAGCAAGGCCAGATTGCTGAGCTGCTTGGCCACATCTGGGTGAAACTTGCCCAAGACCTGGGAAGAGTCAGTGGCTGGGGTCAGAGTTGCCCAGGTCCTACTCTGTCTGTCCAGAACTCTTAGCCCTGCTGCTCCCACCTTCTCTCGGATCTCCAGTGCTCGTTTGCACAGTGGCTCAGCCTCTTTATATTTGCCCCGTTTGCCATACAGAACAGCCAGATTGTTCAGGGTTGCAGCCACCTGGATGTAGGAGATTGGAGGTACCTTCACTCAGGGCCCTGACAGGGGGACTCTGGGATTTGTGAGGGATGGAGGACAATATTCAATCTAATTCTTACTCACAGCTGGGTGGTCCTTGCCCAGTGTCTTCTCCCGGATAGCCAGAGCATCGTTGAGCAAGTGGGCAGCATCCTTGTACTTGTTCTGGTCTCTGAGAGTAGGCAGAACATTCAGGGATGTCCTCTAGCTCAAAGCCTGCCCCCAGGGGCCCATAGTCCCTATAGGCATTCCTCCTGAGGTCACTGATGAGTGGACTTGATAGGAGGCCTGGGCAGCCCTACTCTTGAGAACTCAGGGAGCATTAGGTAGTGTACCACAACTCACTAAGGACTCACCTGAGACCCAGGCTCCTGAGTAACACTCAACTTTGGCTTGGCTCATTGTCACTTTCTGCCTTTTGCCCATCATGAGTTCCAGGCCAATTTGTCTTCCCACCCCACCTGTCTTGCCTCATCCTTTCCCTCTCTTTTCAGGGTCTCCTGTATCCCAGGTTAAACCTGAACTAGCTGTATAACCAACCAATTCCCATTCACCTTGCTTCTACCTGCTCAGTGGTTGTATTACCACACCTGGCTTCCAGCTCACTTTTCAAAGCCCATACTCAAGCCTGGTTGCCTAAAAAAGCTGTGCTGACTTCCAGTGACCCTAGTGTCTTCATGTGTCATCCTTGCTGTCGTTCACAGCCAAGCATATCTTTTTTCTTTTTTTAGTTTTTTCAAGACAGGGTTTCTCTGTGTGTATTCCTGGCTGTCCTGGAACTTGTTCTGCAGACCAGGCTGGCCTTGAACTCACAGAGATCCACGTGCCTCTGCCTCCCAAGTGCTGGGTTTGAAGGCATGTGCCACCATGCCTGGCAATTACAGACAACTGTGAACTGTCATCTAGTTGCTGGGATTTGAACCTGGGTCCTCTGGAAGAGCAGCCAGTGCTCTTAACCACTGAGCCATCTCTCCAGCCCCCAAGCTTTTATTAAAACTCTAACAGTCAGGTTTATTTCCAGCTGGAGGCCAGCTCTACACAGGCAGGCCCATTTTTCTGTGCTGCTCAATTGCCCCTTGAGATATTCATATGGAAGGATGCAGGTGTGCCCACACAGCCAGAAGGTCCTTACCGATAAACCAGTGCCAGGATGTTCAACATGGTAGCCACATCAGGGTGGTCATGGCCTGACGTCTTCTCCAAATCCTCCAGTGCCTGCTTGCAGAGGGGCACAGCCACCTCATAGCGGCCTTGTGAAGCATACTGGATTACCAGATTGTGGAGGGTACGGAGACGTGCTGGGATTTCATAGCCCCCATGTTGTGCAGCTACATCCCCACCTCCAGGGCTGGGGGCTACAGGGCCAAGGGTAGGAAGTTAGATGTGCCTCTCTTTTCTGAGCTAGGGTGGCATAGCCAGCTGTAACTTCTGCCTGTGTGTAATTGGACAAGCCACCATCTGCCTCAGCTTCTACACTTACATCGTAGATGTAGTTATTGCACAAGGAGTGAGTCCCATCCCTTCACCTCACCTCAGCTGCACTGTAAGGCAGTTGTGACCCAGCTCACCAAGGCCCTGCATGAGTTTTCTCTGACTGTCTAAGAAGGCCCAGAGAGAAACTAATTGTCAAGCCAGGTTCAGCTCCTCCAGACCTGCTAAGCATGCCACTTGCTCCCCACAGAGCTCAGGGATGTGAGTTACAACAGGGAAGACTTGCCTTTTAAACCCTAACATGCTGGGACACTGTGATTGGAAATGAGGAAAAAAAAAAAAAAAGAACATGGATGCTATCATACACCATCTCCTATGACCTACAGGACTTTACAGTTCCTCCCTCAACCTAGAGTTAATACCCTGTTCTACCTGGGCTCTGTTCCTCTTCATTGGGAAACAGGTCATCCAGGGAGTCTTTGGAGACATCACCCTTCTCCTCCTGGAAAGTAAGACAGGAATGAGTGTTAGAGAAGGTGGCATACATATCCACGGACATGTGGGATGTTGGCCAGCTGGGACTCACAGTTGGGGAAGCATCGTCATCCAGCTTTCGGATCTGGCTCATGAATAGCAGGTGCTGCTTCTCTTCTTCCAGCTGAGCCACCGCCTGTTCACTGCGCTGCAGCTTCTGCTGTGTCCCTGCCAGCTCCTCACGCAACCACTGGTTCTCTTGTACCAGGCGCCGCACCTGAGCCCGCAGCTTCTGCTTCTCCGACTCCACAGCCCCTAGATGGCTTGACAGTGCCAGGATCACCTGTGTAGTCAGTCAGACTAGGGTCAGAGCCCTGGCCGTCACTTAGCCTGTAATTATAGCTTCAGCCACCTAGGGGCCAGTGAAAGGCCAGGCCCTAGCTGAGTACTTGTCAGGCCTGAGTTCTACCCTACCCAGGGAGGGCTACAGACTACAGTCTAGAGCTCAAACCCAAGGGTAGGTCTGGTAATTTTGACTGCCAAGATCTTGGCGGATCTAAGCTCCCAGACTCTCCCTTTGTTTCCTTTTGGTTACACTACCCACTACAGCCATGACCAATTTATCACTGCTTCCTGCCCAGGGCTACTCTCCCTTTGTTTCCTTTTGGTTACACTACCCACTACAGCCATGACCAATTTATCACTGCTTCCTGCCCAGGGCTAGTGCTTGCTCAAACAACCCTGAAAGGTGGCTGAAAGGCCACAGAAAGACCTCATCCTGACTTCTGCTGAGGATCCATAGCACTCTGCCTGCTAAAGGGAAGGGAAGCAGCATGTGTCCAAAGTTCCCAAAGGGTGTGAAGAACTAACCACAGGGGAAGGTAAGGGATCCACTGGCCCCAGCCTCAACACCCAGCTTTTTCAACATCTGATGCTCTCATGACTCTCTAGTCTGTCTGTCTAAGGGCTCTGGCATAAGCTATATATTCCTCTCTATGCTTTGTGAGCATCACTGCCTCTTTTCAGTCATCCTTTCCCCTCTGCTCATTTCTACTGTCTGTGCCCTCTATGCCACTCTGTTCCCAATCTGTGAAAGACCTGCATTCTAGTGAAAGCAGAACCCCCGCACACCCCCTCTGTATGCTAAGGGCTAAGAAGGGAAGACATTGCCTTTCCAGAGAGTTGGGGAGTCTAGGACCCTGCATTTTCTAATTTGTTTGCAAACATTTTAAATTTTATTTTAGTTTATTTTTCCAAGACAGATTTTCTCTGTATATCCCTGGCTGTCCTGGAACTCACTCTATAGATCCGAGCTCACAAAGATCTGCCTGCCTCAGCCTTCTGACTGCTGGGATTAAAGGTGTGGGCCACCATGCCTGGTTTGCATGATCACTATTTTAAAGATAAGGAAACCAAGCTGCCCAGGACTTGTGGATCCAGGCAGTGGCTTGGCCAACAACCAAGGAGAACAAAAAAACCTTCCCCATACAACAGCCCATTTTATGGAGATCTAAGCAGAACTAAAGGAACCCTACATCTTCATCCCTACATTTTCCAAATGTACAAACCTCTGGAAGTTGTGCTGCCTACTCCCCTACCCCCCTTTATCACTTCCCCAGGTTCTTCTGAGTCTCCTTCCACAATATCCAGAACTGGTATCTACCCCTTTAATTCAAACTTCCATTTCCTATTTGAAGCCCAAGAGTGGCTTTCTAATCACTTGTTCAAAGTCCAAATTGACCTACTAAGGTTAACTCTCTACAACTCACAGTATTTATTTATTTAGGCCTTGAACTCACAGAGATCCACCTGCCTCTGCCTCCTGAGTGCTGGGATTAAAGGTGTGTGCCACTACGCCAGGCCACAGTTTTTATTTATTTATTTGTTTGTTTGTTTATTTATTTATTTATTTATTGTTTTTCGAGACAGGGTTTCTCTGTGTAGCCTTGGCTGTTTTGGACTCACTTTGTAGACCAGGCTGGACTCAAACTCACAGAGATCCACCTGCCTCTGCCTCCCAAGTGCTGGGATTAAAGGCGTGCGCCACCACCGCCCGGCCACACAGTTTTTATTTTTAAAAATAATTTATTTTTATTTCATATGCACTGTGTTTTCCCTGTATTGGTGTTTTGTCTGTCTGTCTGTCTGTGTATGGATGTCAGATCTCCTGGAAATGGAGCTACAGTTTTGAGCTGCCATGTGGGTGCTGGGAATTGAACCTGGGTCCTCTGGAAGAGCAGCCAGTGCTCTTAATTACTGTGCCATCTCTTCAGTCCCTACAGACAGTTTTTAGAACCTAGGTCAGACTGTGTCATTTGCTTGTTAGAATCCTCCAAAGGCTCCCTGATATCCTGGATGAATTCTCGATTCTGCTTCCCCACAGGCCTCTCCTGTCCCTTTCTCCATCTAAAAGTTCTAGTTACACAATTCTTATCTCACTCCGACAAAGATCTTTCTTTACACATGCAGCTTTCCTCTAGTTGCCTCTTCTGGAGGCCAGCTGATTTCTTCCTTCAGGTCTTGAGTTAAAGTCACCTCAGAGAAGTCTTGTCTGATCAATATACCCTACTATAAACTATCACAAGATCTTGTCTTTGAAGCACTGATCACAATTTGTTTCAAGCAATTAGATGATTGTGGGTGTGTTTCTCTTCTCCTGTTGTAATAGGGAAAAAAAATCTTAATTTTCTATTGGAGGGGGGTAGTAAGGCTCACCATATGACCCAAACTGGCCTGGAACTTGGAATCCCTTCTGCCTCCACCTCTCCAGGGCTGGGATTACAAACACCATGCCTAGTGAGGACAAGGATCTTGTCTGCCTTGTTGAACTCTGCGTCCTCGGCATTGACAAGACTGACTGCCTGGCACACACTAAGCTATCGATAAACCACAGAACTTAATGAACTAATGCAAAATTGAATTGTGAAGGGAGGTTACTGAAGTATTTTGTTTTCTTCTGCCATCCAGTCTGTTAGGTAGAAAAAGGCCTGGATGGCACAGCTCTGTGTGGAGGTAGGGGTGCCCACTGGGGCAGGGCTGGCATCTCCAAAGTGTATTCATTTAACATTACTTATTGTCCTAACATCAGACTCCAGGAGACAAGTGTTTCCTCGCTGAGAGTGTTCTTAGATTACCAGGACCCTTCCAGTAATATTCCACCTTAGCCTCAACACTGACCTACCTGAGCCTCCCCAAGCCCCAGCTCGATGGCCTCCAGGGAGCGGCGAAGCAGGAGGCAGCGCTCCTGTGAGCCCGGTTCGGCCTCGGCTGGCTCAGGAGAAGCCAGGGGAGCCAGAAGTGCACGATGCTCCCCTCGCAGGGTCTCTAAACCCTGGATAACCGCCTTGGTGCCCAGCACTATCTCGTCCTGGCTCAGCTTTTCCTCCCGTGGAAGCACCATCGTGGCCATGGTCATGCCGTCTGTGGAGGCAAGGGGCAGGCAGGCGGGCGCCCGGCTTAGGGCCACACCGCCGTCCACTCCGGGTTAGATAAACACTGGGAGGTCCCCTGACGCCTAGGTCCCCGAGGGTGCCCAGATACACTAGCCCGCAGGCCTCACCGTGCCAGCCCTCGGCCTACAGGGGGCGCGCCAGGCTCGTCTAGCCTAGACGCAATGCGGTGTGGCTGGACTGAGGTTGGACCCCGATTCCGCCCCAGACCACCGGCTCAGGCCTGCTTACGTAGCCCAGACTCGGGTTCCCCCCCATCCCCAGAATTGTCCTAATCAGGACACAGAGCGCTAGGGCACTGTAAGAGGGATCGTAGGCGTTCCCATGCCAGACTACAGCCCCTCCGGATGACCAGGTCTCAGCGCCGGCGACAGCTCCCTCACCCAGGGCAAGACCGTAGAGCCCCCCCCCCCCCCCCGGGCAGGCCAAGGCCAGAGACCCCACTACCCTACGCCGCCCCCAGAAGGCTGCGGTCTGGAGTTTCCAGACAGGTTTCGGCAGGCCGCGCCCACAGCGACCCCTCCCACAGGCTGGCCAAACGCCCGCAGACCCTCCTAGAAAAGGCCCAACTCCTAACCCCAGCCCAGGACCGCGCCCCCTCCCCGCAAGTCGGTCGGGTCCTCCCACAGGCCGCGCCCACGACGACTCCTCCTCTAGGCCGACCTGCAGCCACTCCTCACCGTACGGCCTGAACAGGTCTTCTGGCCCAACGGCCGGCACCGACCTGCACCTTCAGCTTGGGCCCGGCTCCGGCTCCGGTCCCGCTTCACCAGGATCCGCGACTGTGAGCTTGTCTCGCAGCCTCCATCCCGCCGGTCTTCCCAGCAGTCCCCGCGCCGCCTTAAAGGTGAAGCCGCTACCTTGGTAGCGTCGGAGGGGGCGAAACACATTCCAGTCGGCCAGCTCGCTGCCTTAAAGGGGCCCCGCGGGCCTGGCCGGCTTCGGGGTGGGGCCAATCCAGACCGGACTCAGAAGGGGCGTGGCTGGGCTCCCGCCCTGGGACCAGAGCTTCCCTGTCTGTGAATTTCCTGGGCGCCCAAGTGCCCGGACCAACATGGCTGAGGAGCAAGGAGGTCCGACCTCCTCGAAGTCCAAATCGAAGCCGTCCACATCTCTCATTGATTGAGCGTTAAATATTTGTCATGGTTTTTGGTGGAAGTCTTAGTGCGTTAACCTAATGCTTATAAAGTCCTGTTGAGGTGGGTGCTGCCATTACCCGCTTCTCCTGCATCTGATTCCCCTCCCCGGCTCGTTTATCTCTAGCGACGCACCTCTTCTTGGCTTCGGGGTTGTCTATGTCTCTTTAGGGAATTCTTAGCATCTAGGGTTGCTTTGTGAGGGAACAGAAGGAGGCTTCTGGTTCAAAGAGAGAAAGGGGTGGAAAGGAGAATGTGGAGATAGGTGGAGAGAAGACCCATGCCCCTGAGGGGAACATCTGGGCAGACACAGCTGATCACATAATGAAGTCAGAGGACCGTCTTTAGTCTGTGGTGGTGTCATTTGGAGGCCTCAGATTAGGTGTCACCAAAGGAGGAAAGACTCTGCACTGGCTAGTTTTATATCAACTTGATACAAACTAGAGTCACTGGAGAGGGAGCCTCAACTGAGAAAATGCCTCTATAAGATCAGGCTCAGGAAAACCTGTAGAGCATATTCTTAATGATTGTTGTGGGAGGGCCCAGTCCACTGTAGGTGGAGCCAGAAACCATGCTGAGCTAGCTCAGAGGAGCAAGCCATTAAGCAGCACTCCCTCAAGGCCTCTGCATCAGCTCCTGCCTTCAGGTTCTGCCCTGTTTGAGTTCCTGTCCTGACTTCCTTTTTTAACTGATGAACAGTGAGTCAAATAAACCCTTTTGGTGATGGTGTTTCTTCACAGCAATAGTAACCCTAAGTAGGAAAGCCTTTTTGGTCCTTAGCCCACCAGATTGTACAGTACTCCAATTTCTGCAGTACACCCACTTGACTAACAGCATCAGCCTCTATACTTTTTTTTTTTTTTTTTTGGTTTGCCATCATCTGCTGGTCGGACCTGAAGTAGCTCAAGATAGAGAACATGGTAGCACTCAGTAGATGCTAGTTTACAAAAAGTGTGTGGGGGATGCTGTAAAGATAGCTCATTAGTTAAGAGCATTTGCTTCTCTTGCTGAAGACCTGAGTTCCATTCCCAGCACCCATGTGGAGGCTCACAACCATCTTTACCATTTCTAGGGCATCCAATATCACCTTCTGATTTTTGCAGGCACCAGGCACTCATGTGGTACACATACATATTGCAGGTGAAACACTAATTTCATGCCTTTAATCCCAGCATGAGAGACTTGGATCTGTGAGTTCAAGGCCAGCCTACTCTATTGCAGGTGAAAGAAAAAAAAAAAGCCAGAGCCAATAAATAAACACTTGCTCTTGACCAGTCCTTCCACACCTACGTTTGGTCTGATTTTCTGTAAAAAGGGGCCAGCACCACCCTCACTCAACTTCTGGGTTGGAAAGTCTAGGGAGCTGATATCCCTCCTCAGGGACAAAAGCACACAGTGAGAACTTGTATAAGCATCTTGGGGACCTGGGGACTATCTTGAGTAGGGGTGGACTGGGGCTCAGGGAACAAGGTTCAGCATTTGGTGTTATCTTTCACAGAGATTGCCCTGTACTCTTAGCTTGAGTGCACGCTGTGACAGGGAGCTCACTCTCTTCTCCTGAGACACTCTAAATATTAGAAAGTCCCCTCATGCCACCCCTGAGACAGGCTCTCATATAGTTTAGGCTGGCCTCAAACTTGCTATGTAGCTAAGGGTAACCTTGACCTTGGTTACTGCCATCATCTCCCATGTGCTGAAATTACTACCATGTCTAGTTTTATGGCTTGCTGGAGATCAAACCCAAGGCTTCATGCATGCCAGGCAAGCACTCTATAGACAGAGCTACATCCCTGGTTGAAAGGTTACTTTTTACTTAAAAATACTGAAGTGCCTTCCTGAAGCACTCACAGTTCCACGCAGTCTCCAGCTGCACGCAGTCTTTTCTTGACCCCGGCTGGCCAAGTCTTGCACTAAGTGCTATTGCAGTCTCCTGGCCCTTTCCCTTCAGATGCTGCTCCAAACATGGTGAGGCAGCCCAGGGCCCAGTGATCCAGAATGAGTGAGCTGTATAGTCACCACGTGATGGGAGGTAGGGATATGCGAACCAGTACCATGTCAGTGGTAGCATCTGCCTAACATATATGAAGCCCCGGTTCAATACTCAGCGAAGCAAATAAACATAATCTTTCCACTTTTGAAGCCCAAGGTCAGTCTAACTTTGGCAGTTGCCAGTGAAGCTTGTGGTCTGATACCATTTACATTTCCTCGAGAACCCACCAGGTTCTCCTTGATGTGGTGCTGCTTCTGTCAGTGATTTCTATTACATTTCAAAAACCATCTTGCAGGGAGTGGTGATGCATGTCTTTAATTCCAGCATGAGAGACTTGGATCTGTGAGTTAAGGCCAGCCTGTTCTATTGAGCATGAACCATCTTTTTTTTTTTTTTTTGAAACAGGGTTTCTTGTGTAGCCCTGGCTGTCCTGGCACTCACTCTGTAGACCAGGTTGGCCTCAGACTCACAGAGATACACCTGCCTCTGCCTCCCAAGCCAATCTTGCTGAGATTAAAGGCATGTGTCACCACCACCTGGCAAAAGAACCATCTTTTTATCATGTTGTTCTCAGGCAGCTAAACCTCCCAGTGAGCAGTTCTTCCCTCTTGCATCTCTAGTTCAAATGGTTTGTCATGAGAGTGTGTGAGGGAACTAATGTGGAAGCCAAGTGGCATGCTAATTGCTGATGTAGTGGCACAAATGTGTGTACCCTCAACTTACCTGAGACAGGGTCCCCCAGAAGTAGAGATACCCGCTGTCTCTCTCTGCTTTTGTAGGCCCCTGCACTGCATGCAACAGCCCTAGGTATAAGCGCCCACCCACTACCTTTCTCCCTTTCCCTTTTCTCTCTACCTAACAAAGGGACTCATTCCTTCCTATCACCTTGTCCCAGGTAAGGAAAGAACAATGTTTGCTCTTGTTTTGTGCCTTTTGTTGGTTTTAGCGGAGGCTGCTGTGCAGGCTTTAGTGGCTTGTGCGTCTGCTTAGGCACTGTGCTCAGGGACAGAGGGCTGGGCCTTTGCTGACTGTTCTCTTCCCTTTATCTTGCTTTCGGTGCTTAACCTTGTCTATATTCAACCTTTTCAGCCACTTGTCTTGTTATCTGGTGTCTGAGGATTACACTGTGTTCCCTGAGGGGACAGACTGTTACTGTCCTGCTCTGTCCTGTGCTCCTCCACTTCCAGCTGCTGATTTCCTGCCAGGCTGCTCATGGACACTCAGTAAATGGAGGAGGGAGGAATTGGTTCAGAGAGGAGGTTCAACTTTGGCTGTTTTTGTGGTGCTCAGCAGGACACCCACCCATCCCCAAGCCTGCAGAAGTTGTTCTTGCTACTTAAAAAAAAAATATTTTAATGGGTGTTTTGCCTTCATGTGTATCTGTTGTACCATGTGCACAAGGCACCCAAGGAGGCCAGGAGAGGGTATTGGGTCTTCTGGAACTGGAATTACAGACAGTAATAAGCTGCTATGTGGGTGTTGGGAATCGAACCTAGGTCCTTTGAAAGAGCAGCCAATCCTCTCCAGTCCCAACTCTTTTTTTGTTTTTTGTTTTTGTTTTGTTTTTAAAGACAAGGTTTCTCTGTGTATCCTTGGCTGTCCTGGACTCTTTGTAGACCAGGTTGGCCTTGAACTCAGGGATCCGCCTGCCTCTGCCTCCTGAGTGCTGGGATTAAAGTCGTGCGCCACCATGCCCGGCCCAACTATTTCTTTCTTTTTTTTTTGGTTTTTCGAGACAGGGTTTCTCTGTATAACAGCCCTGGCTGTCCTAGACTCACTTTGTAGACAGGCTGGCCTCTAACTCACAGAGATCCGCCTGCCTCTGCCTCCCAAGTGCTGGGATTAAAGGCGTTCGCCACCACCGCCCGGCTGCAACTATTTCTTAATACTATTATATTTTCTCTGCAAATCACTCACTGCTCCTCCTCATCTCATTGAAGTATGCTTTCTCACATTCTTCTTTTTCCTCTGGCAGCTTTCTTCTTTTCCTTTGAAGTGGTTGGGCACTTTCTCTGAGGGTCTAATGCCACTTGAAACCAAGTGTTCAGGATTAGCAACTCCTTAAAGAATGTCTCTCCCTTCCTATCGGGCATTTCCAGTTGTCAGCTACAACTGAGTCAACTTCAAGTCCAGCCAGGGCTCAGGAGAGGCCTCCAGGTCCTTTCCTGGCAGCCACATGGCTGATTGGCTTATACCCTTCCTGTGAATCCCAGTCAGAATGGAAGGGTTCCTACCTTCCCTTGAAACACCGGACTGGAGAGGTGGTGGTTCAGCAGTTAGGAGGACTTGAAGCTCTTACAGAGGACTCAGGTTTGGTTCCCAGACCTACAAGGTAGCTCACAATGCTGTGTAACTCTAGTTCCAGAGAATCCAATGTCCTCTTCTAGGCTCTGAGCACACTGCATGCACATGGTGCACAGACACACATACAGGTAAAGCACCCATACACATGAATAACAAAGTAAGAGGGAACATGGGTCAGACTCCACTAAAGGAAAAGCCACATCTCTGTTTGCTAGCTGCATGGTGTTTTAGGATGCTTGGCTGTTTCTGCCCAGTTCCTCGTCTGGTGACTTCCTAACCCTGCCTTGTCAGGTCACGGGAAGCACTGAGGGAGACAGCAGAGAGCATTCACAGTGAGCCTTCTGCAGAACAGTCACCGTTCGTTCCTCACATTTATTGTTATCAACACAGACAAGCTTATGATTTCACAGACCTTGTGCTAGAAAGTAGGAGGCAGGGAGAGAAAAAAAACCATAAAATGTAGGACAGTCTTTGTTTAGTGTTCTTGGAGAGAAAACACAGGGAATGAAGACTGGTGACAAATAGAAAGGTGAGCACAAACAGGCGTGACTTCTGAGGTGGTTGGTGCTGACCGGAGCCTGTGTAGTCCCGATGGAGGCCTCAGCTCTCCCACATGCCAAGGGATGCTCAGATGGCCAGAGTTCCAGCTCCAGTCAGACCCCTATATCCAACTGACACCCAGAATGGCGGGGCATCCATGTCTGTATCATCTCATTCCCAAGTCTCTTGCAGAGGTGTCTTACCATCTGCTCATGTGGGGCAGATGGCTAGTCCTGTCCTCAGTCTTCTCTCCTTCAGCCCTACTGATGCCCTTCCTCTCTTCCCTCCCTCCCATCTTCCCTTGCCACTCTCCTGCTTTGAAAGTCTCACTCTGTATCCCAGGCCAGGCCGACTTTGCACTTGTGACATCTGGCTATTGTTTTGTTTTTAAACATAATATGTTATTGATTATCTGGGAGTTTCACACAATGCGACTCAATCACCAGCTCCCCATTCCTCCCAGGTCCCCCATGTCCACCTTTGTGCCCTTCCCACAAAAAAGGAAGAAAAATATACCAAGTCCAATTTATGTTGCCCACATACTGGAGCATGGCCAAACTCCCAGTGGCTGGTTCCTTTAGCCATCAACTGTGAAGAGCTACACTTCAGCATCCTTATCATAATTTTTACTTTTGGCTTTTGGAGACAGGGTTTCTCTGTGTAGTAGTACTGGCTGTCCTGGAACTCTGTTTGTAGACCAGGCTGGCCTCGAACTCTTACAGAACAGGTTGCTCTGCCACCTTTTTTTTTTTTTTTTTGGTTTTTCGAGACAGGGTTTCTCTGTGTAGACCTGGCTGTCCTGGACTTGCTTTGTAGACCAGGCTGGCCTCGAATTCACAGAGCTCCGCCCGCCTCTGCCTTCCGAGTGCTGGGACTAAAGGCGTGCGCCACTACGCCCGGCTCCTTTTTTTTTTTTTTTTAAAGAGATTTATTTAATATGCATAGTGTTCTGCCTGCATGTATGCCTGCAGGCCAGAAGAGGGCACCAGATCTTAGTATAGGTGGTTAAGGGCCACCATGTAATTGCTGGGAATTGAACTCAGGACCTCTGGAAGAGCAGTCAGTGCTCTTAACCTCTGAGCCATCTCTCCTGTCCCACCCTGCTTTTTTTGTTTGTTTTTCTGTGTAACAGCCTGGCTGTCCTGGACTCACTTTGTAGACCAGGCTGGCCTCAAACTCACAGAGATCTGCCTGCCTCTGCCTCCTGAGTGCTGGGATTAAAGGGGTGCACCACAATGCCTGGCTCCACCCTGCTTTTTTAAACTTTGTAAAAATTTTATTTATGTTTTTTTTTTTTTTGTTTTTCAAGACAGGGTTTCTCTGTATAACAGCTCTGGCTGTCCTGGACTTGCTTTGTAGACCAGGCTGGCCTCGAACTCACAGAGATCGGCCTGCCTCTGCCTCCCAAGTGCTGGGATTAAAGGCGTGCACCATCACCGCCCGGCCCATCACAATTTTTTTTTTTTTAAAGATTATTTATTTATTGTGTATACAGTGTTCTGCCAGCATGTACACCATTCACTCCAGAAGAGGGCACCAGATCTCAATGTAGATGGTTGTGAGCCACCATGTGGTTGCTGGGAATTGAACTCAGGACCTTTGGAAGAACAGCCAGTGTTCTTAACCTCTGAGCCATCTCTCCAGCCCCCCATCACAATTTTTAAGGGCTCTCTTTAATGGCTTCCTGTCTAGACCGTTTCTTTTGCAGGGGCAGTAGGTAGGGGTAGAGGTCGTCACAGAATGTGAGTCATTGATACCACCATAAAAGAAGCTTCTTTGAGCCTTGAGCTGGGCGGTGGTGGCGCACACCTTTAATCCCAGCACTCGGGAGGCAGATCTCTGTGAGTTCGAGGCCAGCCTGGTCTACAAAGTGAGTCCAGGACAGCCAGAGCTGTTATACAAAGAAACCCTGTCTCGAAAAACCAAAAAAAAAAAAAGAAGAAGCTTCTTTGCTCATAGTAGCAGCAGCAGCACGGATCACAGACTTACACATGGTTTCTGGTAGCAGCATGGACTATGGATATCCACAAGGCACAGACCAGGAACAACATGGCCCCTGGCTGTTCTTTGAGATAGGGTTTTACTGTATAACCCTAGCTGTCCTGGAACTCCCTGTATGGACCAGGCTGACTTTGAACTCACAGAGATCTGCCTCTTAAATGCTTAAAGTTCACACCTGGACTTGGACGTGCAGCCTGCTCTGGAGACCGAACCCTGCACCCTCTGCTGTGCTGTAACCAGGAGGCTTCCTCAATCCTGTTGTCTCAACCATCTCAGACCAAGGGTTTAATCCTTGCTCTGGAAAAGACAGTAATGATGGCAGCCACAAGGTCCTCTTGGTCTGGGCTCTGCTTTTCAGCTCTCCACTGCTCTTAGCAGCACAGAACCACTTGTGGTTCTCAGAGTAAGTTGCTCTCCCTCTTACCAATGGTTTTTACACATCCTGCTTCCTCTGCCTAGAATATCTATCTTATTCAGGCATCTTTAAGATACCACTCAGGCCAGGCGTGGTGTGGTGGTTTACACCTTTAATCCCAGCACTCGGGAGGCAGAGGCAGGTGGATCTCTGTGAGTTCAAGGCCAGCCTGGTCTACAAAGTAAATCCAGGACAGCCAGGGCTACACAGAGAAACCCTGTGTCGAAAACAAAACAAAAATATACCACTAAGGTGCCATTTCCTGTGGGACATCTTGGACACCTCTCCCTCCTGATTGGATTAGATACTCTCTTGAGGGCTTCCAACTCATGCTGTATGGCAACTGTCTAATTATTTCTCTGCTAGCCTTGAGTCCCTATGTATAAGAAAACCAAAGTATGGCACATCCTTGTATCAGCAGAATTGAGACAGGAAAAATCCACAGCAGGAACTTCAGTCAGATGGCTGGAAAGTGGAGACTGCTCCTTGCCAAGCATGGTCCCAGCTACCTGGGAGGATAAGGCTAAAGGATCACTTGACACCAAGAATTTCTAGATCAGCCTGGTCAGCACATTGTCTCCAAAGGAAGGGTAGAAGGAAGAGAAGAAAAGGGGGGGGGGGAGAACTGTGATTCTATAGCCACTCTAGGTACATCCAGTGTTTCCTTTATTCAGCGGTCTTCCATTAAGGTTTGCTGAATGTCACAGAATGGACACAGGTCACTGATGCAATTTCTGGCAAGTGTGAATACAGGTTGTATGCTGGAGCTGGGTACCAAGACTGGGAAGATAAGAGGATTAGAGTCCTGCTTTGGCCAGGTGAAGGTTGAGATGTTTGTAGATCCATTTTGTCAACACAGTGGTTAATGTGGTGAGGATCTGCTACTCAGAGCAAAGATTTGTGGCCTCATGTGGCGGAGGTAGCAAACACAACCATGTCATAGATGACTTCCCTGAGGAATCGACATACTGAATTAAGTGTAAAGCACATGGCAGAGGCCTGGCTCAAAGACAGTGCCTTGGGAGGGGTATGTGGGCGATGACAGGGTGCCTACTAATGCTCTGTGGGCGACAGACAGGGTGCCTAC
>CAJQZJ010000838.1:1534835-1554638 GCA_907164525.1 Lophiomys imhausi
GACAGACAGGGTGCCTACTAATGCTCTGTGGGTGACAGACAGGGTGCCTACTAATGCTCTGTGAGCGACAGACAGGGTGTCTACTAATGCTCTGCCCTTGGCCACAGCACTTGGGAGATAAGTACTTTCAACCAGTCTGGCTGGTTGTGGTGACACAGGATCCTAGCATTCCAGTGGCTGAGACAGGAGGATCAGAAATTCAAGGCTAGGCTGGGCTACATACTGAGATCCTGTTTCAAAAATACACAAAAAATTAAAATGGGGGTGATGGAGAGATGGCTTAGTAGTCAGGGGATCTGATGCCTGTGGCCTTTGCAGGCACCTGCACTCACATGTGCATACCCATATGGAGGCATATACAACTACACATAATTAAAAATTTTAAATGAGAGCTGGAGAGATGGTTCAGCAGTTAAGATCACAGACTGCTCTTCCAGAAAACCCGGGTTCAATTCCCAGCACCCACATGGAAGCTCACAACTGTTAACTCCTGTTCCAGGGGATCCGACACCCTCACACATATATACATGCAGTCAGAAAGGAAAAAAAGAAAAGAAAATTTAAAATGGAGCCAGGTGGTGGTGGTGTATGCCTTTAATCTCAGCATAAGGCAGCAGAGGCAGGACAGGGCTACATGGATAAGCCCTATCTTGAAAAACAAAACAAAACAAAACAAAAAAAAATGGAGCTAGGTATTGTGGCATTGTGGCACATGCCTTTAATCCCAGCACTCAGGAGGTAGAGGCTGATGGATCTCTATAAGTTTGAGCCAGCCTGGTCTGCACAGTGAGTTCCAGGCCAACCATAGTGAGGTACTCTCTCTCTAAAACAAATAAACAATATATAAATACACAAATAATTAAAATACAGCAGGTGAGATGGCTCAGCTGATAAAAGCACCTGCCATCAGGTAAAAGCCTGATGACCTGAATTTGACCCCTGGGACTCACAATGTGGAAGGAGAGAACAGATTCCTACAAGTTGGACCTCTACTTGTGTGTAATGGCATATGAGTGTCCACAAGCATATACATGCATGTACATATGCACATATATAATTAAAAACACACACACAAGCCGGGCGGTGGTGGCGCACGCCTTTAATCCCAGCACTTGGGAGGCAGAGGCAGGCGGATCTTTGTGAGTTCGAGGCCAGCCTGGTCTACAAAGTGAGTCCAGGACAGCCAGGGCTACACAGAGAAACCCTGTCTCGAAAAACCAAAAAAAAAAAAAAAAAAAAAAACACACACACACACACACACACACAAATAAGCAAACAAAACCATTAGTTTGGAGCTGGAAAGATTACTTAGCAGTTAAGAGCATTTGGTGTTCTTGCATGCAATTAGGGTTCAGTTCACAACACGCATATAGTGGTTCACAACCATCTGTTACTCCAGTTCCAGGGGAGCTAATACCCTTTTCTGGCCTCTGTAGGCACCAGGCACAAACATCATGCACATACATAATGCAAACAAAACACTCATACACACAAAGAAATTTAAAAAAAAATCCCACTACTCTGCTTAGAGACAGTACAGAAGGGGTTGTGCACACAGCTTTACAGGGAGGAATCCTGCAGATACTGCCTTAGTCAGGAAGCAAGGTCATGGTCAGCAGCAGCACATGGACAGCACATGCCCTGGAAGGTCTTTGACAACAGCACTGGACACCTGATGTCCTCTGCCCAGTCTAGCCTTAACACATTAGACAGACCCTGCATTAGTTAGGGTTTTGATTGCTATGATAAAGTTTCATGACCAGAAGCAACCTGTGGAGGAAAGGGTTTGTTTCATCTTACAGCGTGTAGTCCATCAAGCTGTAAGTTATGTCAAGAACTCAAGGCAGGAACCTGGGAGCAGGAACTGATGCAGAGGCAATGGGGAGTACTGCTTACTGGCTTGCTCCCCATGGCTAGCTTGCTTAGTCCCACTTTGTACCATCCAGTACCACCTGCCCAGGGTTGCCCCACCCACAATTGGCTGGGCCCTGCCACATCCATCTCTAGAAACTGTCCTACATACAGTCTTGCCTACAGGAGCCATTCTTCAATTGAATGTCTCTCTTCCCTGATGACTCTATGTTGACATAAAACTAGTCAGGACAAACTGAGGGAGAATCTATAAAATACCTGACTTGTATTCCTCCAAACTGCATCCATTCACACAAACACATAATTAAAAATAATAAAAATAGCCAGGTGATGGTGGCACATGCCTTTAATCTCAGTACTTGGGAGGCAGAGGCAGGCGGATCTCTGTGTGTGTTCGAGGCCAGCCTGTTCTACAATCTGAGTCCAGGACAGCCAGGGTTTGTTACACAGAGAGAGAAACCCTGTCTGGAAAAACAAAACCCAATAAAAAAACACACAAACATTTAGAAAAGTTAGGGGAGACTGCATAGTAGAACAGCACTTGCTTAGTATAGACAAGTCCTTAGGTTCCATCCCCAGTACCACAAAAGCCATATTGACAACAGCACAACAACAAAAAATGTTAGGGTCTTTAGGCAGTGGTGGCATAAGTCTTTAATCCCAGCACTCAGGAGGCAGAGGCAGGTGGATCTCTGTGAGTTCAGGGCTAGCCTGGTCTACAAAGTGAGTTCCAAGACAGCCAAGGTTACTCAGAGAAATTCTGTGTCAAAAAACAAGAAAACAGCCGGGCGGTGGTGGCGCACGCCTTTAATCCCAGCACTTGGGAGGCAGAGGCAGGTGGATCTTTGTGAGTTCGAGGCCAGCCTGGTACAAAGCGAGTCCAGGACAGCCAGAGATATTCAGAGAAACCCTGTCTCAAAAAAACCAAAAAAAAAAAAAAAACAAGAAAACAAAACAAATGAAAAAGGGTCATAAAAAATATAGATACAAAGTTGGAGGCAATGTCACAACCCAGACAAACCCAAGAAGACAGTTAAGTGTAGCGTGGCATTCTGGAGGAGCTTCTGGAATGGACAAGACATATTAGAAGACAATGCATAAAATTCAGACATGGATTAATAATGATGAATTACCCAAAATGGAACATGTTTGCAAGAGTGGGTAATAGGGCAGTCGAAACAGCCATCCTGTACTAGCTCTGCAACTTTTCTGAGATTAAAAATAAAAGTTGAGCCGGGCGGTGGTGGCGCACGCCTTTAATCCCAGCACTTGGGAGGCAGAGGCAGGCGGATCTTTGTGAGTTCGAGGCCAGCCTGGTCTACAAAGCGAGTCCAGGACAGCCAGAGCTGTTAAACAGAGAAACTCTGTCTCGAAAAAACAAACAAAAAAAAAAAAACAAAACAACAAAAAATAAAATAAAAGTCGGGCTGGTGATCTAGCTCACCGAGTAAAGGCCTTGCTGTCAAGCCTGATAGTTCCTAGGACCCACGTGGTGTATGTAAGAACAGCTCCTGCAAGGTAAGGTGTCCCCTGATCTCACATGAACTTGACACCCCCCCCCCAATGTAATAAAAGCCAGTGTGGAGTGGGCTAGAGTCTTCTACCCTCACATCAAAACACACCCCATCCTGAGATGATGTCCCTGACAACCTGGGACCATTGTGCTCCCTTCATCAGTGACTGGCAGAGCTGTCTCTAGGCCTAAGCCAGCACTGTCATATCCTGCTTGGCAGGAGAAACATTTCTGCACAGCTTTGTTCCTCCTCTTGGCTCCAAAGTCATCCTCTATCCTGTTCCTCCACCCCCTATAAGAAAATGCTGAGAGCCGGGTGTGGTGGCACACAGCTGTAATCCCAGCACTCGGGAGATAGAGGCAGGCGGATCTCTGTGAGTTCAAGGCCAGCCTGGTCTACAAAGTGAGTCCAGGACAGACATGTATACACAGAGAAACTCTGTCTCAAAAAAAAAAAAAAAAAAAGAAAAGAAAATGCTGAGTCTTTCTTTTTTGACTGATATGGATAAGGCGCTGCTGTAGTGCTCTAGTCTCTTAGTGTAACAACTGTCATCCTTATCAGAGCAGCTCTATCTGAAGGAGGGGGTAGGAAGGGTCAATGGACCCTAGTGAATGCACTCAGGGGCCAGGGTAGGGAAGAGGAGGTATAGGCAAGAGCCAGAGTTCCTGTGTCTCAGGCTAGATGCTGAGGGAAGGCTAGGGAGCAAGTCATGAAGAGAGTAGTTCTTGCATGAGTAGAGAAAGGGTCAAGCAAGAGAGTGACTAGTGATCTAAAGCAAACCTACCCTTGACTCAGCAGCCCAGGTCAGCAGGGAATTTCTGCTTGGTCTATAAGGACAACAGCCTGAAATGAGTAGGAGGAAGTGCCAGCAGCTCTTGATGGATTCTGCTCACAGACCTTTCTAGTTCAGAGCCCTGTGAAGGTCAGAGAACAACTTTGTGAAGTCAGTTCTCACCTTCCATCTTAAGTGGGTTCTGGGGATCAAACCCAGTTCATCATATGTGCATGGCAAAATGCTCTCTCAGCCATCTTGCCAGTCTTCTTTGGGGCACTTTCTCAGCCCAAACTGGATTCTGGTTCTCAGGATTAAGTGCCATTACTATTACCAGCCTAGAAAGTCTGTCACTCTGGGTGCAGTGAGGTGAGTGGTGGGGCTCTGGATTTTTCAGAGCAGGGCTTCTAGGCACAGGGTAGAGAGTCCATCTGAAGTTAACTGATCGTGTGCCCTACTTCATCTTGGGTGGCCCTGTGTCTAGCCCCTGGGAATGTAGGGAACTCTGTGCCCAGAATACTGGGAGTGGTGGTTAGTTTTAAATGCCACCTTCACACAATCTAGAACCACCCGGAAAGGGATTGTTTAGATTAGGTTGGTTTGTGGGAAACTATATCAGAAGACCTGTCCACTGTGGGCAGCACCATTTTGTGGGCTGAGTCCTGCACTGAAAAGGAGCCAAGCGCTCATATATATTCACTAATTCACTAATCCATTGCCCTCTGCTCTAGACTATAATGGTAGTGTGACTAGCTGCTTCAAGTTTGAGTTGCCCTGACTTCCCCCACACTGATGGACTATGGCTATGGTGGGGTGATGTGCTCTCTCACACAGTCACCTGGAATGGTGAGCCAAATAAGCCTTTTCTTCCTTAAGTTGTTTTTCTCATGGTATTTTATCACAGCAATGGGAAGCAAGACTAGGACACTGGTTATGACTGTTTCCCATCTCAGGTCAAGTACCAACAGGAAAATAAACTCAACAGATGGATCCAGATTCCAACCCATCCACCAGCCAAGGCAAAGACCATTTGGACTCAGAAGGGATGGATATGTGCCTGCACCCACTGCCTTGGGAAGCAAGTTTGGGGATGGTAGGTTCTGGAGAAAAATCTGACATGGGAATAGCCCACCCTTCTGCTTGCTTCACACTGGGCAGCCACCTTCAGGCCTGTTTCCACAACAGAGGAACACGGAAGTACATTCCTTTCCACTTGTGCTTCTGGCTTATTCTGAGTGGAGTCATCTCTGCTGAGGATAGATGGTTGTATGACATAGTGAGGGGCAGAGGCCCAAGGCAGTTGGTAAGAAATCACCAGTTTATTGAATGAAAAACCCCCAACATGACCCCAACCTTCCCACCTCACTTATTCAGGTTGGGCAGTGGGAAGGACTTCAAGAATCTGGGGTGTGAAGAATGAGAAAACTATGTTTCAAGTGCAGTTCTGTGCCACACTGCTAGGAAGCAGTGAGAGGGTAACAGAGAAACTCCAGAGGTGCCAGAGGGCATGGAGGCTGGGCCAGCTCTGTCCCTTGTCCTCAGCCTCTCATGAAGACACTGATGAAGAGGCTGAGGTAGGTCTGGGACCCATCCATGACTGAGAGAGGGAAGGAGACCTGGTGGAGTCAGGCCTCTTTCTGTTGCCCTGTCCTGAAGGAAGTGGGAAGACAGAGGAGGGAAGGGGAGGTGTGCTGACAGGAAGAGGGAAATATACAGCTAGACAAGAGTCACAGATAATGTGTGTGTTGAGAGGTGGGAGTGGGGGCTTGCTGCTTGTGAAGCCACAGAGCTATGGAGATGGGAGGTACAGGGAGGAGCCTCAAAGACAAGACCTGTGCACAGAACAAGTTACCCAAACAACTAAAACAACACATAAGACACAGGACATCCAAGGGACTTGAGGGGTCAGGAAATCATGCATGAGAAAAACTGGGAAGACCCCTTCAATGTTAGAAACACCAGGATACCCAGGGGTCAGCCTTTCTCCCCCTACTGGGGTGCTCTGGGGCAGGTGAGGTCATAGGAATGGCAGGAGGTCCCAGTCCTGCTGGAGGAAGCCAGGTGAGTAGCAACAGGTAACAGCGTCTTGGAAATTAAGAGCCTGGTGGCCAGGCTATGGGAGGGTGCTGGGCTGTATCACTGTGTACCAGAACTCCAGGTTTTTTATTTGCAGAAAGAGAACCAATGCTGCAGGGGGTGAGTGAGGTGAAGGAAGGCCCAGATCATTCAACTGTAGGGATTATGGGCACCAGAAAGCAGAACCACCCAGCTCTGGGCCTGGAACAGGAGGAAGGAGGGTAGCCAGAGATGGGCTGGGCAGTGAGGGGGGCTGCATCCCCAGTGGCAGTGTGCTTCCGGACTGGGCATGCAGAGGCAGGCCCCAGTGCTGGGAAAGGGAGGCTGGGCTGGGGCTTGTTGGCCTTCCCCTGCCTGCAGGTGGTGAGGCTGGGTGGCAGTGCCAGGAGTGAGTGGCTGGGAGGTAGGGTCTCAGGTGGTCTTGGTGCCACTGAAGAGTCCCACTGGAAAGTGCTTGACATGAGTGGGCCACTGGGCTGCCAGCTGGAAGAACTTGATATCACTCCATTCAACTCCATCGATGGACACTGGGGTGACAGAGGAAGGTCAGGGTTAGCTATAGCCATCTCCCCGACCTCCAGGGAGGACACAGCTCCCTCCCTGAGTCTGCTATCGCACCTCTCAGCATGGTCTGCTGCTGCTTTGCAGAGCAGATGAGGCGGCTGATGCCCTCGATGACCTGGCTCTTAGAGTCCACCTCCTTTTCCCGGGGCTTCTTGCTCAGGAAGATAGTGGGCACTGTAGAGGCAGCAGGAAATACCTGTCAGGGACTTGGGAAATAGCCATCCCTTTTCTCCCTAGCCCTATCTGCTTCCTTCTTGCTGGGACTGAGGTAACTTGCTCCCCATGCTTCCTGGACTTGGCCAGGAGAAACTCTGAACTCCTGTACCAATTTGTCTACAAGTCTGCACTTCTGTCTGAGCCTGTCTTCATCTGTATAGTGAGGCCCTGGGGCCAGATGGTCTCCAAAGTCTCTCTCAGTGGGAGTGGAGTGTTCTGGGCACCTTGGGGCAGGGCTACCTCCCTGTCTAGGTCACCAAAGCAGAGGCTGAGGAGTGATAAAGTGGCAGGTGTTTGTACTATCTCCACCCGAGATGTGGAAGTACTCCAAGCTGGCTGTATTCCGGGAAGGAGGCAAGGTAGGGCAGACCCCTGCTGAGCTGCTGGAAGTTCCTATGTCAGTCTGTTGGTAGGCTCGGTTGCAGGCCTGGCTTAGCTCCTGGAAGAAATCTGAAGGTAGGAGGCACACACAGGAAGAGGCATAGCCGCCTAGGAGCCCCTGTAGAGGCAGATTTGGATTCACACAGGACATATGGTGCAGGTACACATCTGGAGCTACAGTGTTCCAACTGGTTACCCAAGCAGTGGTATGGTAGTAAGGATTCCTGTCTCACTCTCTTGGAGAACAGGACCAACCAACTACTCTACATCTCTGCCTTTGATGCTAATCTACCCCTTTATCCAGAAAGGACTGTATTTTCCTCTCTACTTTTTTGGGGTATGTGATTCTTTCGAGGTAGGGTCTCATTATGTAGCCTTGAATTTATAATTCTCCTGCTTCAGCCTCCCAAACACTAGGATTATAGATATGTGCCACCATGCTCATCTCCTTATCATTTTTCAGAAACAATCATATCTTTCACTCTTGAACCCTCTGTGGAATGGCGTCCACCCTGGGTATGAATGCTCTGCTGCAGTCATGGTGGCCATGGAGGAAGCCCTCTACATCCCATACCCAAACTGAAGGGAGTAGCCTTGTCATCTAGCTAATGCGCAGCTGCCTACTGGGCCTATGCCGACCTCGAGATCTATATGCTAACACATGAATCCTATCTAGAAGCAGATTCTGGCCCAGACCCTAGGACAGGGGCTTGGAGGGGAGGCCAATGAAGTCTGTTGTCTGGTGTCTTCCCTGCCTACCTTTCTTGTTCTTCTCTTTGGTGACCACAGTCATTGCCATGGTACCAGAGAGTTGGGCTTCCCCTGCATGTGGCAGGCGAGAGACCTGCACTGAGCGGAAGACACTCTTGAGGGTATTCTTTGAGCTGGCATCCCTCTTGTCACCTTCTCTCCTTCGCTCCCCAGGGTGGCCCAGCCAGTAGTCCACCTGGAGGCCAATCACATCCCCATATGGGCTATTTGGGCTCCTGGAGAAGTAAAATGAAAAACACATGTTGGCTTTGACCTCAGTGTCTAACTACATGGGACTAATGGGGGAATGGAAGAGACTAGGAGATGGGGAGGAAGGCCAGCCAGCAGGCTGTTTCTTCCAGTCACACAGAACTTGCTCATGTGGGGTTGATCCAAGAACTAAGTCAAGGGAAGATAAAAGCCCAAGTCATGGTGAGGAAATCAAAACTGTCACAAAGTGAGGGAAGCAGAGCAGAGAGCTTCGTGAAAGAGTATGTGGCACACACAAACACATGTACACACACAAGCAAGGCCCAAAGCAGGCACATGATTGGAGAGAAAGAGCATACAGGGGCTGAAGCAGCACCATGGCTTCACAGACACTTTGGGAGCCAATGAATGCTGCCCTGCACTTTTGCTTATGTATGACACTTTTAGCTCAGTGATAATTTTAGCTCCTGGGGGAAAATGGAGTGTTTTCTTGAAAGGAGGCGTCAGACACAATAGGTACCTAGGCTATGAAAGTCATCTGACTTTTCCTTCTGCCTCATTTTGGTGGCTCCATTAAAAAACAAGTTTCAATTGGATGAGAAAAGAGGTCAAGGTAGGGGTTGGTCCCATAGTCCTCAAATCCAAGCTGGACAGAAGCCTTTATATGCAGCAGATGAAACAGGAGAAAACAGGCTTCCTGGAATCCTGGAAGTACTAGGTTGCTGAGACAGAACGTAGCTGTATTCCTAAACTGTCTCTTCCATGACAGTAGAAAACCATGAAAGGAAATGTAAAGAGGAGAAGGGCTGGACTCTAACTCCAGGGCCCATGCCTTCCTTAGAAACTATGATACTGGCATGGGCATTTCTGAAAAGCCACTGGCAATGCCTCCCTCTTGGAAGCTTTGAGGAAAGGAGACAGTGAAAACAGAAAAAGAGTGAAGATGCTGTTTTCTGTGCCTAGCCATACCCAGCTTTTCCTGCCTGAAAGTCTTTGTCCTCTACCCTCATGACATCTTCACTAGCCCTCCCTCCTTTTTTTTTTTTTTTTTGGTTTTTCGAGACAGGGTTTCTCTGTTTAACAGCTCTGGCTGTCCTGGACTCGCTTTGTAGACCAGGCTGGCCTCGAACTCGCAAAGATCCGCCTGCCTCTGCCTCCCAAGTGCTGGGATTAAAGGCGTGCGCCACCACCGCCCGGCACCCTCCCTCCTTTTTAACATGGCAGAAAAACAGCTCACTGGCCATCTCCCAGACTTTAGGTACTTGAGATTCTAAAGAAACATTCTCCCTCCCACCACTCCCTGCAATCTCAGTTACAAGGTCTTAGCCATCTCAACACAGCAGGCCCAACCTGGAACCTGAGAAGTGACTGCTACAACTCCAGAGGCTCCCGTGGGGTAGGTACACAGAAGGTGCCACTCTGAAACATGTCCCACACTGACACTGTTGCCACTCAGGCCTCACAGGTGGCTAGTTCACCTCCACACACAGCAGAAATTAAAACTTAGTAACCTGCCCAAGTCAACACAGTGCACACAGGATGGTGCCATCCAAGCCAGCATCCTTCACTGCCAATCCCATGCTCTTATATAGCCCCAGGACAGTGGTTCTCAACCTTCCTAATGCTGTAACCCTTTAATACAGTTCCTCATGTTGTGGTGACCCCCAACCATAAAATTATTTTCTCTGCTACTTCATAACTGTAATTCTGTTACTGTTAGGAATCGTAAAATAAATGTGTGTTTTTTGTTGTTTGTTTTACTTTTTGAGACAGGGTTTCTCTGTGTAGCTCTGGTTGTCCTGGGACTCACTTTGTAGACAAGGCTAGCCTAAAACTCACAGAGATTCATCTGCCTCTTCATCCTAAATGCTGGGGTTGAAGACGTGTACCACCATTGCCTGGTGGTGTTTTCTGATGGTCTTAGGCAACCCCCTGTGAAAGAGGCCATGATCCACAGGTTGAGAACCACTGCCCTGGGAGGTCCTGTAGGGAGTTACCTGGACAATACTTTAACAGCCTATCAAGGACATTCTGTCAATATAGGCTCAGCTGACCCTACAACAACGAAGAGCAGACAAAGCAAGCCACATCAGACTTCACTAAACCTTCTTTCAATATCTCAGTTGCCTTATGACCTGTCTCTGAATTCTAATCTAAGCTAGTGGTCTTACCCAGTATGGCTGTGTTGTGCCAGTGTGCCATGTCTGGGAAGGGAGTCAGGTTGGGGAAGAGCCTTACCCCACAATGGCGAGGGCACTGCTCATAGATGGGGATGAGGGAGGGGTAGCTGTGGCATCTCGGCTCAGGCCTGAGCTTGAGGGTGGTGATGTGGAGGGCACAGTAAGGCTGACCACAGGTGAATCGTCCCCATCACCTGTCAAAGGGACAAATATAGTTGACCAGAGGCAGTCACCCTTGACCTGCTGGTGGCAAGAGATGTGTCTTCCTTTCAGTGAGCCCCAGGACCTTCTTGGAGGAAGGAGACCCATACCTTCCCATTCGAAGGCTTAAGCACACTTCAGCCAATCACACCACAGAGGACTGGGAAAGCGTTATCTCACTCAGAGAAGCCAAGGTACCCTAGCTCACCTGCAGTGGAGGGCGAGTCTTCAACAAGGCCCACTTTCACGACCTGGAGGAAAGGGACTTTCGTTAGCGACTCTGTCAGAGCAGCAAGCCTCAATCCAACTGCTAACAGATGGCCAGCACCACAGCAATGACTACATAGTGGTTTTTTTTGAGACAGGGTCTCTCTGTGAAACAGCCCTGGCTGTCCTGGACTTGCTTTGTAGACCAGGCTGGCCTTGAACTCACAGAGATCCGCCTGCCTCTGCCTCCCAAGTGCTGGGATTAAAGGCATGCACTATCACACCAGTGGATGTTCCTCTTTAATTCTAGCATTTATGAGGCTGGGGCAGGGGGGTCACAAGTTCAAGGCCAGCCTTATCTACAGAGATCCTGCTGCCTCTGCCTTCAGAGTTCTGGATTTAATGGAGTGTGTCAGCATACACAGCCTTTTCTTGTATGGAGGGAAAGCAAGCAAGCTGTTAGGCTGGGCTCAGAGGAGGGGAGCAAGTACGTACACCAATGAAGGGAATAAACTTCTGATAGGAGTCTTCGTCAGGGCTGTCGAGAAATAGGAAAGATTTACAATTAGTGGGCTTTGCAAGAGAGCTGGAGAAATAAGCTTCCCATACTGTATCCTACTCAATGGGATCAGGGACACAAGACTACCACATCCTGTCACACTGCAGGGTGGCTAGCCACTCATTGGGGACAAAGTGGACAGCACAGAATAGAGGGAAAGACTATGCTGTGCAAATAACTCAGCCCCTACTTGCCAGCTGATTTCAGTCACTAGGGAGGAAAATAACTGATGCCCATGTAAGGAGGAAGCACCTGCATGGAGGTTGTAGAAGACATGAACATCCTCTAGGGCCTCTGTGACAGGAAATGGAATCGTGGAAAAGGAGAACACAAAAAATGAGCCAGGCGTGGTCACACACGCCTTTAATCCCAGTGCTTGGGAGGCAGAGGCAGGCGAATCTCTGTGAGTTCGAGGTTAGCCTCGTATACAAAGTGAGTGCAGTACGCTGGGCAGTGGTGGCGCACGCCTTTAATCCCAGCACTTGGGAGGCAGAGGCAGGCGGATCTTTGCGAGTTCGAGGCCAGCCTGGTCTACAAATTGAGTCCAGGACAGCCAGGGCTACACAGAGAAACCCTGTCTCGAAAAACAAAAAAAAAAACAAAAACAAAAACAACAACAACAACAAAAAAAAAAACAAAGTGAGTGCAGGACAAAAATAAAAAGAAAAGAAAAAAATGAAAGGGCTCAAGGTCCCTCTAATTTACCCAATTTGTTTTAAAGAAAACTTCTAACATTAGACTTACAACTTATGCCTGCAGGTCAGCATGGCTTCGGCCACAGGCAGCTGGTGCGTTGTCGCTGCCCCATTGACATACTGCATCACACGACCCACCACATCCAGTGGCTCTGCAAAAAGCCAGGAGGGGTGTGTCCATTTCAGTGCGCAGCCCCACAGACCCTCAGAAAAGCCCTCCTGAGTCCCAAGCCAGGACCCCCAGAGCTGAGGTGAAGAAAGAACTCTAAGATCCTCTTGGCTATGAATCAAAGAAATCATAAACCAAAGCACAGTCCTCCCTGACCTCATCTACAAGTACAACCTGCTGGTACAGCATCCCTCACTCAACAAGAGATTGATCAGTGGCACTCTATTGCCCATGTCATTTCTAGACGCTAGCCCATACACCAGCCACATGACCGCTTTACTTTTAGATGCAGGAGCTATCCTGAGGAGAGGACCACATATGGCACACCTCCATTAATGAATACCACCTGGGAAGGGGGTCTGCACAATGGGCAACTACAGGTGGGAACTACAGGTTGCTCCCCACTCTCTTCAGCTGCACCGGGGAACCAGAAGCCTCACTTCTTGGGGGGGGGGGACACACAATCATTCCCTTTTAGGGGCCCTTACCTGACACTGGGGGCTCTGAGCGACTAAATAGGTCTCTCCAGGCAGAATCAAGGAAGGTGCTGCTATATCGACTGTCTACTGAGCCCAAGTATTTAGCCACCGGATGAGAACCTGGCAGAGGGAAAACCAGAGAGAGTAGTATGTTAGTGGGTAGAACAGGGGAGTAGCTATCCCCAGCCATGGTCCAGCCTTTAGTTTCCTTGACCAATTCCCATCCTTGCTGCAGAAACCAGGTCTGCTGATAGAGATCTCCTGAATGCTGTCAGACTTTACCTAGGGGAATGATGAGGAAGCGCATGTAACCCAGCCAGTCCGGGGTCTTGCTGGCAAGGGATTTGACAAAGAACCGGAGGATGGAGCTCAGATAACTCTGGCTGCCCACAGCTGCCACCTTGACTGGCCTCGGCATCGATGAGTTGCAGTTGCAGCTGGGAAGAAAGGGTGTGTACACACACTTAGGTCTCAGGATCCTGCTCTGCTCAGGGAAGGCCTCAAGCTCTGACTTCATGCATTTCCAAAAACCACAGGGGAAGCATGCCAAGAAACAAAATGATACAGGGAGGCAGCAAGCTATTGTGTTACTCAAGAGAGTAGGCAGCTGTCTATGGAGAAGGCTCAGGTTAACAGGGACATGTTGGAAGTGCTGCCTGTGGGGCCTGGAATTAACCCAGGCCCACCTGGAATCTCTGCTCTGTCACATGGGAGGGGATATCAGGCCTCTCTAAGGTGACCCTGGAAAGGTAAACACAGTTTCTCCATTAACAAGCAGCATGTTACCATAGAGGGAAGGAATTTTAGAACCCTGGACTCTCTTCTTTGTCTTAGGTTTAAGAGAAAAATGAGGCAAGTCAAGGTGAGGCATGAGCCCAGGGTGTGGAGGTGGTGGGAGCAGAAGGTTTAGGAGATGATATTCTATTGGGGCATGTGGCACTGCTGCCGGCTCTTGTCTCCAAGTACAAGCTGGACCTGCAGCTTCCTAGTCCGAGAGCATTACCATTGCTAGAAGTCAGGGTGGGAAGATGAGGCACAGGAACCACAAAACATCTGAAGTAGAAAAGCCAGAGTCCTTACTAGCGCTGGATCCTAGTGAGCAGGGCAGACAGCACGGCCTGGACCTCCACTGTTGAGCAGGTGCACACCACAGGCTTCCTCTGGTCTTGTAGCAGTTCAGCCACATACTGGAGGGAGGAGGGCAGGGGCCAGGTAAACACATCACTCCCACAGGTGCTGAGAGGACAGGCAGGCTCAGGTTGAGCTGCAGAGCCTCTGTCCTCTTCAGGGTTCTTGGCTATGTACAAGAAAGGGACACAGCAGACCCCATGGAAACATGCCAACTGTAAAGTAGGGAGGATAAGGGTTCCAAATGTCACTCATGTCCAGGAATCCTTGGAACCACCATCTTACTAAGTGGATAGCAGATGGCACATGATCACTCTCCTGTCTCCCTGTGTGCTGTTTCAAGTCACACACTGGGAGAATCTATAAATCCCCTGCCCCTTGACCCTCAATGCTCTACCTGGCCCTGCCAGTCTGTAGTGTTCACCAGGATGACATTTTCTGGGAGGGCTGCATCGGATACCAGGATCTGATTCAGTTGGTCATACACCACCTTTCTTGGAATCTGTAGGAATAAGTGTTGGTTGGGCATTGCCCAGGGAGATGGGAGTAGACAGAACTTCTGGCACAAGGGTAACTAAGACTTTGTGAAGACAGTATCCCGTTGATCAGACTAAAATGGAGAATGAGGAAGATTAGTGTCCTTGGAGAATACATTAACACACCAGGCATGAAGTCACAATAATGGTTGCTCTTGGAGAGCCTGTGGGGCTGGGAAGCAGCGGCTTCATATGAAGGGCACGGTTCTAGGACAGCAGGGTAGAGGACCGAGAGTGATGAGCAAGCAGGTGCTTGGAAATGAAGCAAGGGCAGTAGGAAGAAAAATAGTGAGTAGCAGCAGACACCGTGTGCGCCACTGTCCCAGGGAACAAAGGTATTTCAGGAATCGTGATTAAGCAGAAGGACAATACCTCACCCTGTGTCAGGCTTCTAGTCTCAGGTTCATTTGCGGCTTTATGATATACCATCAAATTCAGGAAGCCATACTGCCCCAACCTTGTCTTTCCATAATATGTATCAGAGAAACTTGGCTGCTTAAGGAGAACAGCGACCAGCTCGGGCGGGTTGCTGCCCTGGCTCTGATACCAGTGTCCTAGTGAGAACACACTCCCCAGATCTGCTTTGTGCTCATATCTTCTCCAACTACCCTCAGGCTTGAAAGTAGCCTAGAGAAGAGCTTAGAAAAACCATGGCAGCTCATCAGCAGGGAAACAATGCCAACAGTTCTTGTCCCCGCCTCTGTTCACCCCCACTCAACTGTACCCCAAATTCCACATAGCAGAGGATAAGAAACGTGGTGGTTTCTCTAACTTAGATATCTCAGAAAAGAGCCAACATCCCTCCTTGCTCTCTACCCAGCTGTCCAAGAAACAGACTGAAATCCAAGAGAGGGGTCCTGATTTTCCCAGGAACCCAAGATTACCTGTGTGCTGTGGCCCAGGTCAGGAGAACGTTCACTGTCAGAGCTATTGGTCCTCTCACTCAGGGGCTTGGAGAGCTGCCTCTCCTTCAGGGGAGTGCTCCTCTTCTGCCGGGGTGTGTGTGTCCCTTCCACCTTGCTGAGGCAGCACAGGGAGGAAGTTAACAGCCCTTCTGATCCCAAAGCCACATCAGCCTCACCACTCCTCCCCACACATAGTTGGTAGTGAGTATGGCTGTAGGCCTGTTGCCTGCGTCCTTCCTCACTTGGGGTACCTGGGGGAGGCAGAGCCCTGCAGATCCGCTTTGCTGGACTTCATAGGAGTTTTGACTTTTTCTGGTACAACCAGACTTGTGCTCATATCTCCAAACATGTCCTGGTCAGTGATTTCCTGCCACAAGAAAGGTGGCAAAGAATGTTAGCTCTTAGTTCATAACTCTGCAGTACTCTCCACAGAGCCCTACTAGAATCTATCCTCACTGGGAGGCTCCCCATTCTCCTGGAAGCATGTGAGTGGGAGCACAGGGCTCTAATCCTCTTACTGCATCCTCCCACTGTGCTGCATGTCATGTGCTCTCACCCACCTTTGCCCCTAGGTCTATGACATGTGTCAGGAAGGGAGGGGGAGGCGATGACATAGCACCTGTGGGTGCCCCACCCCTTTAGCTTCTCCTTAGGGCAGGGCCTATGTTCTGAGGTTCCTGTCTAGACTCCTCACTGTGGCCAGAGCTTTGAAATCACTTCCTTCCCATCTGGAAAGCAGCTACTGTCGACAGCACCTTCCTTGGTTCTCCGGGGCCCACCTATCTCTCCTCCTACCTTCTGGCTGAGAGCTCTGCCCCCCTTCCTTCTTCAGACATTCCTGCTGCTTACACCAGGTTGTCTTCCAGTCACAGCAGGATGTGACTCAGACTGCATCATAAGTTCTGCCCTGTTTAGGGGGCTTTTGAAGCCTTCCCTGACCCCTGGATCACTTTCCTAAGTCAACCCCCCCCCACCTCTGGAAGCGCTGCGTTCCAAGTACATCAGAACCTGGTTACGCACTTGCATCCGCCTGCCTACCTTTCAAATATTTTAAGCATTCATTCCTTGAAGAACACCTTTTCCAAAGTACTCAAATACAAACTTAAGGAAAAAAAAAGAGATAAGGTCATACATATCCTAGTCTAGCTCTGAACTTCCAATCTTCCTGCCGCTAACTCCTGTATGCTGGGATGACAGGCATGTGCCACTATATCCAGTTCTGTATAGTGCTAGGGCTTTATGTGTGTTAAGCAAGCACTCTAGCCACAAACTTGTATGAATTTGTATGTTCTGGGAATAGAATTCAAGACATCAACTGGGCGTGGTGGCGCACGCCTCCTTTAATCCCAGCACTTGGGAGGCAGAGGCAGAGGCAGGCAGATTTCTGTGAGTTCGAGACCAGCCTGGTCTACAAAGTGAGTCCAGGACAGCCAGAGCTACACAGAGAAATCCTGTCTCGAAAAACAAAAAAACAGAACAACAACAACAACAACAAAAAACAAACAAAATAATTCAAGACACCAAACATACTAGAAAAGTCTACCACTGAGCTACACTCCTAGCCTGAACTGAATTTTAATGTAAATAGAGCATCAGGGACCATTAGTTGGATCGAGATAGAACACTCCAGCACACCTTAACTACCACTCGCCTCTCCCACAGTTATCAAGTATCCTGACTTCCATGTGGATAAAATCCTATGACACACATGCTTTGGATATCTGCCATCTTTACTGGACAGTGAGTAAGATTCACTCTGAGATTTGGTCAGTCACTGGAGAGTCTGAATCAGGAAGTGATATGATTGAAATTTCTTTTTGGAAAGATCACTGTATTGGTTATGTGTAATATGGCAAGCAATGGGGAAAGAGCTAGGGGTTTATTTCAATTAGTGAATGATAAAGTAACAATACAGTAGGCTTTAATCTTGGACAGAACTAATGCTTTATCATTTTCAACATGAGCAGTGTAGCAGATATTTACTATAAGAAACACCAGCCTAATTGGGCTCAATTCAATTACTAGAAGGTCTTGCCATGTGGCTATTGCCCCAGAATGCATTTTTTTTTTAAAGATTTATTTTATGTACATGAGTGCTCTATCTGAACATACACCTGCAGCCAGAAGAGGGCATCAGATCACATTGTGGATGGTTGTGAGCCACCATGTAGTTGCTGGGAATTGAACTCAGGACCTTTGGAAGAGCACTAGCAAGTGCCCTTAACCGCTGAGCCATCTCTCCAGCCCCAGAATGCATGTTTATAAAGTTCTCTCTCCTTCTCATCTAGTGTCTGGCTCTCTGTCTCACTGGGTACATTTCCAGGTCTGAGGACCTCTACTCAGTCTGCACTCCAGGGCCTCCATTGACCGCCCATTGGCCATCCCAGGTTTGCACAGGTGGCTTCCCCTGGAGAGGGGCCAGGATGTCACCTTTGCATTCTCTGTGTTCAGCATTAGCAGGTACACAGTAAACAGTTAAAGGCTCATGAGAGGGTGCCCAACTGATTTTTTTTTTTTTTTTTGGTTTTTTGAGACGGGTTCTCTGTGTATCCTTGACTGTCCTGGAATCACTTTGTAGATCAGGCTGGCCTCAAACTCACAGAGATCCACCTGCCTCTGCGTCCCTAGTGCTGGGATTAAAGGAGTGCACCACTACGCCCAGCACCCAAATGATTTAACTCTGCTTCATGGGGCTTTGGCTTGCATTCCTAGGCAGTTCCAGCATCTCCTGGAAGGAGAAGCTCACTAGTGACTCTCAGAGACTTAATGCCATCAGCTTCCTGGACACTGAGAAGGCAACAGAGATGGAGAAAGGGACAGCTTCCCAGGGCAAAACACTGGATATCATCTTTCAGAAGGAAAAGAGGGTAACAGTGAGAAATACAAATTATCATTTGGTCAGTTCTACTGAATGGCAGAATGGGACATTTCTGGTTTACTGATCTTGGGAGGACATGGTTTCGAGGATGGTTTCCAAGGTGTCCTGAACATCTTTCTAAAATGGATCTCCCCCCTCATCCTGTGAGAGAGAGACAGAGAGAGAGAGAGAGAGAGAGAGAGAGAGAGAGAGAGAGAGCGTGAGCAAACGTCTGCACGCATGTTTGCATATATTTACCTGTTTTAAAACAGTGTTTCATTATGCTGCCCTGGCTGGCCTGGAACTCACTGTGTAGACCAGGTGGACTTGATCTCACAGAGATGCACCTGTCTCTGACTGTGCCTCTTGATTACAGGTGTACACTACTATACCTGGCTTTACACACACACACACACACACACACACACACACACACACACACACGAAAAACATATATATGAAAAACACACATATATATGAAAAACATGTATATATATATTTTTTTTGACACAGAGTTTCTCTATGTAGCCCTGGCTATCCTAGAATCTGTAGACCAGGCTGGCCTTGAACTCAAGAGATCCACCTGCCTTTGCCTCTTGAGTGCTCAGATTAAAGGCGTGCACCACCACGCCCAGCCTTTTCCCTACACTTTTACAGGTAGAAAGATAATCTGGAATGATCAAAGCAGGAGACTAAACCATACTTACTAAAGTGTCTGTTTCGGTCAAGCTGTCATCTTGGGTTTTAATCCAAGTAGATTTGACTTTTTCTAAAGCAGCCAATTCCATCTGCAAATAATAATAATGATAATAACAATAATTTCTAATCCAAGTAACTAGTACTCTAACTTATTTTATTAGGTCCCCCCAAAAGCTTAAAATATTCTCACTTCATCTTTAACCTAGTACAGCCTTTAGGCCTTTCACATTTTGAGAGAAGGGTGGGATGTGTTTTGTGAAAACTAAGCCTCAGAAAGGTCATTTTTTTTTTCAAGAAATCGTTAAATATGGACTGGAGAGATGGCTCAGTGAACACTTTCTGCCCTTGTAGAGAACCTAGGGCTGGAGAGATGGCTCAGCCATTAAAGGCTAGGCTCACAACCAAAATATAAGAGAACCCAGGCTTGATTCCTAGCACTCACATCAGCTAGCTCCAGCTCAAAGGTGTCCAATGCCTCCTCCAACCTCTGAAGGTGCCCACACTCAAGTGAACATTCTCACACACATACATAACTAAAAATACTTATTTTAAAAGTCATTAAGTAAATGATACACAGGAGTGCAGAACTAGAAACTCTATCTTTTGGTTTTTCTAGATAGGGTTTAACTGTGTAGCCCTTGACTGTTCTGGAGCTTGCATTGTAGACCAGGCTGGTCTCAAAACTCAAGAGGAAGCCGGGCAGTAGTGGCGCACGCCTTTAATCCCAGCACTTGGGAGGCAGAGGCAGGCGGATCTTTGCGAGTTCGAGGCCAGCCTGGTCTACAAAGTGAGTCCAGGACAGCCAGGGCTACACAGAGAAACCCTATCTCGAA